>JAITYX010000120.1:600000-1176939 GCA_021018815.1 Talinum fruticosum | reverse complement strand
TTTATTTTCCTTTTTTTCTTGTAGTATTTAATTGTAAATAGTGTGTTTTGAACCACAAATTTTATTAATAGAGCGTGAATTTGTGCCATTATCAGCATTACTATTTGCGGTGTCAGTTTCACTTTTACATTTTATTTCGGTTTAGTGTTGTAAACTCATTGCTCTTCAACAATGTCTGATAAAAATGCAATTAAAATAATTAGTTCCAATTGAGTTTAGGAGTGTTCTTAGCTCTCCCCCTTATAAAAGTTTCATCTGAAGCTATAATCGTTTAGTAACATAGCTTTACCACAACAGATGGGGGTAATGATTTCTCTCGGTTCAATCTCTATTTCTCGTGCTGCTTTAGAGATCCATGAAATGGTTCAAATATTTGAAACAAGGTATCATTACCGTGTAATTGTTTAACCTTTTGTGAATCATAATTAATCTGAGTTGTTCTTTGTAGGTTGACAGCGGTAGCCAGATATTAAATTCAGTTGCTGGATTATTATTGTGTGTTGCCTTAAACATACTTTTGAAATTAAAATGAAACATGCAGCCTTGCGCATGTTGTAGTTAAAGCGTAGCTTGATGATAAACCCTGAGATTAATTTTAGATGATCCCATAAGGCCGATGAAGCGGACTCAATTTCCTTTGTTCATGCCCAGGTGTGAGATAGACCACTGCTGTTGTGTGTGTGTAATATTTTCTCTTTGGATATCTTTTGTGGCACACATATCCATTTATAAGAAACCTTATAATTCCTTGATTCTTTGATCTCACTATCTAGATGACTTATTTATTCTTATCCAAGTGTGAGTTGATAACAATATGTTCATCTTATATTGACGCTAGAACTCCACGGTTTAAATTCTTATGCATTTTTCAAGTCATACAATACACATATATATGTTCAGAAAATAATGCCAGTGATCATGTAGTCATCTGAACTTGAAACATCAGGATACAATATGGCCCCTAATTCAATGTGTTGCATGTTCTAACATGAAGTAGTTCAACCATTCAATATGGCGGAATGCAATTCATAGGTGAAAATACATTGAGTCTTGTGGTTGAGAATATTAAGCCAAAATAACATAAAGATATGTCTCTGAAATTTGCAGGTGCAAGGTGGGCTGTGACTAGTTCGAGATCATGAGTATGATAATTATGTCCATATGACCTTAATTGCCTAAGCCTATAGTATGAACTTTCTGTTTATTACATTAAGACGCATTTTATCCATATCTGGATGTGTCACTATAAATAGGTAAATTCTGCTTTATCTATATTAAGGCGAAAACACCAATACCGCGTTAAATTCGTTCGCTAGTTCTCGGAAAAGCGACTTCACATTTATCATTTCATTCAAAACTTTGTTGTTTTTCATCAGAACAAACATAAGAAAAGTCTATAAGGTGTATATGTGTGTCTTTACCATCTCAAAACTTCAAACTTATTTAGTTGCATGCGCTCTTAGTAATCACTTTACTTTTTGTCGGTCACATTTGATTTTATCCATAGAGATTATACCACTTATCAAAAGGTAATTTCTATGACCAAGCTTTACTTTGGCTGGTTGCATATAATTTATAAGGATATAAGGAGGTTTACACCATAATCCTTAAATGTTTATGGCAAGTTCTTCCAGCTGTCCTGGAGCATACTAAAAGATATCAAACCAATGAAGATAAAAACAATTTGTCGAGTATGGCTATAGTATTATGTTCATTAGAGTCCATAAAGCTTCATTGGACATTTTGTTGAAACAAAAGTATGACCATAGATTCAGTGTCATATGGGTTTTGAACGCCATTTTTTGGAATGTTTACAAGCTTAATCATGGTGATGGTACCTTTGAATTCTTTATTATTATTATCTATTTTTTGGTGCCCATGCAAGTGCATTCCACGTTTTGATCAATAGTTAATCATGAGATGAGATTGCTCTCTGTTACTTCTAATCTGCTCCACTGTGTTAACCACCAATTGTAAAGTCTCATCAGCACTGCTCCTGAAGCAAACTTAGGTGCATCCAGGAAATATATTTGGCCTTATATAGCCCTTATGCATCGAATCATTGGGGTTGAACTTTTCTTGCTTTACAAGCATCCTATGTGTGGGTTCGTCTTGATTTTTTGACTTGAGGTAACCCAGAATTTCCTTTGAAAAAAAAAACATCATGAAACTTTCTTTAATCATAAGGGGATATCCTCAATTTACATCTCCTTCTTCCTTAGTTGATGAAAGCAGTCTCTCGCTTCATTTACTCCGTTTCTTAAATAATTAAATAGTTTTGAGTGACTGCAAGACAATCCCCAATTCAGCATGATTGCTGAAGCAAGATGTCTCTTGCTTTTTGTGCCTCCAAAAAAGGATACATTCATAGTTGTTGTCTATTTTTTGCTCCATCTTTTGGATAACAAGTCTCTGGAAAAATGATATCCCAGCTCCGCCCGATCAATCTCATCCAAGTCTGAAACGAAATTTTTCTTAACTTCGGAAATAATATAATTTTTAGTGCATAGCGTTGCACCTATTTGTTTGACAGTGGGCAAATTTACAAGTAAGCTCCTATAGAGCACTGTGATTCTAAACCTCGAGATTTGAATTAGTGGCAAATAAAGATGCGTAACCTGAATCAAACATCAAATGGTACATTTTGGAAGACAGAATTTTCAATTTAAAATAGATGAGTTGGCTATTCTGAAGTTAATGACCCACTTTGACTCATGTTGCGCAAAGCTCTGTGTCCTTGCATACATTGCCCATCACTGCAATTCCTTTGCTGTCTTTTAAGGGGTCGAGACCCGAATCTTTAGCAGGGATCTAGTTGGGCAGTTTGATAGATAGCTTTGTCTCGCCACACCAGTAAGCGGTGTTAAGACAATCAGTTTCATGATTTGTCTAATTCTGTTAAGCATTGTTTTTCTTAGTTGGGGACAGAAATTTAGGTTTTAATTTCAAATTAGTTGCTTCTTGCTTGGTGTTTCTTTTAGACCAATTTCTTTTCTCATTTCCTCTTTTTCTTAAGGTGTAACCCAGGCTCAACATTACGCAACTCCTTTTACGCTCACCAGGCTGCCCGTTCGTACATTTATTGACTTGTTTGTTATGAAGTTGCCCAGCTAGTTTGTCTGTGAAACTAAGCCTTCTTCAAGTCTTGCATCATCCTGTACGATCGGTATTCATACTTCAGGCAAACCTAGATAGTTATGGAATTTGCTTACATACCTGCATCTACCCGTCACATTTTCTTGTTTAAATCCAGAGAAATTCCCTTTTACTTTTATTCCACCTTAAAAAACCTTTGGAAATTTGCCATGGTTCCTCGAAATTTGTACGTGCCCTGAGAGGCGTTGAAATTGGCCGCCAAGTTCCCCACCGAATATCACATGTCGAGTGAGGTGAAAACTCAGATGTTTACCACGTTTATTCTCTGACCCAATAGCCATTAATATCTTTTCCATTTTATTTTCCTAATGCATTCTTAATATCCTTTGGGTTCCATTCCTTGTTGTAAGTTTTGGATTTTGTTCTTATAGCCTCTCAGAAAATCACCATCTGTCTGGAGTAATAGAATCAGTTCTTTGATTTCTTTGTCTACGGTATCGTTGTTTCCCAATGACTAAGAGTTTATTTCTTTAAATACCCTTGCGTTTTGACTGATCTCAATTCTTAGCGTATGGCACCTATTCATGATGTGGGGTTGGAAGGCTTGTGACCAACTTGAGTGAGAATGCATAGATTCCATGTTGCTTCGCCAGTTCCATAGACATTCTCATTCTGATTGACATTAACATTTAGCAATATAAGCGTAAGCGAAGATAATTAGTTACAGTTAATTTTTAATATAGTAGAAAATAGTGGTTATCAATCTTTAATTATTAATACTATTATAAGATATAAGTATGTGCCCGATTGTAACAATGCAGACATAGTGACACATACTAATATTTAATATATTTATCATAATACCAATTATATTTTCGTTAGTTTTCTTCAAACACAAAATAAATTAGATGGAAGAGGGTTGGGTTGGTGTGCTTTTGTCATGTAATCTTTAATATTTTTGTTTTCTCAACATAGACCCCAAAATGCTCTTGTTGTCAATCTCATGTTCCACAACAATTTCTCCCATTCCATTATTTTCTTTAATTGCCTCCATCTACAGTTCACTTCTGATGCCTTGCAGGGATTCTGAACGTAATACACCGCTGCGTCAAATCACTAACATCACTTCCGAGATATCATACTCGTAATCATTGCGGAATTTCACCTTATATCATTTATACCTATTAACCCCAAGGTTTCACTTCTTGTAACATACGGGCTTCTGAGTAAACAAAGCACCCAACCTTTCTAGCAATTATCCTCGTAAGTTATCCTCATGTTTTGACTTTGTCAAATTGTAATGATAACATCTAAAACATTATCATAAAACTAATTCATGGCCTCTTGTCGAACTTAAGAAATGTTACGACAGCGGAAGCTCATATAAGTGAGACAATAAAACTTCTCTTATAGTAGGAACAAGGCTATGCTAAATATGCCACATGTTATATATATATATATATATATATATATATTATATTACTTGCGATGTCCTTGAGGTTGCGCATACGCTACTTAACTTAGGCGCCTGAGGTCCGTCAGTTTTGTTCACATATAATCCGAGAATACGACACAAGTACGACATGCGGAAGTCAGCACTTGATACTGACATTTAGGATTACATTTCCTACTGTTCCTTCTTTCCTCATGGAGTTCTGTTTAAATATGATCGGCTTCTCTCTTGCAAAAAGAGTTTAAAACATAAACATAAAACATAAACATAAAACATAAAATGACGGTTAACTTAATATGTTACTTAACCACTGCTAATAAAATAATTTCAAAAAAGAGCGGTGAATATTTTAGAAGTCATTTAAAACCTAGGAAATGTTGCATTGGTTTATGTTATTTCTTAGCATCTCAATTTAATTTTCAACCTTGCATCATTTTAGTTTCCGGCCGTCACTAGACCCCAGTGCGTGGGTGCGGCCATGAGAAGCCCCGATTGTGATTGGTTAAAAGTTCCAGTTATCAGGAAGGTCCATTAAATGGCCTCTGATTAAGCATTCGGTGAAGTTCACGATTCTGCCAGGAAGAGGCCCATGCTTAAATTGGAGTTACGCTGTGAGACATTTATGAACAATTAACGGTGCTGAAATTAACGGTGCAGTGTGGCGGTTAGCGATTAGCGATTGGCGATTGTGGTTGCGATTAACGATTAACGGTTGTGGTGCGATTAGCGATTAGCGTTAGCGATTACGTTGGATTGCTGCAATTACTTGGGTCTAAAGAATTGTAGAATTGAAATTAAAACAAACATATTAACGTTTTACAAAACAGTAAAATTTAACTTATGCTTGGAAGAGGTACATTTGTCTCTTAAATATTGCCTCGTAGATCATTGCTCTTAATTTCTATTTCTTTGCTTCTACGAATAGTCGTTCCTATTGAATTTCTATTTTGAATAGAAATTTATCATTCTAATTAATAAACTTCATTGGCCTTTTTGTACTTATGTACTTTTTGCATTTTGACAGATTCAGGTGTCAACAACTAACGAGTTTGAACTCCAATGTCCTTCTTAAATCAATTCTCTCCAAGCATTACACTGCGTATATATACCTCTATTCCATGGCTCATTTATCATCTTCCAATTACAAATTTCAGACCACAAACACTTCCAATTTCAATAAAACCTCCAGATGATTTTCATCCATTTATTTTTCAAGAATTAATTCACTTGTCCTTGCAGTCTCACTTACAACATTTTCACACCTAATCGAAATCCATTCCATTCGTATAGAGAAAATCTAACAAATATTACAAGGAATTTGTAAATATCCCCGAATTGTGCTCGATACGATTTGGCGCATAACAGGCAAAAGTCTGGTTTCATATATGTCCCCATATTTCACTACTCTCCAAAGTTCATCCAATTCCGCAAAAGCAAACAACTATTCCTTAATCATATAAATCAAACAAGCACATTTATAATTATAGGGCCACGATTATTTCCATATGAACACATATCATCCTAAATCCAATTTCATTTTCTCTTTCAATTCCTTCAATTCCACCGTAGCAATTCACAATTCATATACTTGCCTAATTGTTCAATAACAACATCAAATTGATTGATTAAATTTTGAAATGAAAGATTGGAAATATACCTCAAATTGGGTTAGAGGTGAAAGTGGATGGTGGTGGCGGTGAGCAGAACCCAGCAGCTCAATTGGCCAGGCGTGCTGTTAGTTACGCGGCGTGAGCGCTCTGAAAGCAGGGGACGGCTGACGGCGGCGGTCGGCCGGCGAAGGCGGCGGCGAGGCCTATCTGCCTTGGTCAACCACGAACAGGAAAAAGGCGATAGCGCAACGAGAAGGAAAAGGCGAAGGCGGCGTGCTGACAGACCTTCGGCTTGGCCCAGGTTAGGCAGGCGCCCAACCTTGCGTGGTGGCGACAAATGGCGACGTGAGGGATGGGAAGGAGAAATGAGAGATGGAGGTAAGTTTGTAAGCTTGTTTATGTCATATTATTAATATATACACTTAGACCTACATAACTTTCTTTTGCCATATTTTTTTAATTTATTTTTTGTTTTAAAAATTCGTAATATCTTCATCTCTTTTTTATTATTAGTTTTGCTATATGATTAAATATTTAATCTTGTTTATACTATTTTCATTTGTATACATATTTTTAACTCTCTCTCTTTTTCTTTTCCTTTTATTTACTTAGTATTTAATTGCAAATGAAAATACATTATTGGAGACCTGATACCTACGTATTGACGTGAATTTGTACAATTATCATTACTATTAGCGATTATTAATTTCTTCACATTCCCTGTTGATTCCCGCGTTCTATTGTGAATCCATTTTGTTTCTTAAACAATATTAATATGATAAAATGGGTTAAAATAATTAATTACGATTAAGTTTTAGGGTGTTACATAATTCTTGCCTCTTCTTGCTCTTTCTCCTTTGATGAGTTTTAAAAAGGTTATATCAGCTGGTTGTCCCGATTATCTGAGTTACCTGGTTAAATACAATTCAGTAAGGGGCAACAGCAGGAGGAAAATTGGAGGATGCAAGTTGATGGGTAACCCGGCAGGTACTAGGTCGATCGAGATAAGGTAAATTATGAGCATGGAAGAATTGTAATAGGATCGGTTGGGAACAAATGCACGGGTAGTCATATTCTTTATAATTGAGGATTCCAAGTAGTGAATTTTGACTTAGTGTGTCTGGATTGACATTGTTCGCAGTTTCGCTTGGGAGAGGTTTTCACGTGGTTCGACTTTTCATATTTCTCCCCTCTCTCTCTCCTATCGAGTCACTCACACTCAGTTCCTAACTTATGCTTGAGAAACTCCGGACACAATATTCTCTTAATGTTCTAAGTGCTCAGTTCTCCGAACTTTAGAACTCTCACTCTACTCTAAGAGTTCCTCGAGAAGATCGAAATACGGTTACGAGTCCCAATCTCAGACTAAGTTGCTGACCTACATTGCTTGTTAAGAGTCTGAATTCATTATTTATTCAAAAAAATCTTGCATCACCCTATTTCACCCCATTTAAGGGTGAAGGGTTAATCTCTCTGAGTAAGCCTTCCAGTGGTATAAGATCCACTGGCCTTTTGCAAGGGATCTCTACCAGATTCAAAAGGTTTGAAGATCGCGACTGCATCCTATAGAGGAGAATTCGAAGAAAGAGAGAGATCTCTCTTGAAGCCACCCAGACTCCAGGGGTCAGACTTACGCCCACTAGAAGAAGCTTGTGGGCTGCTTTATCGAAGACTACAATGTAAGAAGTTTCCGGAAGAGTCATCTCTAATGGACACTACCGTTCTGCAAAGCAAGTTGGCAATCAAGCAGGTGGCAAAACTGAAGTTCAGAATTCACCACTAAAGGAAGGAAGAAGCAAAGGAAGGACCTACAGGGCTGTGGACGTGCCTCCTCTATATGTGCCATGGATGCTTCGAGGAGTACAATTGAGGCTCGGCTTATGAGCACAGACTAAGGAGGTGTAGGACACCTTGGTGACCACATGTGAAGGAATAAGCCAAGTGAGACAGAGCTAAGATCGGTGATGCCTCCACGAAGTATGAGCTATTCAGAAATGGAGGAGGTGAGAAACATCACGAGATGGCACATCCCGATTCACTAGGATTTACAGCTATGTCTCAAGAATCTCTCTGGTACAAAGATGACGATAAAAGAGGCTGAGTAAGAAAGCTTCGATGAGCCTGCAAAGAAGAAATGGGGTCCCAGGTGACTGCCCATCGAAGGAAGCACGAGGACCTCGGTAAACTAAAAGTTAGATGAGCTCATAGGAAGGAACATTGCATTAAAAGCCTCGGGGAAGAAGCTAAACTATAAGAAGTTCGGACCTCGAGAAGAGGACATGATAAACCAAATTGCAGAGAGGCTTAAGAAGATGATGAAGCATCGAAGGTGAAAAGAAGCTTAAATCTGAAGGTCATCGAGCGAGGAAAGAAATGGTAAACTCTCTCACTCTCCAATGCGGCTTCTGCTTATTATTCAGGGTGTTTGAGTGTGGTAGCAGGAGCTAGCGAAGATTCTATAGAAGTGTCTGATTAGCGTGGCCCGGCTCAAACACAAGCGAAGTCGGGAGCAAGAAATTCGTCTAATTTTGAAGAAGCTGATCCTCGAGAGGTGATCAGTACTTATCTTAAGTTTTCTAAGATAGATCTTGCAAGTGCATTTTGTTTAGAGGAAAGTCCGATTACGATTCCTTCCCTATTTCAAGAACTTGCAGTCTCTTAAAACTAGAATATTTTTCTGAAAAATGATTTAGAAAAATTGGGAACTCTAGGTTTAAAAGGTACTGAGGAACTGGTTCTGCATGGTAAGGACGCTGTAAAGTGCAGTGTCTCGAATATAGAGAATGAAGCACTAAAAAAAAAAAAAAGGCTGGATGAGTCTCGGGAGTGATTTTAAAACTCCACTACGGGGTCGAGAAAAACAACATGATCTCCTTCTTGGTTCTCGGTGTTTTTCTTGTTATCGAAAAAGAAGGTTTGGGTTTTAATTCTGAAAGCAGGATAACTCCGGCATGGAGGTCTTTTCAAGAAAGGTCCCTAGAAAAATCATTTTCGGAAAATGCGGAGTCCGAGTTAAAGCTCGAGACGGTGAAAAGAGCGCGAAAGCTGGAACTGGGTTATCGAAAAGTTCTACTCGGACTGCACATTTAACAAAGAAAAGATTTTAACAAACCTGATACCCTGGGTTTTCAAAAAAGGAAGATTTAGAATCAGACCATTCCCCGAGATTATTCAAATTTGGGTACCCAAAGTGCCCTTCCTCCAAGAAGTAGCCTCAGCCAAGGACAGTTGCTTGGGATTCGTTAGATGAGACGAGGAAGGGTTGGATTTGTTTTCTTTGTGCAGGTTACACTATAAAGCAAAAAGGAAGACATATGTCTGATCCATTAGAATTTTAACTTGGTAATGGAAAATATGCGGAAGCACTCAGAGCAAAAGTCTGGTCATCTCCTACGATGATGTCATGTTCGATATCTTGAGTTCTATTAAGTCGTATTTTGTATGTATTTTTAGTAGTTATTTAGTTTATATTATATAGTTTATTTTATCTAATTTATCGTATTTTGTCTATTTATAGATAATTATCGAATAAATTGGCGAAGAAGAGAAAAGACGTTAAAAGTGAGTTTTTAGTTACGAGACAAGCATACAAGAAAAGATATGAAGTCGGTGCATAAATATAATATGTCATAAAATATCTATTTTATGATATTATATTTTAGAAAATCTTAATTGTAAGAGAAAAGGAAACTTGGAAGAAAAGAAAGAGGAATAATCCTAACTCCTTTACCATATATATATATATATATATATATATATATATATATCACTTGTAATCATCGTCACGAGGAGCCCGGACGGACCCTTTGCTGCTGCTGGCTGCATCACGCAGCCCTTGCTGCTGCCCCCTCTCGTGCTCACAACATCCCTTCGCTGCCTTCCCCTTGCTGCCCACAGCACACACACAAGCAGCCGCCTAACTCCCTCGCTGATCACAACACACGCCGACACAGCTCCTTCGCTGCCCCCTCTTGGCTGGACAGCCCATCATCTCTCGCTCACATCCTTCACATCATCATCCTATGAGGAAGATTATTTTGGTAGAATTATTATTATTATTGTTGCAATTTTTATTTTGAGACTTTATTTTTATTATTAGTTTAATATTAAAGATGATATTTTTTATTTAATTTATGTGTCCCAAATTACATTATGTTTGAGTAGTTTTTTATATTTAGTATAATCTACTTGAAACCATGTTAAATTATTTATTTTGAAACAAAGTTTCGATCTTTATTGTCTTATTGATTCGATCCATGATTCTATGATAATTTGATTTTAATGTTTATGATGTTATGTCTAATTAATTAGAGTGTACGCTAATTAGTTTTATATAAATTCATATGATAGTTTAAAGGGTTTAAGTATGTAATCGCTTGATCTTTTAGACATAAGTATCACCCTAGTTAATCATGGATGACTCAAACCCATCTCTTTTAATTAGGAAATTATTATAGATCCTTCTTAAATCAATTTGCTAGTAGATTGGCTATTAGGTGCTAGATGATGTTTTTCTAATACTTAATGCTCTAATTTGATTAAATTCTAGTGCTAGTGCTAGGGTTATCAATATTAGTAGGGTTTACATTAGGGCTAGGCCTAAGTAAACTAATAACTAAGGAAAAACGGGGAAGATTCGCTAGTGGCTGTCTTTTATAGTTTAGCTCATGGGTAGATCAATTTGTGTGTTGATGATAAATAATAATTTTCATGGTGGATATAGATTATACTAACTGTTTTTATAAATTTGCTATCTTTGATAATTACTTGCTTGCTTTTTAGTTATTTTCTTTAGTTTGTCAATTTTTATTTACAAAGTTATAGTTTTTTATTATCAATTTCATTAACCCCCTAAAGATCAGTATTTTAGATTAGTTTTAATAATTTTATTTTAATTTTATTTTGAGTCTTTATATATTTTAATTTTCAGATCATTTTTCTGTCAGTTTTTATTATTTTTGAGTCAGTTTGTTAGAAATTAGTTTAAAAATAGTTTATTTTATTATTTTTCGTGTTTTATCTTGTTTTAGGGTTTAGATAGAGTCCTAGTTTGATGTGATTAAATTTTAGAATTTTTGGAATTAATTTGATAATTTTTCAGATTTAATTCTTGAATTTAATTACTGCAGGTTTTTAGTTAATTAATTTCGTAAATTCAGTTTTAAATTTTAGGTTTATATTTTTAGGGTTTGGCTAGGTCTAGAAAATTAGTGTTGATATTATAAGTAATTTTAGTATTTATTTTCGTAATTAATTTAGTGCAGAATTTTACTTATTTAATTTTCTGTTTTAGAATTTATTTATTTTCTGCTTTAGTTTTCTGTTTTAATTATTCTAAAAAAAAATATCAAAAATATTTCTGGGTTATTATAATTTTTATATTATGTATAAATTATTTATTTAGTTGTTAGATGATTTTCTATGATTTTTAGTTTTTGATTTTAATTTTAATTTTCTATTTTGTTTTTAAGAGTAGTAAATTTAATTAGATTTAAGCTTGCATATTATTATATCTTTCCTCGTGGATTCGATCCCTACTTTCATATGTTATATTGTTTATTATAAGCCTAAGTAGTGGTTTAATTTATACCTGTATGACAAGCTAACAAGTTCTCTTAGAGTAAGTCTCGATACTTCCAATTCATTTTTCAAAGAGATGCTCTCGAAGTAATGAGACTCAAGTTGTTCTTTAAACCGAGAAGAATCGAATTGGACTTTTCTTCCAAAGTAAAAATATATTTGGCTAAATCAACTTTGGAGAATTTGAGGAAGTATTCAATTACCTCCCGAGGGTTTGTTTCCTCACCGTATGAGTGATCCGAGTCTTACTCGTTTCAGCCTTCCGAGTCGAGAGTGCCATTAGACATTTTGAATCATCCGAGTCCTCATCGTCTTCGATGAGTCTTCATCACTCCAAGTGGCCATCATAGCCTTTTTCTTCTTTCTGTCTCTCTTCCTTCTAGGATAGTCTTTGATTATGTGTTCCTTGTCGCCACATTCAAAATAGTCGAGTTCTTAGTTAAAGATAACTTTGAAGGGGAAGAATGTTTACCTTTTCTGTCCTTTTTGTCTTTCTTGTGGAACTCTTCCCTTGGCTTCGATCCCATCTTTTGTGCTTCATTATTCTTTTGAAGCCTCTAGCAATTAGTGCCATGGGATCCTCTTCCGAGTCGAGGAACTCAAATTTGCTTCTCTGTTTCCCGAGGCCTTCAATGCAATGTTCTTTTTAGTGCCGACCTTTGAATCCTCCTCTTTCGGATGGATCTCATGGGTGAGTAGATTCGCAATGAGTTCGTCCGGCTTCAGTAAGGACAGGTTCTCGAGCCTTTTCGATGGCTGTCACCTTGGGACCCCATCTTCTCTTAGGTAGACTTCGAGTATCTTTCCGCACATTTCCTCGTGGGAAATCTTTCTACCCGAGAGATTTGAGATTGTTAGTAATCTTAGTGAAGCGGATGAACATTTGAGTGATGTTATCTTCTCGGTTCCATCTTGAACAGCTCGTACTTGTGAAGATATTGGCTTATCTTCCCTTGTCCGACCTGGCTTGTGCCTTCATAAGTGTTGACAAGTGTATCCCACACTTCTTTGGCTATGTCACGGCTGACACTCGGTTGTATTCTTCCGAGCCGATGGCGCACATCGGAATGTTCATCGCCTTAAAGTTCTTTATGAACTTCTCTCGCTTCATCGATGGTATACTCGGACTTTATTTTGGGCACAAGCCTTGTTTCTTCCATCTTCATGGGAATGTAGTTGCCTACTTGTAAGATGTTCCAGACATCTTCATCGTGATCAAGCGGAAAACATTCCATGAGCTTCTTCTAGTGCACGAAATTAGATCCTTTGAACTTTGGTGGTCTGCTGGAAGATCTTCCCTCATCGAACTCTCCATTGTTCTAAGCCATTTGATCTTTAAACCTTTGGACGGTTAGATCCTTTCCGAAAGGATAGGCTCGATACCAATTGAAGGTTTTCTCTTGGAGAGATAAAGTCACCCTAGACGGGGTGAATAGGGTGATGGGGAAAATTAAACAAGTAATGGAAGAATAAAACTAGATATGACTTTGAGGAGAGTTTGAGTCTAGATTGGACTCGGAAAAGTACTAACTCGAAAGTTACGTGGAAACCCTTCCGGGCGGAAAACCACGGTCGGTGCTAATCCAAGCACCAAGTCAAATCCACTGTTTTAAATCCACAAAAACAGAGGAAAGACTCAACCAGAATTGTTCCCTTAGACAATTCCTTATAAGATTTTCATAGACTCGAAATTCCCTTATCTCGATCTAGTACTTCCTAACCGAGGTAACCTTTACGAGTTAGGGACAACCGAGCTGAGTTAACCCTTACAGCTCAGTCAAGGGACCTTACTCGAAAGTAAGCATGAGTGTTTGTAATCGATTACAAGACCTTACAACTCAAAAAGATGTTAAGTACAAAGTTGGAGTTGTAAGTAGAAGATTGAGTATGAATACAATGGCTTTTGCTTAAGTATGTGTATTGACAGTTGGTTCAGCAATCTTCAAGTCTTGAGAGTTGGCTTCTATTTATAAATAACCAAGCAGACTAGCCGTTGTGACTATCTTCTGACCGGGAGTCCTCTGTGACCGTTGCAATGGTTTTTTGAATCACTCATAAAATATCCGTTGAGGTGTGAACGTTGGGCAGCGGCTCTTGACTCCTTTCGAAGTTCCAATCCACTCGGTGGTGTCCGAAAAGTAGGGTAGAAACCACCGTTGAGCTTAGCATTGTAGATTTTCAGTTTTGGAAACAGACAATCCTTACACAATGTCCGGTCTTCGGTCGAGGTAGAAAAAGCCTTGTTTGCTCGGTGATTTGACATCTTGAAGCCGGTTACTTTCGTATTGCAAAAATAGGATAACCTCGTTTGAATAACCTACAAAAGTAAATCAATTTGGTTCTCAAAGTATAAAATACTTTGGTTCAAGATTAGACACGAGATAATAATTTAATTAAGATAATTAAGTGCGTAAAGATCTCGTGTCCTAAAAGTGTGGAATTTTTGAGTCTAATATCCATTATACTCAAATTCCATCCGAGTCGATCTACAACTAAAGCAAGTCGATAAAGAACATCAAAGTAGAGAGACTTGATCTAGACTACCAATGTTCAAAGCAAGCACGCTGACTTAGAAAGATGAACTAACCTAGTAATTCTATTTAACTTAGAACATAAAGTCGAACCGAGTTTATGCACATTAGAGCGAATGTTTGAACATGCAATATATTCGAGTGTTGTCCGAGTGACTCGGAACCGTGTGTGAACAGAGTATGCTTTCGAATCAGTTAGAATCAAGTGAGAATATACTCAATGGTTCTATAACACTCGTAAAAGATTCTATATCACTCAAAAAAGTTTCTAAGACACTTAGAATGACTTGTAATCAAAACCTTATGAGAGATGAAGTCTTATACCCGATTCCTTGATGGAACTCAGAATGATGTATATGTAAAGCCTGAGTCTTCATTTTCAATGCTCAACCAAATGTTGATTAAAAATTTCTACACATGACATGGCTGCGTTATCCCAATGCTAAAGCCGATTATGATGATTTTTTTATTTTTTTAATATTTAGAGAATTGCAAAGGGAGAGATCTTCCTTTAATTAAATGGAAGTGGAGTTAACGTAGCATCTCGTTATAGGTCTTCCTGTGCTATCATTTAAGTCAACATCGAAATCAAAGACAACTAGCGTCAGTCATCCAAATCGGAGATAGTCGAGTCAATCAACCGGAGACATGAGAGTCGGTCGTTCGAATAAAAGAAATCAAAGTTGCTCATCCAAATTAGAGATATTAGAGTCACTCATCCCAATCGGAGACATCGAGTAGATCATTTCACTCGGAGACATCAAAGCTAGTCATCCGAATTAGAGAGGTCGAGCCGGTCATTCGAATTAGAGACATTAGAGCCGGTTATCTCGAATAAGAGACATAAGAGTCGCTCATCCGAATTAGAGAGATCAGAATCACTCATCCGAATCAAAGGCATTAGCATTGCCAGTCATTCGAATCGAGCCATAAGACCAAGCGGGCTATCCGACTTAGATATAATATAGTGATCCATCCGACTCGGAGACATTAGAGTGAATGGGTTATCCGAATCGAGACATCAAAGCGAGTGAGCCATAAGACTCGGAGACATCGAACGAGCGAGCGGTTTGACTCGGATGCATCAGGGCGAGCTGTTTGAATCGGAGACATTAGAGCGAGTTATTGGAATCGAGAGATATTAAGCGACTCGTTCAAATCGGAGACATCAAAGTGACTCATCCACATTAGTTATGAGTTAAGATCTAACATAGAAGTCTTAAAATTATAAGGCATAAAAGTCTTAAGCACAACTCGATAATTTACACCTTAAATGACCTAAAAGTCTATAGGGTGCGACTTTGAATTTGACAATTTGACACTTAAGAAGTTGATAGCTTGATGAGTTGGTAGTCTAAAAGTGACTTGGTTGTTATCAAGTTCGACGACTTCGAGTCTACAAAGAGTGACTTGAGAGTTTGTGAGTATAATGACTTGGGAGTCTTCGTAAAGTGAGTTAGAAGTCTTCTACAATTACCTTGGAATTCTTTATTTTTGGATGACTTGGGAGTCTATAAGGATTGATCGAGAAGCTTGTGAGTTTAACGACTTAAGAGTCTTCGGTGATAGACTTCGAAGTCTCTAAAAACTTTTTTTTTTTTTTATGATTTGAGAGTCTGCAAGATCAATGACTTGGGATCTTTAATAATTGACTTTGAAGTTATTATAATTGTTTTTGATGACTTGAGAGTCTGCAAGTTCAATGACTTGGGAGTCTTTAATGATTGACTTGGAAGTCCTTAGAATTTTTTTGATAACTTGAGAGTCTACAAGTTCAATGACTTGGGAGTCTTTAATGACTAACTTAGAAGTCTTAGAAGTTTCTTTAATGACTTAATGAGGAGGCTGTCTTAATTGCCCGACCTCATACCCGAAGGAAATTACTTGAGGATGATCTTGAACAAATTAAGGTAGATGAGCAGAAATTACAAGGCTTGAAAGAATGAGCAGTTTAGGCTCATGCGTAGGAGTTTACATTTAATTTTGTTAGAGGATCAAGCCGGACATAGTTCAAGTTCAAAGGAATGAATTATTTTATTGATTTTTTTGTCGTTCATAGTTTATACTCTTGCTGACCAGAAGTAATACATTTAATTTTGAAACTTGAAAGAATGAGCGGTTTAGGTTCTTGCGTCGGAGCTTACAAGATAAAATTTTCAAGGATAATAAGGCTTCAAAAATTTTCCATTTATTCGAGTGTCGACTATCTTGTAGGCACTATTCGTGTAGACTTCTCGCACCACATAGGGACCATCCCATTTTGAAGTGAATTTGCTTCTAGTCTTGTGAGACATGATAATCGGTCTTCTTATTGCAAGTACTTGATCTCCTACTTCAAATGATCTCGGTCGAACTTTTTGGTTGAATGCGCATGATAGGAAAGTTTGATAATGAAGGTTTGCTCTTGGAGAGGCTAAGTCACCCTAGAGGGGGTGAATAGGGTGATTATGAAATTTTCTTGAAACTTAAAATAGATATGACTATGAGGTGAGTGGGAGTCAAGGATGAACTCGGAAAAGCACTAACTCGGAGTTCGATAAAGAATGAAGAAACAGATTAAACGGAACTTTAAAACTGTCTCGAGTCTAGAATGCACTCAGAAAAGTGATAACTAAAAAGTACGTGGAAACCCTCATGGGGCGGAAAACCATGGACCGTGCTAATCTAAGCACGAAGTCAAATACAATAGATCGACTCAACCCGAGTTGCTCCCTTAGACAACTCCTTACAAGTTTTTCCTAGACTCGGAAATTCTCTTATCCGATCTAGTACTTCTTAACCGAGATAACCCTTACGAGTTAAGGACAATTGAGCTGAGTTAACCCTTACAGCTCGGTCAAGGGACGTTACTTAGAAAGTAAGAAAGAGAGTGTTTGTAACTAAGTACAAGACCTTACAACTAAGAGAAATATTAAATACGAATTGGAGTTGTAAGTAGAAGATTGAGAATGAATACAATGACTTTTGCTCAAGTATGTGTATTAACAATTGGTTCGAGCAATCTTCAAGTCTTGAAAGTTGGCTTCTATTTATAGATGACCAAGCAGCTTAGCCGTTGTGTCCATCTTCCGACTGGAAGTCCTTATGACCATTGCAATGGATTTTCCGAGTCACTCGGAAAATATCCATTGAGATATGAATGTTGGGCAACGGCTCTTGACTCCTTTGGAAGTCCCAAAACCATTGGTGGTGTCTTGAAAAGTAAGGTGGAAACCACCGTTGAGCTTAGTGTTGCGGATTTCCTGTTTTGGAAACGGACAACCCCGACACGGTGTTTGGGGCTAGGTCGGAGGTGGAAAAAGCCTTGTCTACTCGGTGATTTGACGTTTTGAAGTCGGTTACTTTTGTAATTCAAAAATAGGATAGCCTCGTTTGAATAACCTACAAAAGTAAATCAATTTGGTTCTCAAAGTATAAAATACTTTGGTCCAAGATTAGATACGAGATAATAACATAATTAAGATAATTAAGTGACTAATTATCCGAGTTAGAAAAAGGAATGGAATTTTCCGAGTCTAATATCCATGATACTCAAATTCCATCTTAGTGAGTCTAGAAGATAATCAAGTAAAAAGGAGAATATCAAAGTAAACAAACTTAATCTAGACTAAACAAAGTTCAAACAAGATATGCTTGACTTAGAATAGTAAATTAATAATGTAATTCCTGGAATATAAAGTCGGACCTGAGTTTATGCGCGTGAAAGAAAGTGTTTGAACATTGGATATACTCGAGTGTTGAGTGACTCGAACCGAGTGTGAAGTGACATGTAGAAGTATGCTTTCGAGTCATTCGGAATCAAGCATAAACATATACAGTAGTTTCTATAACACTCGGAGAAAATGCTCGTATCACTTAGAAAAGTTTCTAAGGCACATGGAATAACTTGAAATCAAAACCCTATAAGAGATGAAGTCTTATACCCGATTCCTTGATGGAACTCGGAAAAGTGTAAGTATAAAGTCCGAGTCTTCGGATAACACTTAACTTCGTTAGGTCCGCAATCCCGTTTTTCTAGGCCTTTAACTCGGATAGACGACGCTTTTGATTTTCATCTTTCAAGAGTTTGAGGAGTTTCTTCATGTTCTATGTTTAAGTTCGAGTCTTCCCATTCTCGAATTGTAATATGATTGGATGAAGCTACTTCTCTCGCTCTACATCCCTTTTATGACTAGAGTCACCCTATTGACCAGTAAGGACCACAAGTACATCTTTTTACTCTAAGCGAGTCATCTGTCTTCACATCTAGTGTTGAGATACGCTTCATACGAGAAGGGATAGAACTTTGTACTTCATTTGTATCACCAAGATGATGGAACACCGAGTCTTTCTAGTGAAGAGCTGATGGCTTAGACACATTTTCCTCTTTCTTGAGTCTACTGAAAACTAAAGATCTTGATCTGTCCACTTCCTTTTATTCTATAGAATACTAAGGGTTTGGGATTTTGGCCTCCCCTATTCTTGTAAACACGGAAAGGCATTTGTCCAAGGTAGACGACCGCAACCTATCGAACACCGAGGATTTGGTAGGAGGTTGGGCATCTTCATTATCATTGTCCTCCACCTTTTACGTCGCGATGTACTTAATGATAGATTGCTTGTCTTTTTGTCGCCTGGATATCTTAATTGGTTAGGGCAGTGTATAGCCTAGGCCGATTTTTGAGACTTCGACCGAGCTACCATGTTTTTGAATCTTTTTGTGGGTCTTATTAATGACATAGGTTTCAGCTTTAAGTACATTCCCAGATGCAGCTGGGTTAGCAAAGTTGTAACCTTCCTTCTCCATGAGCTTATACGCATTTGGATCAAATGCTTCTTTAGTTCTCTTATATGGAAAATTATCGGTAGGATTTTAGAAGAGGAGACAAACCCGGGTCGAGGGGTGTAGTCATCTTCGGCTAATACACCTTTCGCACGGACATTACAACACTTTGCTTAATGATACTCCAGTCGGGCTTGTCGATCTTGGCAACTTGGACGTTAGAGTTTCTACTTGTACATCCACCGAAAGGGAATCACCCTCTTCATGATGGGACTTTGGAATATATCTCGGAACCTGGAGTTGTCGGGTTTGTCGACATAACTTGTTGAACTTACTTAGTAGGGTGGCTTTTACTTTCCTGCTTGCTACTCTTTGAGTCGTTTTGTTCGCTGCTTTGCACTATCATCTTTTAGTACCGCCTGAATATCTTCACAACTTTTCAGCCATCTTTCCTTGTAGAAGAAATTGTTAATGACATAGTTTCCTTAGGTGATGTACCTTCTTCAAAGAACCTAGCATCAGCAAAATGTGACACCGCTTTAGTAAAAGGCTTAACATCCCCATCGATCTTCTTTTCACTATCACGGTAGTGCTTAAGGCACTGATGAAGGGTGGAAGCAATTATTTTGTGTTCATGAAGCCATAGTTATCCAAGCAACAACTTATAAGATGTTTTAAAATCAATCAAGTAAAAGATTGAAGTCATTGACAAATCGCCCATAGTTAGTTCAAGACGAATCATGCCAATTGCCCTTTGACCTTCAAGATTGAATAATTGAATCACCATTCAGCTTTTGGAATGCTCTTCCATAGTGATGCCTAGGTTAGTCATCATGGATTTGGTCATGATGTTGACAGCTGATCCTCCGTTTACCAATATACGCTTAATTTTCTATTCTCTCGATGTAAACTGTCATAAATAGAGGACGATTATAAGGCTTAGAGCATAACAACAAGTCATCATCTGTAAAAATTACAGCATTGTTACAAGTGGTATACTGATTAGGTCTTTTTGTTGGTTCTCCGACATCGTTGATCTTATCCATGTAAAGCTTTGGGTGAAGCAAGGCCTCAACTACATGTTAGCGTATCTCTTTTGGCAAAGTGAAAATTTGTCTCCAACCCATGTGGTTCGAGTAAGGCCTCTAGTACCATTAGAGTCTTATCATCACTTTTTGAAAGACTCTCTTGCACTTTGTCTTCTTGATCTTCTTCATCTTCAGGCTTTGAATAGGAAGTCATGTTCTCCGTGGCCTTCTCAAAGAAAGCTGTTGGGAAAAATTCCTCTAAGGTGATGGGAACAAGCGACTCTTGCTCCGAGTAAGTCAATGGGTTGGATTTCCTGTTTTTACTTATTTTTGATTTCTTCTTATTCTTCGTATGCCTAGGATTCTTCCTTTTCCTTTGTCTTTTCTACGATGGACGAGTGGTGGTTGAACATGACATTGTTTCCTTGGCCTCCGAAGAGTGACAAGGGTCCACCCTTCTTGACCTTCATCTGGAATATCTACAATAGGATTAACTTCCAAATGTGGAGCTTGGATAATGGTAAAATAACTGGTTCTAGATTTCCGAATTGAAGTGTAAATAACTTCGTTTTTAGAGACGAGCTCAATCAAACCTTTGATAAGACTAGAATGGTCGTGAAAGGAGGGAGCTCTCTAGATGGATGGAGGTGTAATTAGTTTTAGTTGTGTCATCAATATCTAATATGATCTTCCCATCCTTTGCCAACTACATAATATACTCCTTAAGTGTGATACACTTCTCAAGAGGGTGATTAATAACCCTATGATATCAATAGTACTTCGGATCGAAGTCTTTCCAGCTTCTTCTTGGGGTTTTGGGTCAGGAAGTTCAATCACCTTGTTCTCTAACAAGTCATCCAACATTCTTGATAAGTCCGAGTCCGGAAATGGGTAGTTCTTCTCTTAAAGCTCTTTTAGCGTGGGACGCTTCTTTGTAGCATCCTTAGATTATATGGCTTTCTTCCGCTCCAGTTTAGGCTTCCTAAAATTTATACTCGGCCCTCCAACGAAAATGGACATGGACTCTTTAGTCAATGTTTTTGATGACTTAGTACTCTTCTTGTACTCACCTCGATCCTTCCTCGATTCATATGAGGAGGAAGACTTACTGCGGCGACTTGCTATTGTCATCTCAATGTCGTTGGCCCGGGTAGCCGATTCCTAGAAAGTGCTTAGTTTGCTGACCTGCAAAACATGAAGCAAGTCCCATTCCATACCTTGAGTACACATCTCCATAACAGTTGCTTCGGATAATTGATCCTTGCATTCGAGGCTGAGGGTTCTCCAACAATTGATGTAGAACTGGTTCATCTTTCCATTGCCTTGTATTCGTCGGCTCCATCATACTAACAATGCATTAGGTGCTCGCAGAATCCGTTAAGGAATTCTTGCTCCATTTGTTCCCGAGTTGTTGATGGATTTTGGCTCCAAGTCCGTATACTAGTCAAAAGCAATTCCCTTTAGAGTTCAAACGAACTCGCTTCACCAATCTATCCCCTTCCGCACCGGGATTGCTGTAGGTTTCGATGAAGTGCTCAATGTGTTGCTTAGGGTATTCTTAAGGCATCAATCCTTTTAGTATAGGGCTTCGTGTAGAGGTGAAACTTATGAGACGATTCTCTTAGTTGATTCTTAACAACCTTTGCAATTAAGTTCTGGATTTGTTCAACCGACATCGAAGTCAATGGAGTCTCCTTCTGTTCATCTTCGATTCTTCATCGTGGTAGGACTCCTTATCGGACTCCTTATTGGCGGAACCTTTGTTAGAGGCTTCGGATGATTGTTTCTCCAAGTTCTTTATCAAGTAAGCAATTTGCTTGATTTAAAGCTTGATCTACGCGTCCTTTTTGCTCTCTTTTTAGCAAGTCTCAACGAGTGTTTCCTTCATCCCATTAAGTTATTCTTCAATGCTTATAACTCCTATCACCATAACCGGCATGATGACAAGTATTAGATGATTTAGCTTAGATTGAGAGAACAACATTGAGAGACAGAGGTGTAGATTCTCACGTGGCGTAACTATTCTCTTCTTCACCGGAAAGCATGAAGATAGGGTTGGTGTGAGCTTGGAGTTCATCCATACCATGAGGAATTGTCCGCTTCAAGTTGAAGACAGGAACAACTCTCTCTTTCGGACTAGCATGCGACAAAGTTTGATTGACTCCATTAAGCATGTTGGAGTCAAGGTTTTCAATTAGATGTAGCTGCAATGATCACCTAAAACGTGTCATCCTTATCTCTTTTATTCCTATAATATATTTTATTAGCCTCGATGATGAAATTCGACTCTGTTTGAGGATTCATATCACAAACGATATTTGATTGGTATGACGGAAGCCGATAAACCACAAAAATCCTTTAGCACCAAAGAAATAGCCTTTTGCCTTGGGTCAGTCCAAAAGCCTTTTCTTTCGGATGGTTTAAGCCTAGGCTAAACCTCTAGAGTCAGCGGAAGTTCGGCGCCGCATATAGGGAGATTTAGGGTTCCAAACACATTGTTTCACCACCAGCGTCCAACCTAGACACGAAGTCGAAGACATCAAAAGGATGTTGTGGCCGACGCCGCATTTCATTGTCAAAAGCACCAAAATGTTGCGTTTTGCTCCAAACAGTCCACCCGAGACATGAAGCTTATTTACCTCAAAACGATGTTGTTTATGTCCGGTGCCGCACACCGGGTTCCTGTTCACCTAAAATGCTGCATTTTGCTAAGAGTCTTGCTGCAACATGGAAGAAGCTGGAGGACCAAACGACGCCGACCGGCGCCGTGCATCCTGGGATCCGGTTTTATCCTTTGATTTTTTATCCCGTTGTTTTGTGATTTTTCAACTAGTTCAGGTTAATTTACGGACGGCTACTTAATAAAAAACCTAGGTCATTTCGTGACCTACTCATTTTCTATAAATAGAGAGCTTAGGCTCTTATTTCAAGAGCGGCTTATTCCTTAATGTTATGTCTGCTGAAGCTAAACTAAGAGCTACCGAATACTCCTATTTGTATTTTGATATCTTGGTTTCTTTTAAGCCTATTCCTAATGTACCCCCTATTTCACTACATCCGAACCCAAAAACTCCATCAGTCACACATCTTTCTACCTATCTACATAAAAAGTTCACAAAAAGCCTATTTAATTCACCACGGTTGCACTTGTCAAATCCAGATTCGAGATCTCGATTAGCGGGTGGGACAACCCGAGGGTACCAATTCGGCCTTCACGACGGTTTATTTATTTTATTTATCATTTTTAGTATTGTGGAGAAAAGTTGTATAACATTTATTTCCTCCCCGTCCGATGTAATCTATTTATTTTTGCTTTTCTTTTCTTTCTTTATTGCTTTCGATTATCACTTTTCTTATTTTCTTTCATTGCTTTCGTTAACATGTTTTGGTTGTCTTTATTTTCGTATCTAATCATGTTGTGTGTCTACTTTTAATATGTTATTTAAATCCACTACTCAAACTAGTAAAGGTCGTCGTTTCATGGGCGGAACAAAAGGGCTTATCCCTACGTTTCCTACCTCACCCCGAATCCGATTCTCGGTTCTAGACCGATGAAGTCATTTTTAACCTCTTCCAAGCTTAGTTGTCCTGTACTAAGATTGGAAGAGTATTTCTTTATTTTATTTTTGTTAGTTTTTATTCTTAAAGCTGATTGGCGACTCCGTTTTCTTATTTATTTCCTTAATGTGCCTCTCGAGTTATTTCTAACTAAAAACATCAAAAAAGATTTTTGGATCTGCCAGCAAGGCTAGAGGCCGAGGTTGACCATCTCAGCCACGACCCTTTGCGGGGTTGCCAACCACACAGTGCTGGCTTTTGCTGGCATCGAGTGGTCGGTGGGCGGGGCTTCGGTCCAAACCGGTGCTTTCACACTAGTTTAGCCCTAAAGCACACGGCGAGAATCAATCAAACCCTAATTTTTCTGTTTTTAGTTTTGAAATAATATCCCGGATTTCAAAAAATAATTTCTAGAATAAAAAATAATAAAATCCCCCAATTTAACTTATTTTAAATTAGTTTGTAAAAATTCAAAAATCTAAATAAGAGGTTCATCCCCACTTTCAAAAATCGATCTTTAAAACCTTAAATCATTTCCATCTCAAGAGAAAATTTAAAAAGCCACCAATTCTTGTGGAAGCTCGGTCCTAGGGTACGAGTCGTGGTTCCTACAATGGTGACTCCACTAGGGATAATCACTTATTTAGATGGCGAAACTTGAAATTTTGAGTGATGAGTTTTAATAATGTATTTCCATTAGGCATCCCCCATTTAAGCAACCTTGAACATAGTTTATTTTTATGCTTTTTGGACCATTAGGCATTACTTGTTAAAAACAATTTTTAGAGGAGATTCGAACTGCCAACCCGGACGGGCCTAACTAGCCTTGATTGTCGGGAGGTGGTACCTCTTCCCTCATAACATGCGCTTTTGGATTACCAAGAGGCACCAAGAATTCATACTTTTTCCTATCGTACACCCCACGGAGGGCTGAATTCTTGGACTATGAAACACCATATATCTTACCTAGATTTAACCCTTTTTTTTTACCATAGACCTTTGGTTTTTAGGTGGAAGCTTGTCTCTTCATTTGCATG
The DNA here is from genome assembly GCA_021018815.1 of Talinum fruticosum. NCBI lineage: Eukaryota > Viridiplantae > Streptophyta > Magnoliopsida > Caryophyllales > Talinaceae > Talinum > Talinum fruticosum. Next base: position 1,152,284 of record JAITYX010000120.1, on the reverse strand, counting down.
CTTGGATGAGTGTATTTTAGATTTAATCATCTACTTGTGAGCTTTTAGGGATAGGTGAGGAGTGCTAATTAGCCCTTACATGGGTGCAAATAAAATATCATAATAAATTTGCTAGAGTCAATTCATTATGTGCATTTTTTAGCCAAAAGTCAAAAATTACCTTTTCCTTTTAGGTCGGTCCATTAATTGCATTTCCGAGTCATCCTAAAATCCTTATTTCTTTAGGTGGTTTAGGTTTTAGTAATTCATCGCCAGTCAGTCCATAAGGGTCCTACCAGGGATCCCATTATCTCTTTAGTCGATCAGTCTTTAGATTTTAACCTTTTCATTTTTTGCATTTGTATTTTGTATTTTTCAGTAGCCAAAATAAAATTCATTTCAAATTAGGTGAATCCATTTGCAATTTTTCATTTTTCATTAGCCAAATTAAAATTCATTGCAAATTAGGTGAGTTCATTTACATTTTTCATTTTTCATTAGCCAAAATAAAATTTATCTCAAATTAGTTGAGTACATTTACATCTTTTATTTTTCATTAGCCAAAATAAAATTCATCTCAAATTCGGTGAATCCATTTGTATTTTTCATTTTTCATTAGTCAAAATAAAATTCATGTCAAATTAGGCGAGTCCATTTGCATTTTTCATTTAGCCAAAACAAAATGCATCCCAAAATTAGGGGGTCCAAGTTTGCATTCGACGTTCTCATTTGGCCAAAACAAATCCATCTTCATTTAGGAATAATCGCTTATACATTATGCATTAGCCCAATAACAAAATCATCCCAAATAAAGTTATAAGTCATAAACATCATTGCATACATTTTATTTGTTCCGCATTCCTTATGTGTATCTAAATAAAAAGCATTCTTAGTTCCTTCGGGTCTCACGCTTAAGCTCCGTCCTACCAAAAGTGGTATCCTTTACATGCTCCTAAGCATCATCCTTTGGGCTGCAGAATAGGGAAGTCTACTACAATTGAGTATCATCAAAATCCGAGCTCCAAAAGGTTAGAACGCCTCGGTAAGGAGTCCGACACGTCTTCCTCTCGCTCCGCACCACATTCTACACCACGAGTCTACAGTTGTGTAACCTACCTTAGTGCATACCACATTAGTTCAGTCTATTTTTCGTCATAGGGCAGTACCTAGGAAAAATTCTCCTCCAATGGACTGAGCACTCGGAACCATCTTTGATCATCACCTTGCTTAATGAAACCTCAGCCAAAATGGAAGCTTGAATTAAGGCTTAGGATAAGAAAATAGAGTCCATATCAAAGACTCTCAAAGCTATCTTAAAAGCTATTGATGACAGTAAGAAAGACGAGGAACAAGAATTGTTAAGAGGAGATCCTCCACCAACTAGTCCAACTCCTCCAGGCGATCGAAACATGAATCCAAGCGTGATCCACGTATAGATCAAATAGAACAAATGTTGAGGAGTCATCCATGTTCGATAATCACCACTTTGACCATAAGAGATTCACTTCAATCCCCAAAGGAAACTACCCCCAAAGTTGACCATGCCCGACATCAAGTTTCGATGTTCCGAGAATCCCCATCACCATGTTCATAACTTCTTAGGAGTAATGAATCTTAAGAACATACTAGAAGACACTTACGACATCATCTTTCCATGGACTTTCGACACTAACGTAATGAAGTGGTATAACATGGTTGACCCACATATGGTCACCAATTGAACCGATGAATTGTAGTTGATCAAGCAAGAATAGAAAGAGAGCTTTACGGACTTTCTCACCGGATGAAAGGCAAAGGTCGCCTACATGGTAGATCATCCTTCCGAGAAGAATCAAGTCGAATAATCGTGAAGAACCTTTAGCTCTGCCTACAATCGGCACCCCAAATTTCCACCGTTGATGAGTTTCTCAACCCTTAGAGACGCCGACATGCTAGTAGAAGAAGAGCTGTCTACCACGACAAAAAAGTCGTGATCGAATATAGATATAATTACCACTCGTAAAGACAAGAAGGGCTCCAGCTAAGGCAATACTAGCGAGGGTGCAGATGTCAATGCCCTTAACAGGTACAATGTCTACCCTCCAATTGATACTACATATGCTCAAGCCCTTGATCACCTATTGGCAAAATGGAAAATAGAATTACCACCTATAAGACCAAATCGAAACTGGGAAACAGTCTAAAACTAGGATGTAGGAAAATTGTGCAAATACCATCGTACACGAGGACATAAAACCGAGAAATGTTGGACATTCAAGAATAAGTTGGAGAGTATGTTCCGCAATGGTCAACTCCCTTTCCCTAAGGCCGCTTAAAAGCCAAGTGTAGGAACCACAGCCGGCCGGGGCCCGCCGAGCTTCCCCACTTGTGTCGGGTCTCTTTTTAAAGATTGTTTTTGAAGATGGTTTTAGAAAGTTGATTTTGGAATATGGGGATGAACCTTTTTATTAAGATTTCGAATTTTATTAAATCTAATTTAAAGTGAATTAAACAAAGTTGAATATCGATTTTATTAACCATTTTTTTTATAAATTATTTTTAGAATTCCTAAGATATTATTTCTTAAACCAAACGATAAATAAAATTAGTGTTTTGAATCTGCTTGTGAGGTTTTAGGGCCGGATTAGTGTGAAAACACAAATGTAGACCGAACCCTCGCGTATCGACCACTCGGTGCAGGAGGCGGCCTGTACCCAGTGGTGGTCGGCGCCGGCCAGAGGCCGCGGCCGAGGAGATCATCCTCGGCCTCTACCCCGGCTTAGCGAGATCCAGATCCCGCCGTAAAAAAATAGCCAAGATGCAAATTTAGAACAAATAAAGCAAACTAAGAGTCATCGATCGGTTTTAGGAAAGAAAAACTAACAAAAACAAAAGTAAAAATTTGCTCTTCCAATCTTAGTATGGGAAAACTAAGACAAGAAGAGGCTAGAAATGACTCCATCGGTCTTTGAGCCGAGAATCGAATTCGGGGCGAGGATACGAAACATAAGGATAAACCCCTCCGTTACGCCCGTCCGAAGACGACCATTACTAGTTTGAGTAGTGAATTCAAAAATGTAAAACAAGCAAGCAAGCAACATGCCACAAGAATTAAAAGCAACCAAACATAGTAAGAGAAAGCGATAAAGAAAGCGGTAAAAGCGGAAACGAAGCGAAAGTGAAAGAAAAGCAAACAAGGAAAGGAAAGCGGAAATCTAAAAGATTAAATCGAGTCGGGAGGAATTAAAAGCGATACATCGTTTTTCCACGAGTACTGAAAGAAATAAAGAAAGCACAAAATAAAATAAACCATTGTGAGGATTGAATCGGTGCCCTCGGGTTGTCCCATCTGTTGAGATGGATCTCCCGATGCGACCGTGGTGAATTGAAAGGGGCTTTTTGTGATCTTTTATGGAGATAGGTAGGCGGATGTGTGACTGATGGATTTTAAGGATCGGATGTAGGCAGTATGATGGAAGTAAAGAAGGAATAGGCTGAAAAAGGACCAAGAGATCAAAATACCAAAGAGAGTATTCGGTAGCTCTTAGGCGAGTTTCAGCGACATGATGCTAAGGCAGGAAGCCGTGCGGGAATGAGAGCCAATTCTCTCTATTTATAGGGAGAGGTTAGGTCAAGGAAGTGACCTAGGGTTAGCTCCAGTCATCCATCCAAAGCTAGTAGCAAAAATCGGGCCAAGATCAAAGTGATAAGACTAAACAAAGCAAAGGATAGAACCGAGATAGGATCCGGTTCATGGCCTCGGCCACAAAGGGTGTTGCCTAGGGTTTCATGCCCTATCGTGCTTCCAAAAGAGTCTCCGGGGCAAAATGCGGCGTTCCACTTAACATTTTAGGATGGCTGGCGCCGGCCATAACACCTTTCCAAAAATGCAAAGTTTTCATTTTTGGCGGGTTTCGTTTTGGATGCGTGATGTGTGCTCCTAGTCTCGGGTGGATTGTCTTGGAGCTAAAACGCAACACATTGATGCTTGTGATCATGAAATGCAACGTCTAATGTTGTCTTGAGGTCTTTAGCTCCTTGTATGGTTAAGCTGAAGCGAAATGGAGTATTCCGAACTTGGAATTCCCGGTACGCGGTATTGGACTTCGTTGTCTCCGAAGGCTTGGCCCGGTTCTTGGATCGTCGGAAAGAAAAGGGGATTTTTAGGTCGACCTATGGCAAAAGGCTATTTATGTGATGCTTGGGGGTTCTTTGTGGTTAACTAGCTTCCATCACACCAATCAAATCTCGATCGTGATCCAAATCCACAAACAGGACTTGAGATCTTATCATCGGGCCAACAAATAAAAAAGAGAAAAGGACGACACTTTTTGGTGTCTACAACTAACTCCCACTTTGACCAAGTCCGAAAGACGAAGTTCAAAGTATACACTAAAGGGTACTTACACGGTATCGGCATTGCTTAGAATCCGATTGAATTATTGCATTTGAAAGCATGTACCTTTTGACTTAAACTCTTAATAGAGGGGCCTGGACTTGCTCGACGAAGTCTAAAGTCCATATTGTTGATTCCTTAACTTGGCTGCTTAGAGACTTGAAGTTTGGATTGGTGTGCTTAAACTTGACTGTGTTCTTAGTCCGAAGCTTGCTTGAGGGAGCTTAAACTTAACCCGGGTAGTAAAGTATGAAATCCAGTTGAGGGGCCTAAACTTGACCGTTCTTTGTCCGGAGCTTGGTTGAAATTTTCTGCACTAATAGTTTTGTTAGCTAATAAATGAATGTAACTAGTTTCAAGCGATACTTGAAGATAATTTGTAATCGATTATGTTTTAAATGTGGTTCCTTGACTTGGCCATGGAGTGGTCCTGAAGTCTTGGTGTGGTGTCCGAACCTTGACCGTTGTTGGGCCTAAAGCTCGATGAGGGATTGATGTTTGAACCTTGACCACTTCTAGGCACGAAACTCGGCCGAGGTGTGTCCGAACCTTGACCGCCGGTGGCCCTAAAGCTCGACCGAGGTGTGTCCGAACCTTGACCATTGTTAGGCCCGAAGTTCGACTAAGTTGTCTAAACCTTGATCGCTACCGAGCCCGAAGCTCGACTAAGTTGTCTCCGAACCTTGACCATTAATGAGCACCGAGACTCGTCCGAGTTGTGTCCGAACCTTGACCGCTGCTAGGCCTAAAGGTCAACTTCTATCCAGTTTTGTCCGAAGAGGGACGGATGCCTAGACTTGGTCGTTGGATAACTTGAAGTCTACTTACTTGAATATATGATGTTCCATGAGGTTGTGATGTGCCTCATTCTAAATTTGAGCTTTTAGTTTGTGTGGTAATAGCTCCTCTGTAAGGTCGACTATTTTTGTCTTCCCTTGAGTACTCTTGGAGTTGTATGATGCTTTCAAGCATGAGCCCCCATGTTCTTCTTGGGTGGTTGTGTCTAGCTCCTCTCGAATGTTGGAGAATTGGTTTTGATTAATTGATGGCATGGAAGAGCCTCTTTGAAGGTGACGGTGCTAGTGACCTCCTTGATGCCGATCCGATGCTCCATGTTGGTTGATGCTCGATGCTTGTTAGTGCTGCTTGATGCTTGATTGAATTCCTTGTGGGGTGCTTTGTTATTAATTTTGTATTTTTAGGAGTTTGACTCATGTAAAGGAGATATATGCAAGACTCAATTCTAAGAACAAATGTATTCTTTATTAAGATGATGGAAAAAAAAAAAAATTTCAAAAAGACAAAGATAAAATTGCACTTTAGCCCTCACTCCCTAAAGTAGAGCCTAAAGAATGTGGTCGCTTGAACTACGATGTATTGTTGCTTGGTGGACCATGATTCCGATGGTTTTGTGCTAAATCGGACTAACATGCTTCTTGATGATTTGATGCATTTTCTCAATGGGTTTCGCTCTTCCGGATAGTACAAAGTGGCTTTGATTTGGAAAATTGGAAATGGGAATTGGAAATTGGGTTCAAGATTAGGTTTGGGGTCTGGACCTCATAGGCTTCCTACATATCTGCAATAACGGAAATCAAGCCTTTGTAGTTCAAAAAGAAAAGTAATTTAGGTTTGGTTTTTGGAGGAAGATTGCGCTTAGACCTTAGGCGGCGCACTTGTGTCACAAGTAAGTGTGTAGGACGTACTGGTGTGGTACGTAATAATGTGGGATGTATCGGTGTTGACCATGTCGGTGTTATAGTAGATTTCTTACTTCCTAGACGCTTCGTGCTAGGGTTCCCAACTTGTAGAGGATTTCCTTATCCTTTATCCCAAAAGAGTACGCTCATGATTGGCTCATGGAAGAACTTCTACGGGAGATGGGGCTTAAGTGCTTTACCCGAGGAACGACCGATCCTAGGATAAAAGAAAATGATATGCTCTTTTATTTGGATGCACATAAAGGGATGCAAAACAAATGGAATGGAATGTATGCATCGATGCTTATGACTTAATCTGGGATGATTATATGATTTGGCTAGTGCATAACTAAAATGCATAGATGATTACTCCTAATGGAAGATGAATTTGTTTTGGCTAAATGAAATATGAAAATGCAAGACATACTCACCTAGTTTGAGATGAATTTTAACTTTGGCTAATGCATAAATGAAATGAACAGACTCAACTTACTTGGGCTAGATTTTTGTTTTGGCCAATGTAAATGAAGGACTCTTCGATTGGAGATGAATTTAATTTTGGCTAATGCAAGAATAAAATGAATGGACTTACCTTAATTAGGATGATTGTAATTTTGGACTAATGTGAAATAAAATGCAAGATTGGACTCACCTACTTTGAAATGATTTTGACTTTGGTTAAATGCAAAAAAGAAATGCGGGCTCACCTTCATTGAGATGAAATTTGGATTTGACTAATGCAACATGACATGCAAGATTAGACTCACCTATTCCGAGATGAAATTCGAATTGGGCCAACGCAAAATGAAATGCAAGATTGGACTCACCTATTCCGAGATGAAATTTGAATTAGGCTAATGCAAAATGAATGGACTCTCCCTAATTGGGATGAAATTTAAATTGGGCTAATGCAAAATAAAATGGATGGACAAACCTTAAGAGGGATGATTTTTGATTTAGCTAATGCAAATATGGAATGAATGGATCGACCTAAAAGGGAAATGATTTTGGACTTTTAGCTGAAATGCACATAATTGGGCCGACTCAAAAGGTTTATTTTTATTTTATTTTTGCACCCATGCAAGGATTATTCAGCACGTCTCACCTATCTCTAAAGGCTCACAAGCGAAGATTAAATCTAAAACACACACACTCACTCAAGCATACAAATGAGGAGGGGGACCACCTAATTGGATACATGGTGATGCATAATCTGAGAATTTGGTCCCCATGGGTTGCACGGATAAGGATGCCAACTAGAATTCTCGGTGCCTCTTGGTGAACCAAAGGGTTTACCCCAAGAGTGCGTGTTATGCGGGAGGAGGCACTGTTTCCTCGGGCAATGAGGCCTAGTTGGGCCTGCCTAAAGGAACAAGTGGGACCCTCTCTCCAGAAAGGGTAAATAGGAGGTACAATAAAGTTTTCCTAGTGTAACAACCCGACCCTAAACTACATTATTTATTTTACTGATTACGGAATTTACATAATTGAGCGCGCGCACTTCAATTCGATATTTATATTTAAATTATTTTTATGTGTATGTTATGCGGTTAAGGCAACGAAGTGGCCTCCAATGAAATTTCATAATAATGATTGTAAATTTATACATATGTTGAAAAGAAAATTCTAAAAATTGTACTGATGTATAATACATATAAATGCGAAGGTACGTTATGATAAGGCCATTAAAGATTATATTTTAAACAAATTGTTGTACTTAAGAATGAATTGTATAATTTATATGCAATACTAATTAAATGAAATAAAATGACAATAAAATAACAAAAATAAATAAATAACAAATAAAAATAAGAATTTCTAGAGTTAATTGGAAACAAATAAACAAAAAAAAAAAAAATAAAAGCTGATTTTTTTAGAAAAATCTAGAAATGGTTTCTGGAATAAGATATCGACTTCATAATTGGGTTCAAGGCAGGCAATTTTCAAATTCCTCGAGCCCTTCCTTCCATGCTCTCTACCTCTCCCTCGCGTGCCTCTCGCTTCCCTCCCTGTCTCTAGCCGCTGCTTGCTCTCGGTCACCGGGAGCCACCAACGCCCGCCGGCAGCTGACGCCGGCGTTGTCGGGGAGGCGGCTGGCATCTCTCTCTTCCTCTCTCGCTCTCCCTCCGTCGCGCTCTCGCTCTCCCTCTCTTTCCCGCGTGGCCCTGCTTCCGGGCTCCCCGCTCGTGGCCCACCTAGCGGCCATCCACCAGCAAACGAAGCCTCGTCGGTGCTCGCCCGATGTTCGCCGGAGCCCCGGTGTACCGCCACCACTCCACCATCTTCTTGGCTTCCATCTCTTTGGTTTTGAAGGTAAAACCCTAAAACTCATATTTGCACACTTATTTATTTACTTAGTAATTGTAATTATAAATTGAATCATCTGATTTAGAAATATGTTTGTGGAGTTAATTTAGAGGTTGAATTGGGAAAATCCGAATTGATGAATGATTGAGGTTTGGTATTTTGGTGGATTGATTGTGTATGAATGTAAATGAATGAGATTTCTTTTGGGGAAATTATGAATTAGTGAATGAGATTGGAGATGTCTATTTATACAATTGAGTAATTTGATGGATTTGTTATATTTTGGAAATGGTTGTATTGAGCAAATGAAAGGGAATGCGTATGTGGAAATTGAAATTAGATATCGAGTAATGTGTAGAGGCATGGAAAATAATTGAGCATTAAGCATACCTAATTATGGTTATGAACGTGAATTTTGTTGAGAGAATAATGCTTATGACCTGAAAATGGTGTATGTATGAATATTGAGCAATTCGGTAGATTATGGAACCTTCCTAAGGAAAGGCATTTGATGGGTTAATTAATTACTTAACTATGGGTTTTGAATGCAATGAAGGGAGAAGTAATGAATAAACTAGGAATAAGTGTTTGATTATATATATATATATATATATATATATATATACCATTTTCAATCCAAGTTAACTAATGAATTGAATTACATAGATATCGATGGCTATCCGATTAGCCTAATCAACTTCTTTAACTAATATGCGTTGTAATCAATGTTCGAAATGGAATTAATGCAGTAAAGTTATGTAAAGAAACGTAATTTAAATGATTACGTAATAAATATAGAAAATGAAATAAATTGACAACGCTTATACAAATTCAATTATTGTTGAAACGCAAGAGAAACATTATTAACAACAAAAATCTATCGAAATAGAATTGAGGCCACTTTCGTTGCCGAATAGTCGGTGACTCAAATTTCTATAAAATGGGAGAAACAAAGGTTTCAATTCAGGTACGTGCATTGCCTGTGCCCTTCGAAAATTCACATATTTCATCAAATGTCAACATTTCTTATATAAATAACTAATAATGAATCATTTGCAAATCAAGTTTTGTCACCTAATTAAGTGGTCCCCGCTCAATTATCAATTATCAATTATCGGGGCTTATGCCCTTCAATTCCACCGCGCGGGGTCAACTCGGGGTCTCGGTCGGCCCGGGAGGTGTGCACCTTATTCAAAGATCGTATCAATTATCAAGGGGTTCCACTTTCGGATAATAACCTAGCAAGCAAGTTTTACTCATATTCTCTCCGCCTGATTTCAAACTAAAATGAATTGAAATGCGCGCGCTCAATTAAAATGTTTTCAAAGCAATTTGACTATGCAGGAATGTTTGTACTGAGTTTTGACTCACTTTTTGAAATATTTTACTTGTTTTTGTTTTAGGAAAAGCATTCCTGAAAAGTCAATTCTCTACCAAGACCGACGAAGGCAAAATATAGCTGGACATGATGCATTTGTGGTTCCGATGGTGTATAGATGCTCACAGTGATTTCATCTCAATTGAAGATCATTAGAGGTTGTGTAAGTTCTCACGTTAAAGAAGTATACAAGATTGTACTGAAATATATGCAAGCAAGCCTTTAAGTTATATTTTGGGTCTCGTTTAAATACTACGTGTGCCTTAACCACTTAGGTTGTACGTAGTTATCATCATAAGGACCCAACCCACATGTAACACTTAGATATGCAAATTGTATTTCATTTTTATTTCATTTACTTAGCCTGGTCCTATTCTTAGGACGGCGGTAACGTCTCTTATCGTTATATTCCGCTGCGGTCATACATAATATTCTCTAAGTCGGGGATTATTAGGTAATGGTGTTTAGCGGCGTTACGGTTGTTGTATCGGAGCAGGATTTAGAAATCACTGTAAGCAATAGGATTCTAAGGTGTCTTGATTTGACCTTTAGGAAAATTATGCGGCTATTAATTCCTCGAGTTGTTGTTTTGGGACTTGTGGATGTAGTGTAGTTAATGTTGGATTGATATATACAGTTTTGGGTATGCTAGTGTAAACGATTTACTTAATAACTCAAGTTGCTGACGTGCATTCCATATGCTTCAAAGTGTTGTACCTTGTAATTAAGTTCTTATAGTTTGTATCACATGTATCATAAACCATTTAGGTTGTTTTAAGCCTTAATGTATATTGGTTGGACTCCGGCGTGTGGCCGTTGAGTTGTGTACTCCGAACGTGTGGCTCGTTGAGTGATGTTGTGGTCTTTATGCAGGGTTTTAAGGCTTCAATCCTAGGGGATAAACCATATTACAAACAAAACTCTGCGAAATTTTTAGGAAATATCAAGCTCTTTTAGAAAATTTCTTTTATTACCTTTAAGTTGGAATTAGAAAATCTGAATAAGCCTTGGGAGTCCCTTTGATCGAGGACTTCTCAGTCGATAAGAATTCCGAGAGAATGATAATCTAACATAAAATTTGGTGTTACTTATTATATAAACGCACCGAAAGTGGGAGGTAACTAAGTATGTTTATATAAGGAATTATTAATAATTTGTTTCAGTAGGACAAGGAAAAGAAATTAATTAAGAAAATTTAAATTTATATGGTTCAGCATGTCTTAGCTAGAAAGTAATAACGTAATTTCGAATGTAACTATAAAGTTGGGCAATGTCGAATAGGCGTTAGAAACTCTTCCCAACTTGCAACAAATCCTTAGTGAAACCCAAATTATACCCTTGAATATTTTCACTGAGTATACCATGGAGCCAAACTATTGGAGGAACTTGATGATAGAATTAATGAAAAGGATTCCTTTTGTAACTACTGAATCCATTTCTAAGCCTAACAAGTAAGTTGAGAGAGTGACTCGTCATAACCCTAAGACCTATAATGGAAAATTTGATGTAGCAAAAATAGAGGAATGGATTAGGGAATGGAAAAGATATTTGCACTTGAGGAAAAAGAGGTATAGGGACATATTATCTAACTGGTGTAGTAGACATATGATGAAGCACAATGAAAAATGAGGTTGTGAGTTCACTTGGGGTAAATCTCTAGAAGAGTTTAGAGCTAAATTTTACCCCATCGTAATTCATGGATAAAAAGAATAGGGGTTCATAGAGTTAAAAATGGACTAAAACATGACGGTAGTGGAGTATGCCAATAAATTTATGGAGTTATCTAGATATGACTCGGACCTTGTCGTTATTAATAGGGTGCAAATGTTAAGACTTGAGGAAGGCTTAGCCTATTATATTCGACATTAACTTGCTAGTTAATCTATCAAAGATTGTCAAGGATTATATGAGAGAGTAGTAGACATAGAGGTTGAACGAGTAAAGAGCGAACTAAGGGCCTTAAATTCCGGAGACTCAAAGGGAACCGAACAACGAAGTGAGAGTTCACTTCAAAAGAAACATGTTACTAGTTTCAACAAGGGTCACTCATTGATTATTTCTGAACCTTGGAGGAAATATTGCCAAACAAATCACGCCCGCATCAGATTGTCGAATGGATAGTAATAAATGTATTTGGTGTGGTAGCCTTGAACATTTAGTAAACACTTTCCCGAGAGGACGCAAAGTTGTAGAGATAGGAGTTGCCAAGCCCCTACCGATACCATGTGAAAGACCCGCAGCATCTTCCAAACCTATGATTGTAGGACACGTATAAGTGATGTACAAGAAAGAAGCCCCAACTTTAGGGATGACGATTGTCACTGGTACTAAACTCACACTCTTTCGATGTTGTATTTGATTCATGCGCCACCCATTCATTTATAATTACTCTTAGTTGCCTCTCACTTAAATTCGAGATGATCATAAGGCCGAATAGAGTACCAAATTGAGTTGCCAAATGAAAAAGTGGTAAAAGGTTCAATTCTTTATTGGCATGTGCCAAGGTCATATGTGGGGAGTTGCTTTTCGTAGATTTTATCCAATTCAAAGTAATTAAGCACTTAATTAGCCTAAAAGAATGGAATTTTCTGCGTATAATATTTATTAGGTTCAAACTTCATCTTCGAGTCAATCCTTAAAATGATCAAGTTAGTAAGAATAAAGAATCGGAATACATAAACTTGATTAAGTAGACAATTTCATTAAATAAGTTGACTTAAAAGGTAGAATTAACACCTGTAATTCAATTTCGGTTTGAACAGCAAGTCGAGTACTCGGAATTTAAGGAGTTTGTGAAATTATTTACTCATGACATTGTTCTAAGTTATTTCTAAGTGAGTCGGAAACCTGGTTAAGTGTGTTATGCTTGATAGATGGTTTCGAGTGGGCCGAAAAGAACGAAAACTTAGATATGAGTTTCTTAAAGGCTTAGAATGACTTGGAATCAAAACTATAGAGAGATAGAGAGTTATACCCGAGTCTTCATACTTCACCAAGTGGGTAGAGACAGCATCTTATGCAACCTTAACATCCCGAGTAGGTAGCTAAGTTCCTTACCCGCAATATGATTTTCCATTAAGGGGTGCCCCACGAGCTCATTAGTGACCATGGTTGTCATTTCAAGAAGGAAGTAGAAGATTTGTTAGACAAATGCAAGATTAAGCACCATAAGTCTTCTCCTTATCGTCCTCGGACTAATTGAACAGTCAAGGTCACCAACAAGAATATTTGTAGAATAATGGAGAAGATAGTCATCAATTATAAGGATTGGCCTAATAAATTACCTTTTTCTTTATAGGGATATCGAATATCCATTAGAAACTCTAGGGGAGCAACACCTTACTTCCTAATTTATGGCATAGAAGTAGTCCTTCCATTAGAGATAGTCATTCCATCATTAAAGATCATTGCTGAAAGTCGGATTCCGGAAGCGAGTGGGCTAAAACAAGGTTCGAAGAGGTAGTGTTGTTGGATGAGAGTTGCCTCAACGCCCTGCACAATTTATAAATATACCACGCATGTATATTAAAGGCATTCAACAAAAGAGCGAAGCCTCAAAACCTACAAATTGTAGATTTGGTCCTCAAAGATATTAGAGCACCAATTTAGGATCCACGAGGGAAATGTAAGCCTAATTGTGGCAAGGCCCATTTGTACTTAGTCAGATTTTGTCGGGCGGAGCAATGAAACCGGCCGATTTAGATGGTGAATAATTATTTTAGTACACAAACTTGGATCGGTTGAAAAATATTACATCTAGCACGACCCTAGACATTGAGCTAGGCCTAGCCCAACTAGGCCATGTCATGGCCAGCACCGATCACCACCCGGACAATAGTGGGTTGGTCGGACCAGAATATCCTTTTTTTAATCGAACTCGTAATTCATATTTTACTTGTCCAATTAGACGGTTCCCTCATTCATTTGTTGGATAGCCCAATTAGGCGGTCCATTTATGTATTTTACTTGTGTATTATTTTTAATTTTTAAAGGTTGTCCAATTAGGCGGCCTAATTCTCTTTTACCTCTAGGTGACCGATAAAGCATAAAAGTATAGCATAATACTTACTTTTATTTAATAAAAGGTTAAGCCTACTATTTACCTGAATACATAGCTAATAAAAAGGAAATGCAAGCACACTACTTGTAAAAACAAAAAAAAAAAATTTGTTCTAAAGAGGCAAAACTAATCGTCCTTTTCTTTTATTCTTCCCTAAATTCTATCTAAAAATCTAAAGCCCAAGTCTATCTTAACTTTCTTTCCTTTGGGGTCACTAGACTCAGCCCCATCATCCTGGGTATGGTTCTTTAGTTCATCAATTCTTTGGGCCCTTTTCACTTCAGTCTCCTTGGCTTCCAATTCTTTTCGGCACGCGCGTTCACCTACCCAAGGGTTTATTTCGCGAATCTCGAGAGGTGCAGCAGTAGGGATAGCTTCATCGGGATCTATATCTCTAGCTCTCGGTGCCTTATGTCGTTAGGGATCTACTTCTACTATCAACTCCGGATAATAGGCGGATACAATAGTATTTGGTTTGCCTCGAGGTGTCAGCGAGTTTAGGAAGGTTCATCTACTATTCGAGGCTATGATTTCGTCCACCTAGAGTTGCCAAATCTTTCAAACAAATTGAAGGTAGCGGGCCGGATACGATCCAGGAGAGGAATTACTTGCTCCCTTCCCATATGTCGCAACATACGTTCGGTGAAGTAATAGGTGATGCTTTCCAAGCCCGAGCAAGTGTACATATGAATGTTGCGAGTATGTGTCCTAAATTGGGACATTCTCTAGTGCATGATATACCATTGCAATTCGTTCATTGTGATTCTTGAGGTACTCCTCCCACTGGTAAGCGTGGCGATCGGTTAGCGCCTTTTCCCACTTTCGCTAACGAAGTGTACTTGCTAAGTACGCATTTGTATTCGTAGGAGCTTGGATTAGTTTAAGGTGCTCCATTAACCAAATTTGTACACCACAGATGCAAAAAATTAATAAGTTTCCTGAAAGGTCAAAGATTCAACTTTTAGGCCCAACAGAGCAAAATAAAAAAATGACGAAAAATCGAAAAGATTGGAAAAGCAAGACTTTTGGCGTAAATCGGAGGCGACCCAACCTCGGCGACGCCGGACTAGCGCCCTATGGCCGACGTCGGTCACCGGCCTACACCGCTTAGCCTCGTTCGCCTTTATTTGCTTACCTGCAACAACAGAGGGCTCCCAACGAAGTATTCCTCGAGTTTGCCTCAACCCGATCTAAGCCTATGATCGTCTCGAGCAACTATTAGTGGTGTTAAAGAATAGTAGTTTCCCAACTACTCAACTAAGCTCAACGAGTGTCGCTGGCGCCATATCCCTGTAGCCTCCTACCAGCAGGAATCCACCTATAAGACAAGTGATAATCAAATCATCGCCTCGAGATAATAATTGCTTTAGAATAGGTGTACATGTGCTTGATAGCGTCGTCGGTTTCATTAGATTTACTTGATCTCCAATAAGAATCCACCTTAAATTCTTATTACTTAGTTTTAGCGAGATACTTGTAAGTCTTGCTCCGATTTCCGAAGGCTTTGGCAAGACACGTTTTGAATGCCTTTGGATGCCCGAGTACAACATCAAATTCCTCGGGCAAGGGGTACGGTTCCTTATCCCCAAACCTAAAGACATAGTGATGAGGATCCTAAAAGGCCACAGCGAGCCCTTAAGAAAATCTAAAAGACTTTCACCTCGACTAAACAATGTATTCAGCCCATAGTTCAACAAACCGAATCTTTCGGTGTTGCTCATCTCATGCATCCACTGGGACAAGTCACTCATGAAGTTCATTTTTCTTAGAAGAGAAGAAATGACTATTTGATTTGCAGAAGATTTTGTGAGAGGCACATTTTGTTCGCACCAGCGTGGATCATATTTATAGGAGTTTTCAAGAGTTTTAGAGTCCTACCGCACCTCAACCGTTGCAAATTGCCAAAACCCCGGTCATCTCGGGTGGGCGGCGCCGCCATCGCTCTGGTTTGGCTAGTTTCGTTTTCACTTGCAAACCCAAGCACTCCTTGGGCCATATCCATAATTTGGGCCATCCACTTATGCCTTTCCCGTTTTATTTTTATTATTTCTTTTACGGGGAATGGGGGCTAGTGAGATTTTTTTTATTTGTCTTTGTAATTTTCCCCTAAGAATTTTTGCATCATATTTAATAAAACAACATATTTTTAGAAAATCGAGTCACCTCGCATTTTATCCCATTGCATAAGAGTCACGTCATTGCAAAGTCAATATTAAACAAATAATAACACCCTACAAGGGACTTTCCAATCATCAACACCAGCAACAGCAAGGGATCTACTACACATCGCCATCGAAGCATCATCGAAGATGTAGTTCCCGATGTCTTCCAAGACAGATGTGAAGAATCGGCCACCTCCACCACCTTGAGAAGAGCTACCTCCAATGTCCCAAGATTGAGAATCTTCATGGGATGGTCCGCTGCAAGAAGCCCGAGGGAAATGAAGCGAATTTCGTGCTGGTCAAAAGCTTGAAATGGCAAGATGTTTAGACTCTTTTCAACAAAATTAGGCCCCGCACCAAACGAATTAGGCTCGGAAGTACTAGGGCCTGCTTGGACGTACTTATGACGATGGGCACATCATGATGAACATCAAGAAGTACCTACTCCGGATGGACCATTGGCAGGTGCTTGTTGGTCGATTGTTGGGTATGTGGTCCCGATCCACCAAGGAAGCTTCCCGATGAAGAAGCTCTAGATTGCCGTCTCTACAAGAAGGAAAGAGCTATTAGCACAGCCTACTAAAAACTTAATAATTTTAGCACTCCACTAACTAGAGATTTACCCGAAAGGTTGGGAAAGATCTCCCCATGAGGAAATTTTGCATGGCTTGAAGAGCAGATTGAAGCATAATGGACATGGTTCGGGATCGCTTCGATCATACTACACAATTCATTCAATAGCATTAGTAAAATACTTTTAGCATACCACTAAGAGCAAAGAGCATGAAACTTTTACCTCGTGCCAATTTCGAGGGAAAGGATGTCCAACACATTCTTCTTCAGGAATTTCGGGAATCCTAACATAACGTGGAGATTCCCCAAGATGTGTAACATCCACATCGAGGCTTGGAATGTGGATATCCTCCGGAGTAAGCTATCAAAAATTGAAGTTAATTTCCACACAAGAAATTCAACTATATGGAATGAAGGAAAAAAGTGAGAACTCACTAGGTGGGTCATTATCCGACTCGCATGTTGTGCATAAGATATGTACAAATTCAAAAATTGGGTATAAGGATACCCCATGGTTACAGCGGCTTGATCTTGTGGAGGAAGAGCGTGAAGATAAAACATAGTTTGGGGTAGATCAACCAGAACAAGTGGAGGCCATGTGTTAACTCAAATTTGAGGTGTGACCTTCTCACCGAGATACCAAGCAAAACCCAAAAGGACCTTCAAACAAGATGCTTCTTTTACTTAACTTCCATGCAATGATGATGCTTGGAAGGAGTTGGAGTTAGGACCAAGGGTGAAAATTGGCCTGCACATACAAGATTTATCAAGAAATAAGCAAACAAGAATGAAAGGCAACAAGAAAATAGGAAAAATACATGCATAACCAAGGCCGACGTCCACCGAGAGCGAGTCCACGAGCTTTGGGCAGGGGCAACTAGCAAATTAGTGAAATAAAATGCTTTCGGGTACATTTTTTGAACAATTTTGAGCTTAAGGAGACGTACTGAGGTCACCCTATTAAAGGTTGATCTCAAAAGGCCAATATCATGGATTGTGGACCATCAAAGGTAGATCCTAGCCCATGAAATAGAAGCGGGAACATAAGACGATTTGTTAAACTAGGAGAAAGTCTGCGGGAAGTATTCGTACAACCACTGTTGCATTATCACAAATCAAGATTTTTACCTACATAAGGTGAAAAACATATGGGAAAAAGTGAAGAATTTGAGCATACCTCAATAATCTTCCACAAACCGCATAATGGAAGATAATTCGGTGAATCTATCATAGGCTTTGTATGTCGTACACCAGCACGAGAGGCCCCTAATGAGGCAAGTATATACAGGAGCACCCCAGTTAAGCTCCTTCATATTATCAAGTTCCGTTAACTTCATCAAATAGTGAACATGAACCTTGGAAGGTTGATAAAAAAGAGCACCATACTCAACAAAAGAGCCAGCACAAGCCGAACTTGTTGTTAGGGAGAATTACGAACCTAGAACATCCTCAAAAGTGCCCAAAAGAATGGTGTGTTTAAAGGAATTTTCTTGAGGAAACATATTAACTACGGAACCAAAAAGGTGACGGAGATGGTCGCAATCCTTGTACAAATTTTGGTCATAAGTTAAAGGCTCCCCGAGAAGCCCAAACTCGGACAAAACAATGAAATCAAAAGGAGTTATGTTCATTTCCTTAAAGGGAAGTTGGAAAGTGTTAGTGGTATCCCAAAAGTGGTCACTAATGGCCCTAATAGGATCCCACTCGCTCTTATCACAAAGGTGGTTCAGAGCAAGGAAAAGAGAACCAAACCTAGCATTTTGCATGACATCTTCGAGAGGATAGTTCATTTCTCGACACGTCTCCATAAACTTGGGAATGGCTCCACTGCTACTAATTGTACCTCTTTACAAGACAAAAATCCAACCCCATTCCTTTCAACGAAGTTGCTTGATGAGTTCTTCGAAAAGTATGCCAAGGAAGTCCCCGAGTCACACAAGAATTTTTCTCGTGACTCGGATGAAGACTGAGGCTAGACTTACGTGCTTCTTGCTGAGGAGAACCTTCTTTTCTCATCATTCAAGCAAAGAGAATCCCAACTCAAAGATTTTTAAAGCTTTGTTCGGCATTCTCGAGGGCTACGATGTGGACCTATTTCCCATTATAATTGAGCGAGATGGCCACCGTGCCGGCTCGGATAAAAAAATCCACCCCTCTTCCTTTTGGAGCCCTTCTTACCCTTGTTTTCAAAAATTCAAGGTTCCGCTCCCTTAAACCCAAACGAAGTGTCCGAGGCTGTCATAGTTGTTGGCGTAAAAGAGCTTCTTGGATACGGGAACTAAGAAACCCAACCTGGTGTCCGGGTCCACGACTTAGAACCGAGGCAACCTTCCCTCCGCCTCGGACTCGGACTCATCTCTCACTCCTTCCTCAACCTCGGCGGTGCTTCCACCTCCACCGGCGGTGCTTCCACCTCAGGTCCTCCTCTTGAAGCCACAACTACCTTATCTAAAGATCCGATAGATAAGCTCACTTCTATGTCCACAGAATCAGGGACACTCTCCACTCCTTCAAAATTGTTCTTCGAACATGACCATCAACCAAAAATGGCCCAATCCCAGATTCGAGAGCAACAAGATGTGCTCCTCAAAATGAAGAATTAGGTTAATGAGCAGCTGGAGATGCTCGAGCTCCTCCGAGAGAGGCGATCGAAGGCCACTTAGGACCCATAAAACTCGGACACGTTTGAAGAGTCCTAGAGCCCCGCCAAGTCTTTTTCCGGAGAGGCGGTAGAAGAGGAAGAAGAGGAAGGCTGCAGCTGAAGCAGCTCCTTCTAAGGAGAAGGGGGAAGAAGAAAAGGAAGAAAAAGGAGAGAAGGAAGAACAAGCCGAAGGACAAGGTGTTCCTGCTCCTTAACCGGAACCGATAAACTCAAACGGTAGTCTCCTTCTTGAGAGGCAGCAGAAGAAGAAGAAGAGGAAGTTGCGGCTAAAGCAGCTCATTCCGAGGAGAAGGAGGAAGAAGGTAAGGAAGAGGAGAAGGAGGAATAAGGAGATAAGGAAGAAGAAGCCAAGGGACAGGGTGCTGTAGTTCCTCAACCAGAACCGATAAGCTCGGATAGCGATCTAAGTGAGTTAGACAACCCTGCGGATGTTGGATAATCTGCAGTAGCTAAGCCGGAAGAAGTACCCCCTCTCGTCACGTTTCAAGAGGATGAGCCTCCGGACGACCTAGTTATGGGTCGGCCACTCGGAGCTAAGCCACTTCCAGAGATACCGGTGTTGCCGCCCCTAGATCTTTAACATCATCACAAGCACAACAGCGCAGGCGCACTGCACATTCATCCGCCTCAACTTAGACTCGCCTCGATTCAACCATCTTAATTTCTTTTTTCTCTTTTTTTGTCTAAACATCAATTGTATCCACTTGGTACATTCTTCCCTATTTTTGTTTTTGCTTGAAAGGCAAGGGGAGAATATTAGAAAAAAATTGTTGTCTTGTTTAGGGGAGTTCTCTCACCCTATTTTATGTGTATTCTTTGTGTTTTCACGTATATATAAGAATGAAGTTTTATTTTCGAGCATACTGATTTACGAGTTCACTCTTTCCGAGTTTGAATTTCTTATTTAGTGTTGCTCCGATATATCAACTCGCATTATTTTTCTCTTTATCTCGCTCCGATATAATCACTCATGATTCTTAGCTTGATGGGTTATCCGTAGAATTATCCTAAGTACGAATCACTTCATTCATTACTTTATATTATGAGATATTCTACTAAGTAAGAATAAAAACTCATGATTTTTTTACTAACAAAGTTTCTATCTAAGTATGGATTGCCTTTCATCAAAAGGGGAGATTAAAGACTTAGGCTCGAAACTAGATCATTCTGAGTACTATCAAAGATTCAGGTACAAACCTCATCCTTCCTAAGTTTTGATTACAAGTCATTCTTGTTATAGAAACTCCTGCATAAGTTTTTATTCGATTTTGATCGACTCGGAAATCACATTCTTATTTATCCTCTCACATTGACATTTCCGAGTCACTCGGACATAAATCAAATTTATTGCATGATCAAATAATCTCTCTAACACTCCTTATCCGAGTTTTGATCTGCATATCTTTAAGTAAAGTGAATTACGAGTGTTAATTCATCTTTCTAAGTCGATATGTTTGATTGAGAGTTATCCGTCCAGCATCAAGTCCGTATATTCCGATGTTTTCACTCTTATAACTTGATCTTTCTTAGGACCGACTTTGATGGAATTTGAGTATAATAAATATTAGACTTAGAAATTTCCACTCTTCTAGGCCCGATATAATTATGCACTTAATTATCTTAATTAAATTATTATCTATGCCGAATCTTGGACCAAAGTATTTTATACTTTGAGAATCAAAATGATTTACTTTTATAGGTCATCCAAATGAGATTATCTTATTTTTGAATTACAAAAGTAACCGGCTTCAAGTCGTCAATCACCGAGCAGACAAGGCTTTTCTACTTCGAACAAGGCCCGGACAATCGTGTCGGGGTTGTCTGTTTCCAAAGCCGGAAAACTTCAATGCTAAGCTCAACGGTGGTTTCCACCTTACTTTTCGAGACACCACCAGCTGATTGGAGCACCTTTAGGAGCCACGAGCCATTGCACAACGTTCGCATCTCAAAGGATCTTTTACGAGCGACTCAAAAGAACCGTTATAACGGTCACAAAGGACGTCTATTAAGAAGTTAGCCACAACGGCTAAATCCGCTTGGTTATCTATAAATAGAAGCCACCTCTTAAGACTTGAAGATTGCTGGAATTATTGTTGATACACTTACTTAAGCACAATTCATTGTATTCATATTCAATCTTCTACTTACAACTCCCAGATTGTAGTTCTTACTTTCGAGTTGTAAAGTCTTGTAATCAATTGCATACTCTTTGTTACTTTCTGAGTAAGGTCCCTTGACCGAGCTGTAAGGGTTAACTCAGCTCCGTTCTCCCTAGCTATAAAGGTTACATCGGTTAGGAAGTACTAGATCGGATAAGGGAATTTCGAGTCTAGGAAAACTCTGTAAAGAATTGTTTAAGAGAGCAATTCTGGTTGAGTAAGTTTGTAGTATTTTGTGGATTCAAAATAATGGATTTGACTTGGTGCTTAGACTAGCACTTGTTCATGATTTTCTACCCTAGGAGGGTTTCCACGTATATATGAGTTTACAATTTTCTAAGTCCAATCTAGACTCGGATTGTCTTGATTATTCTTTTCAAGCTTAAGTCTTCAAAGTTTGCTAAAATTCCCTCATTACCCTATTCACCTCCCTCTAGGGTGACTAAGACTTTCCAAGAGCAAACCTTCGGGGACAAGTTGTGCGGAGGAGAAGGGACAAGCAGATGCCCTGCATGCTTATGTAGAAATGGATGAGCGAGGAGGCTACAACACTTGAATGTCAAGAACCCGCTTAGTCTTAGTGAACCGAGGAAATATCGTCCTCAAGCATTTCTTCCTCGAAGACAATGCGGAGTGGAATTCGAGGCGGGGGCTTTTGATTGACCGACATTGCCGGCCTCTTCGAGCCACTTAGAACATGATATGAAGAGATCGGTTCTGGTTCTTTTGTGCCCTGGCCCTCGGGTTGATCAGCTGCTTCTTCTTCTTTTCTTCTTCCTTCTCCTCGGCTTCTCCTTCTGCAGCTTGGGCTTCTTCCTCAACCGCCTCTACACTGCTTCTTCTACCTCAGTGAAGTTGACTTAGCTAGGCTTGAGGACTCCTCGAAGTATCAAACATGTCTAAGTCCTCAATAGCTTTTGATTTGTGTTCTTGGAGGAGGCGAAGCTGTTCGCATGTTCTTGTATAATCCCCTTGAGCTCAAACATGAGATCCTAGTTTTCTTTAATTTGAGAATGTGCGGTTTTGGAGTATAACCAGGTTGGGAATAATATTTTTAAAGGATTATAGAGGGGCTCGAAACATTTCGGACACATATTCAAATTTTTTACCATTTTGGCAAACATTGCAGTAGAAAGAGGAGGTTGAGAAGTAGAAGGACCAGCGAGTTGGGGGTGGAGTAGTTAGTGAAGTCCGAGTCCGAGTGGGTGGAGGAGGTGGAGGTGGTAACTTAGACTTGTGAACCTAGACAGGTTTTACTTCCCGGTACCTGTAACCTAAGACCTCTTTTACTGCCTATACAAATGGCAACTTCGAGCAAGCGTTAAGGTCCGTGGGAAGGGGAACTTTGAACTCGCTTAAAGATAACAGTCGAAGGGCTCCGAAAGGATAAGGAGCAGATTTCTTTGAGTGAGCAGGCACAAAAGCCATCCGCTCAAGAATAGTTGGTAAGAGGTCTACTTCGTAGCCTTCTAGAATATCGAACAAAGCTTTGAGAATCTTAGAATTTGGATTCTCTTTGCTTGGAATGATGAGAGAAAAATGTTCTTATCGGGATGAAGCGAGCAACCTTGCTTCGGACTTTATTTGAGCCATGGAGAAGTTCTTACGTGACTTAGGCACCTCTTTTGCATAGTTTTCAAAGAAATCATCTGCGATTTCCATGAAAGGTACTTGGGTTGGAATTGAGAAAGAGAGATGTGACTTTAAAGAGTTTGTGAAGAAGGACGAGATTGATTCGTACAACCATACCACTGAACTTTTGAGGTTATGACACCTTCGGAGGTAGTCATATTGGCATAGAACTCGGCAACGAGTTTTGGATAGATATATTCGTAGAAGCATAGATAGTTATAAACACTGGTATCTTTGATGTTGTACAACCACGAGAATGAAGTGGTGGGGAAGAATTTGTCATCCAACGTTAGATGTTCGGCAATAAAGTGTTGAGGAGGATTTGATGTATCTCTCTCGAGTATTTTTGGTGCAAACCTTTTTGGTGATCGAACCCGGCTTTTGATCGGTTCCTCTCTTCGACATGGTGAAAGAGTGAGAATGAAAGTAGAGAGATAAGAGCAAAGAGAGTAGAGAATTAAGAGAGAGAAAGAGAATTTAGAGAGAAAGGGAATTTAGAGAGAAAGAGAGAAAGCACGAGTGAGTAGAAGAGTTGAGAGCGGGGAGAGCAAGTAAGCGAGTAGGCAAAGTGAAGAAAAGAAGGTAAAGGGATGCTATTTATATTGAGAAAGAATGACCTTCAACCTTCGTTCGACCCAAATACCAATCAACACTCTCGGACCGTTGTGACATTCCGCACTCCAACAACTAGTATTCCCGCAACTTTCTTCCAACGGCTAGTTTCCTCCGAGTGAAACGCATTTCCGAAAACATTTACGAGATTCTCTATTTATTTAGAGATGACCTCGGAACTTTGATGTCCATTTTGCTCATAAACCGAGTCCGACTCAATATCTTTTCCGAGTGACTAAGAACACTCATAAAACTAATAACTCACGGCTCGGTCTCACTCGAGTTAACCGATCCATTCGTTATCCGGACATATAACACATAATCATGCAAAAATAATTCATGCAATAAATCACATAATCATGCATTAATCATCCCATGCTCATTAATAATAAAGCAAAATTGATCCTCACTAAGAGGCTTAGTGAAAATATCAGCTAATTGAAACTTAGTAGGAACGAATTGAAGTTCAATATCACCTTTCTCAGAATGGTCTCTCGTAAAATGATATCCGACCTCACTATGCTTGGTCTTTGAGTGTTGAACTCGGATTCTTAGTGATACCGATTATACTCTAATTGTCTCACTTGATTGGGATAGATGTGAATGATAGTAAAAGATCCTTCAAGTACTACTTAATCTACATAATCCGAGCACAGCAAGCTCCAGCTGCAATGTACACAGACCTTAGCGGTTGATAGAGCAACTGAATTTTGTTTCTTTGAATGCCAAGAGATGACGGATTGACCCAAAAATTGGCATGCTCCTAATGTGCTCTTTCTATCAACCTTGTATCCAGCATAATTAGCATATGAGTATCCGAGTGAGAGTCAATTCTGAGTCTTTTGAACTGTAGACCAAGATTCCGAGTCGTTGCAAGATATCCGAAAATTCTCTTCACCGCAGATGAGATGTGATTCTTTGGATTATCTTGAAATCTTGCACGAAAGCAGACATCGAACATGATATCTAGCCTACTAGATGTGAGAGAGAGTAGAGATCCAATCATACCTCTATAGAGTTTCTTATCTAGAGCTTTACCTTTCTCGTCTAAGTTAAGTTTCAAACTGTTACTCATAGGTGTTGCATGCTTCAATCTTGTAACTTGTATTTCTTCAATAACTCCTTGGTATACTTAGATTAATGGACATAAATAACATCCTTGTCTTGTTTGATTTGTAGACCAAGAAAGAAATTGAGTTCTCCTATCATACTTATTTGGAACTCCTATCTCATCAACTCGGAAAACTCTTAACATAGAGTTTTATTAGTGGCTCCAAAAATGATATCATCACCATATATCCGAATGATAAGAAAAATTTTCTCCTTGGTTTTTATGAAAAGATTTTTTATCAATCTAACCTCTTTTGAAATCATTTTCAACCAAGAAACTACTCGAGTCTTTCATACCAAGCTCCGGAAGCTTGTTTAAGACCATATAAATCCTTTCGTAATTTGAAAACGTGATTTGGAAATTCCGAGTTTTTAAATCCAGGGGTTGCTCAACATAAACTTCTTCTTGAATGAAACCATTCAGTAAAGCACATTTGACATCCATTTGATAAAGCTTGATCTTCATGCTAGATGCAAATGCTAACAGGATTCCGATTGCCTCAATCTTAGCAACAGGTGAAAAAGTTTCCCCATAATCAATTCCTTCCTCTTGATGGTAACGCTGAGTAATAAGTCTTCTTGCATGGCCTCTACCCATTCAGGTTCATTTAGGGCTTCTAATGCATTTTTGGGTTACGGAGAAAAATACGAGTGCTTTGGCATGAAGAGCCATGAAGCGCGGCACCGGCCTCAAATGACGTTGTTTGGTGAACTTGACTTTTGCGCCTCGAGGTTGGTGCTTGGAGCAAAAATAGTGCTTTAGCATGAAAATCCATGAAGCGTGGCACTTACCTAACAACGTCGTACGAACTCTTTGAGCTCCTTGTTACGATGGGATGTTGAAGGATGAAACGTTGCGTTTGGTGGGCGATAAAGCTTTAAATGCAGCGCTGACTTCCTCCCGACTAGGAGCCTTGACCCGGCTTGGTCCGCCCGTAAGAAAATGGATTTGTGGGCCGAACCGAACAAAAAGCTTATTATTGGACTACGAATGGGTTTTTTGTAGTTTACTAGCTTCAGTTACACGAATCGAGGCTCGATTGTGATCCGAGTTACAAACAAGATTGACATTTCATCAGCATGTCGACAAAATGAAAGTAACGTGAAATAAAGGAGGTAAGAGTGACACGGTTTCGGTGTCTACAGGTAGCCCCACTTTAATAGAGTGTAGACACCTAAAAGTGTCATCTCTTATGTCTTTATTTCTATGTTGTCTTGTTAGCCCGTTGATGAAATCCCGAGTCCTATTTGTGGATTTGCATCTTGGACTATGATCGATTGGTGCAACACAAGCCGATAAACCATAAAAAACCCCAGCACCAAATAAATAACCTTTTGCCTTGGGTAGGTCCACAAATCCTCTTTTTTTCGGACCATCCAAGGACCAGGTCGAGCCTTTAGAGATTGTATAGTCCCATGAAATTCCAAGTTCGGAGTATTGCATTATACTTTTTCCAAATCGGACAAGGAGCTGAAGACCTAAAGACGGCATTAAAGTGTTACATTTCATGATCGGGAGCATCAAAGTGCTTGCGTTTAAGCTTCGAAGACAACCCACACCAGGCTAGAAGCTTCTCCCGTCAAAACGACGTCATGGCTGGCATATGCCTTCTAGAAGCATTAAGTGGACGTTGCGTTTTGGCTTTGAGAATCCTTTGGAAACACAACTAGGGCATGAAACCCTAGGGTGCCCGATTGGCTAGCGCTTTGCTTCCTTGTTCTATCCAGCTTTATCCATTTACGATCCAGGTTCTATCTCTTAGGATTTGGCCTAATTTATTTTCGGATGCTTGGATGGCTGGATGGAGGCAAAATCTAGGTCATTTTTTACCTAAGTCCTCTTTTATAAATAGAGAGCCTTAGCTCTCATTCTGATATGGCTTCGGCCTTAGCATCACATTGCGAAAGCTAAACAGAATCGTCTTATCTAAACGTTACTTTGATGAAATTTCTATAAGACATTCACCTTTTTACTTGATACCGTTGAATCTGTGCAAATAGGTAAATAATATTTAGTTATTCTAATCTCTCGGGCACTCATTCAACTGATTATTACTATATCCTATACACAATTCACAAAACAAGCCCTTTCTATTGGATTGTCACCGTTGCATCGAGAGATCCAATGTGGAGATCCAAATCGGGAAGGTGGGACAACCTAAGGGCAACTATTCGGCCTTCAAATGGTTTATTTATTTTCATATTTTTTATTACTTTCCATATTACGGTTGCTTTTATTTCTCGCTTTTATTTTCTTTATTGCTTTCTTTACCGCTTTCTTTAACCCTATATTTTTTATGTTTGGTTGCTTTAATTTCATTTAGCTTGTTGATTTTGTGCTTGTATTTTTGCATCATTTTAATACACTACTTAGATTAGTAATGGTTGTCTTCGAAGTGTGGAACGGAAGGGATTTCCCTACGTTTTGTACCCTCGCCCCGAATCGATTCTAGGTTTAAAGACCGATGGAGTCATTTTAACCTCTTTTAGTCTTAGTGTTCTCATACTAAAGTTAGAAGAGCAAATTTTGTTTATTATTAGTTTTTCTTTCCTAAAAACTAACTGGAGACTCCTTTAGTTTATGCTTTGTTCTATTCAACATACATCTCGGTGTTTTTGGTTGCGGGAATGGTAATGTAAGGTTTTCGATCTGCCTATTGTGCGAGAGACCGAAACTAGTTTCACTACCCACAGCCTCTAGCCGGCACCGGCCACCCCTAGGTGCGAGGCCACTGCCGAGTAGCATAAGGTCGGCCAAGTAAAGCTTCGATTCGATTGGTGTTTTGGCCCTAAACCCTCATGACAGGACAAAAACCCTAATATTATTTATTCTTTAATTAGAAAATAAGATCCCAAGAATTCTGAAAATAATTTCTAAAATAAAATAATTAATCAAACCACCATTCAAATTTTGACTAATCGGATTTAATAAAACTCGAAAAATCTTAATAAAATGTTCATCCCCACTTTTTAAAATGTGTCTCCAAAAACCCTAAAATCATTCTTTCTAACTTTCTAAAAACCCTAATCGCCAAAATGGAAATCATTGGGGAAGCTCGGCCCGGTCCTGGTGTGGGCCCACAGGCTATGGTTCGTACACCGAGTCCGAAATACGAAGGGTCAAAGTAGACACTAATGGATACTTATCTCACTTTTTAGGCACTTGCTTTGGATGCCGATCAATTTGAGATATCCGGAATTGGTCGTTGTTGAACCTAAACTCCAAAACAGGGTGCCTAGACTTGATCACGATTCGTGCGTTTTAAAGTAAGGTAAAAGGGTCCTGAGCTTAGCTTAATCAAAGTGCTGAAGTTTGATCGTCTTTTGCTCTGAAGTTTGGCTTAATAATAATGGTGTACTAGCATATTCGTTCTTGGATAATCGCATTCACGAAAGTTCAACATTTTTACTTGAATAATTTAGTAAAAAATAGATCGAAGAATGAATCGATAAAGTTAAAGTTGTGGGCTCTAAAGATCCACTTGCATGTATAATACTCCAAGAAACAACCAGCCACGCTTGATGGGACTTCACACTAGCTAGCTCCATCCTACACCTATAAGGTTGCCGCCGAATTGACCTCAGCTTTAGGCATGCTTTGTCTTAGCGCATGCACTTGGTCTCCATACTTGGTCTCCTTTTGGTTTTTGAACTTTGTCTCATGCACTTATCATGTTGGCCAAATTTTCCAATAAATGGGGAGCTTGGTGTGTTCTTCATGCACACTTCACTTGCTCCTCTCTTTTCTTCTTCTTACTTGCTCTAATTTGCTCTAGCTTGCTCTCATTTTTCCTTAAGAAAACTAAGTTGGTTTCCTAGCAAAACTTCTACAAAAATTTTTCGGAGACGTGCTCATCCTATTAGGAGGATAAGAGCCGAGGGATTAACTCAAGATAACTTCTTAGAGCGGGAGTGGTGCCTTCATCGTCACTACAAGAAAATTTGCTTTCTGTGGCAACAAAATTTGCCACAAGATACAACAATTTTGCCACAATATCCATTTTGTGGTAATTTAGAAAATTGTCACAAAGTTGCCACAGAAAGTCCATTACAAAAGTCTTTTGTTGTAAATTTCAAATTGCCATAAATATTAAATTTTCGTAGCAAATGGTAACTTGCCACAAAATATTATTTTGCTACTATAACTTGCCATTTGCAGCAAGTTACATTTGTCACAATATCAGCATTTGCTACAAAAAAATATATTAGTAGCAAGTTATATTGCTACTACTATATTTTGATTTCAATTTAAATATATATTGTCGTAATTTAACAATTTCGGATAACTTATTATTATTATTATTATTATTATTATTATTATTATTATTATTATTATTATTATTATTATTATTATTATTATTATTATTATTATTATTATTGTATTTTGGAATTTGTAATTGACAATTATGTAGCAAACTGATCTTATGCTTATAATAGTACATTAATAACTTATTAAACCAACTAAATTCAATCTAAAAATGATATTTCATTAATATAAATACCATAGCAACCAAGATTATTAGAATCCTATAAGACAAATGATGTCTATGTTCAAATTTCCTAATATATGAAAGAAAACACAAAATCATTTCATGAAATCTTGTACATTTATTCTAAGAAAGAAATAATAAAAAGAATCTTTCATCTTCAAGATTTTTTTCCTTCTTCGCTTCAAATATGAAATCTCTATCATAAATCGTGTACCTATATAATATAAAGTTTTAATGAATGTTAGTCTATATAAGCATGCTATTTGAATTGAAAAGTTCATAATATAATTTCACAAAAATAACATTTTAGTTAAAGGTTGTTTGCATTTATTAGTCACAACATAGGGATTCGAAGGGTGTCTCACCTCATCCACAATCAAGGTACAAGTATGTTTTGTCCCCATGCCAATTTTCGGCCCTAGAAAGTCATTATAGAAAATTTGGCGCAAGTGTTTCCAAAACTCTGCTGTGTCTGGCCACCTTCAACTAACGCTGCCCAAAAATTTCTTTTTTTTTTTATTTGCTACTCGGTTTGAGGCTGCTAAGGCTTTGGACAAGTTTAACATGTAGTAAAAGGTGATTATCAACGAAGAAAAAGGTTGTCCAAGTATGGAGTCCAATTTTAGCACTTTGATTTCTTAGTTATAGTAGAATTTTTTTATTTTTGGACAATTTTTTTTATTTTTGGTCTCTAATATTAAGGCAGCTTTAATATTGTTTTAGACATATTTTATTAGCTTAATTACATGTGTGGAGGACCTAGTAAACCCTATCTAGCCGCTAACTAATTAAAATCAAGAATCGCCTAAGTGAGCAACATTGTGGTCTAGGTCTGTTTGCATTGATCAGTCACAACACAAGGCTTGTCGCAATGAAGACTATTAACTTCTAACAAAAAAAAAAAAACATAACATATTAATTTGACACACCTTTGTGAGTTGAGAACAAAGGATCTACTCGGAAAGGAACACTCGTGGCACACTCTGAAACGAAATCATCAGCGAGAAGGTCTTCGACAAGCAACAAAAATGTTCAAGAAGATGACCTAATCTACTAATGTGTTCTCTAATATATGTGAAAACCATCCAATTTTGCCACCGGCAAAACTATAACCTTTTAGATATGGAACGCTAAGCCTTGTGATCGGGGTTTCACTATCCTTTCTTGTGTATCCTACTTGTATCGGGTATAGGAAGATTAAATGTATGCAATTCTTAGTAAGATTGATTTCAAGAGACCCACAAAAAAATTTCAGCAAACATTTTTCAAGGCATGTCTTAGCTAATAAATAAAGAAATTCAGAATACATGCAGCTTCCGAGTGCTAGATAAAAGGTATTCACAATCTAGGAGGCAACCACAACTCCGTAACTATTTCAAAAGAATCTCCAACTGATTCGAGATAGAGAATGAGATAATATACCTTCCCATTGTAAAAGCTGTGAATCGGGTTAGGATTCTCTATGAACAAGCAAGTTAGATTTCGATCAAAACACCGAGCCTCAATCGAATTCTGCAAACAAAATTGAAAAAACACAACAATCGAACTAACGAAAAATGAATTAGTTTCTAAAATTAGGGATTTCCCGATACACCAAAATAAAAAATAGCGTCAAATAGCATACCTATTACACAATTGAATCCCAAATCAATTCTCAATTTATAAACAACAATAATTGTAGTAGAAATTAAACTTGTTCGAGTCAACAACCGTAGTCTTGGAGGAGGAATTCATGCAAAGAATAAATGTAGCGAAGGAATTTGAATAAACTCAAATTAATTTCTAATACCTTATGGACATATACTTAACCCTAATTTCACATATAACCAAATTTCAATTACTCCCCAAATTTCTTCCAATTCCAAGCACAACCAATTCAAAATTCAATTACAATATGATTTACAATATCTACTTGTCTAATTATTCAATTATAACATGATTTCGATATAATTTACTTAGAAATTGAGGATTACAGAGACACCTCGAAGGGGTTAAAAGTGGAAGTGGATAATGGAAGGTCTTGGGGTTAAAGGCGGCGTCATGTGCCGGGAAGCGGCCGGGGGCATCGATAGTAGCCGGCCAGCGACGAGCAACAACCGCACGGGCCGTTCTACACCTGCTGGCGCGAGACGAGAGGAAGGGGAAAAGAAAAATCGGTCGGGCGAGCAACGCAACGGCCAGGGTGCGCGGCGGCGGCTTGCTAGCAATGGAAGCGACCAGCGAGGGCTAGCCGAGCTGCGGCGGCACAACGGCTCGGAAAGAGGGAATGAAGGAGAGGTGAGAGATGGAAGATGATATTTACTTGGTTTACAAAACCCCAGTCCTTTGCACCGATATCCCCGATGCATCTAACATTTCCTTCCCTTTAATTTTTATTTTTGTCTTGTTAATTTTTATTTTCTCTTATCTTTTTACTATTTTCTTCACCACATGCTCATTTGGTTAAATTTTATTAGCTTGTATATATTTTATAATTTTTATTTATAATTTTTCTTCATTTTCTTAATATTTATTTATAAATAAACCATGTTCGGGACACAATTTTGCATTATTCGAGTGTACATATATTTCTTCATACAAATGTAAATTTGTACAAATTACCCATTATTATTTGCGATTATCAAATTTGTTTTCATCTTTTATTTCAGCTTCGAGTTTTTGTAGGACTCACTGCTCTCAAACAATATTAAAAGGATAAAAGACAAATTTAAAGTAATTAAATACGATTAAATTTCGGGGTGTTACGGAATTTATATGCCTTCAATTAGGACCATGCCCAATTGGAGTAGAATTAGGGAACATAAGGAAAGTTAATTATTTTGATTAATTTTTTTCATAGAAGTAATTATTTTAATCAATAAAGAGGAGGGAATTCCTAATTTAATAAGTTAAAAATTTTCCCTCTAAAAATTTATATCCGTCAATGAAAATTAGAATTATTAGTAGCAATTTTAAATAATTACAACTATAGGCTGCCCATTTTTGGCAAATTTCGTATTGTCACAAATATTTTGAGATTTCTAAAATTATTGTACTGACTTTAAATTTGCCACAAAATGTTTGCTACAAAACATCAATTTTCTTGTAGTGCATGAATGGAACCGCAATGACCTCTTGGTGAAGGTCGAGAGCTATGTTTAGTCACATGGCATATCTACTATGGTAAGCGTCTTGACTTGAGTTTCTTCTTTTCATGTGGTAATGTGGCATCTTCAACTAAGATTTTGTTGAATTTCATTTTTGTAGAGGGTACCCTTCAAAATAGCGGTGCCATAACGTATTTCTTCGAGACCTTTATGCAGCAACTCATGAGTAGTTAGGTTTGGCTCTCTTTTCCTTGCTTTAAATCACATGTGCCACCGGAAATAACGTGACCCTAACCGAGCTATTTGCAAATGGTTTTGGGACGAGTACCAGTACATTTCATCTGCCATTTGGGGAAATGATTATTACACCTCTCCATTTTGTCGTTCTTATGGGCTTTTCGGGAGAACCCTTAGCTTATGACTAGGACTTATATAAAAGCTGCGACTATTTGCATCACCTCTTTGGTCCCATAATGTAGGAATTGCGGCCGGTCGGGGTGGCAAGCTTCCCCACTATGTGTTGGCTCTCTCTTTTTAAAAATTGATTTTGATGGTTGTAGAAAGTTGACTTTAGAATGTGCGGATGAACCTTTCATTATAATTTTTGAGTTTTATTAAATCTAATTAGTCAAAGTTGAATGGCGGTTTTATGAATTCTTTTTATTTTGGAAATTATTTTCAAAATTCACGGGATCTTGTTTTCTAGTTAAGGAATAAATAACATTAGGGTTTTGGTTCTACCGTAAGGCTTTATCGCCGGATTGGTGTAAAAGCACAAATCCGGACCGAAGCCTTAGTGGCCGACCACTGTAGTGTTGGCCGTAGCTTGCACCGGGGTGGCCGGCGCCAGCCAAAGGGCGTGGCTGGTGGAACCAGCCTCGGTCTCGCCACGTGGGCAGATCCAAAACCTAATCGTTCTTGTTCCTACAACCGAGAAAACACCGAGAAGCAAAATTGAGTAGAATAAAGTATAAAATAAAGGAGTCGCCGATCGGTTTTTAGGAAAGAAAAACTAATAAAAATAAAATTTTCTCTTCTAATCTTAGTATAAGAAAACTAAGACTAGAAGAGGCTAAAATGACTCCATCGGTCTTTGAATCTAGAATCGAATTCGGGAAGGGTACGAAACGTATGGAAAACCCTTCCGTTACGCCCATCTCGAAGACGACCATTCCTAGTTATATCGGAATAATGTTAGAAAACAAGCATACAATGACATGGCAAGCAAAATTAACGTAACCAAAACATAACAAGAAAAACAATAAAGAAAAGCGAGTAAGAAAGCGATAAAGGAAAGCGAGCAATAGAAAAAATATAATCGGTCGGTGAGAAATTTAAAGCGACTACATAGCTTATACTACAATACAGAAAGCAATAAAAACAGAAATAAATAGAACCATTTGATGGCTGAAAAAATCGCCCTCGGGTAATCCCACCTTGCTGATCTTAATCTCCACACTTGGATCTCTCGATACAACGGCAACAATCAAAAGAAAAGAGCTTGTTTTGTGAATTGTGTATAGGATGTAGTGATGATCGGTTGAATGATGTGGAGAAGAGATCGGAACAAATGACAAGAGATCAGAATAACTGAATATTCTTTAGCTCTTTGCACGGATTCAACGGTAGATTAGTATAACGATAAGTCTTTATGGAAATTTCAGCATAGTAACGTTTAGATGAGAGTGCTCCGGGTAGCTTTATACAGCGTAATGCTAAGGAAGGAAGTCATATTGGAATGAGAGCCATACATCTTTATTTATAGGAGAGGACCTAAGTCAAAAATGACCTAGGGTTTGCCTCCATCCAACCGTCCAAATGGTTGAAATAAAACCGAGCCAAATCCTAAGAGATAGAACCAGTATCGAAAGAGATAAAATCGGATAGAACCTTTCCACTTGATGCTTCGGAAAGTAGGCACCAGCCATGATGTCGTTCCGAGGGGAAGCTTCTAGTCTCATGTGGACTATTTTGTGAAGCTTAAACGCAACACTTTGATGCTTCGCTGATCATGAAATGCAACACTTTAACACCATCTTCGTGTCTTCAGCTCTATACACTCTAAATGAAAGTACAACGCAAGTACTCTAGATTAGAATTTCCCAATACATAACATCGGACTCCATAATCTCTAAAGACTCGACTCGACTCCTCGATCATTCGAAAGAAAAGAGGATTTATGGACTGACCCAAGGCAAAAGGCTATTTATTTTGTGTTGGGGGTTCTTTGTGGTTTACTCGACTTATGTTGCACCAATCAATCAAAGTCCAAGATCCAAATCCACAAACAGGACTCGAGATTATCATTATCGAGCCAACAAAACAAAACACAAAAATAAAGAGATAAGAGACGACACTTTTCGGTGTCTACGAGTTAGTCCCCCACTTTGACCGAGTCTAAAAAGACAAAGGTCAAAGTAGACACTAAAGGATACTAACCTCGATTTTTTATAAGATATTGTATGATGCTTGGAGTCCGTTGTAACCAAATCTAAACTCCAAAATAGGATCCGAACTTGATTGTGGTGTATGCGTCTGAAGTTTGGTAAAAGGATCCTAAGCTTGGCTTTATCGAGCCTAAAGCTTGGCACATTCCGATGCTGAAACTTCGATCTTTTTTGATCTAATGCTTGGCTAAATAATCTGTTGTGTTAGCACACTTGTTAGTGCATAATTGAATGGACAAAAGGTCAATGTTTTACCTAAATAATTCACTTGGAAAACATATTGATACAACTACTCGAAAAAGCCGATAAGCGAGGCCCGAAGTTCCCACTTGCATGCACATGAGACAAAGAGCACATGCTTCGAGTAGACAAGGCTGCATGGATTAGGGAGGTGGGCTAGGCTGTAAAAGCTGTCGTCCATTGGACATCATGGCGACTCGTGGCTGGCCTCGGCCAGCCTTTGGCAAGCGTGGCCCCGGCGTATCTTGCCAGATTCCCTTGGTTCCCCACTACTTGCTTGACTCTTGTGTTTATGTCCTTAGATTCCTTGACCGAATTTGCCTATAAAAGGAGGCGCATGGTGTGTTTCGTTTTACACACCAACTCTTCTTCTTATCGTGTTATCCTTTTGTGATTCCTTACTTTGCTCCTTGAAAACTAATTGGTTCTCAAGAATTCCTTGTCTTCAAAATGCCTAGAAGAAAAGCTTATACTGTAGGAAGAGCTAGGGCAGAGGGTCTTACTCAAGACTCTTTCCTTGAGCGCAAATGGTGCCCTCAAAGTGAATGGTTGAAGCTGAAAACCATGTTTCTTCACTTTCTATTTCTTCTTTGGTAAGCTAATTAGCTTAAACCTCTTAATTTGCTCATTTAGCGCAACTCTTTAACCAAAATCCTATTGGATTTTCTTTTGTAGAAAGGCTCGATTTGAAGTAGTGGAGCTATTCCCAAGTTTATGGAGACATGCGAGAGGATGCACCTTCCTCTTCAGAATATCATGTACAATGTCGGGCTTGGACCTCTCTACATTACTTTACATCACGTTACTAATAAGAGGGAGGGAGATTCCATTAGAGCCATAAGTGAGCGCTTTTGGGAGACAACCAATACGTTTCACCTTCCCTTCGATGAGATGACAATAACTCTTTTTATTTTGTTGTTTCATCCGGTTTAGGCTTTTCGGAGGAACCTTTAGCCTATGATCGGAATTTGTATAAGAATCGTGACTACCTCCATCACCTTTTCAGTCCCGTAGTAGATAGATTTCCACATAGCAATCACTTCGAGTATACTTGTTCTTTTTAGACTTTTGAGGATGTTGTTTTCTGACCTCAACATTCTCCTAAACAATAAATTAGGATCGTGCTTGCTCTTCTCTTAAGTACAATCCTCTTTTCTGAACAAGTCGCTAAGATTCATGTTTACTATTTGGTTAACCTAGTGGACCTTGATAAAATAAAGGAGCTCAACTGGTATGCTCCCGCATACACTCACCTCATTAGGGGCCTCCGTGCTGGTGTACGGCACACAAAACCGCAGTCGTACTCTACCAACTATCATCCTTTGAATGGCTTATGGAAGATCATTGAGGTATGCTCAAGTTCTCATTTCTTTAAATTTACTTTTCATCTTATGTGGATAAAAAAGTTTTACTTGACTTGTCAAAATGTAGCCATAGTTGTATTAATATTTTCCATACCTCTCTCTCTGTTCAACAAATCATCCCGTGTTTCGATGTCCGCATCATGGGCTAGAATCTATCTTGAACGCCCCAAGACACATGGAATAGGCTTCTTGAGATCATCCCTCAATTTTATAAACTCGGTATGCTGCTTCTATTTTTAGAACTTGCTCCAAAATATGCTTAAAAGTGCTTTTTTAGCACATTTTTAGCATTCCGATCATTCCCATGGCCTGTACCACAGCTTGTGGGGCTGCCCGTGTTGTACTCCAGCCTCTATATTCACTGTTTTTGGTCCGTTTTCTTGTTGTCTTTCACTCTTGCTAGCTGATTTCTTGATAATCCTTGTATTTAGGGCAACTTCCACCCTTAGGCCTTACATCAACTTCCTCAAAATGTCCTTATGGTTCGAGAGTTGAGTGAGAGAAGGATATTGTTTAAAAGTCCTTTTAGGTTTTGTTGGTATCTTGGGGAGAGGGTCACTACTCAAATTCGAGTCAACACATGGCCTCCGTTTGTTTCGGTTGATCCACCTCCAACCATGTTCTATTTTCGTTCTCTCCTCCAAATGACCAGGTGGCAGCCATGGTGGGGTATCCTTTTACCTCACTTTTGAACTTGAACACCTCTTATGCTAGTCATGCGTCTCGTATTATGACCCAATTAGCGAGTGTTCAACTTCTTCCTTGTAACTTGAATTTCTTGTGTGGAAATTTAATCTTTCCTCTTATTTGTGGCAACTCACTCCTACTGATATTCATATCCCAAGCCTTATCGTTGACGTTACTCTTCCTGGGGGACCTCCTCATTTTGTGAGAATTCTTGAAATCCCGGAAGAGGAATGTGTTGGGCATCCCTTTCCTAAGAATTGGAGAGGGGTAGGAGTTGTATGCTCTTTTCCTTTTAGTTGTATGCTAAAGATATCTCCTTTTTGCTGATTCCCTCAAATAAACTTTGTAGTACAACTGGGAGAAATCAAGAGCCATGCCTATCGGATTTCAAACGGCTCTTCGAGGAATCTAAAATTTCTTAAGCTGGACGATCTTTTTCTTCTTCCCAGGTAAATCCTTAATTAGTGTAGTGCTAATTTCATTGAGCTTTTAGTGCTTTTAGCGATTTTCTAATAACTTCTTTTGATTTTGTAGAGGAATCGATCTAGAGCATCGCCTTCCAAGTAATCTCCATGGTGCACCCGAGACACCATCGCAAGCTCCCGAACAACAAATGCCTCCTAGTTAGTAATGCTAGACAAGGTTCGTTACGGCGTTCTTCGAGGCTTGCTCATCATAGGAGTGCGTCCGAGGCAGGAACTAATGCTTCGGGCCTAGTGCCTCTAATGTGGGACCTAGCCATTCCGAGGAAAGCTTGAATATCCTTCCCTTGCAGGCCTTCGATCATCACGGGAAGCCTCATTACTTCCCTCGGTTTTCTTATAGCAATCCATCCCATGAGGCTTCTCAAGCTTGGGACCAAGGAGGTACCTCATATCAAGGCAATGAAGGTGGTCGATTCTTTACATCTATCTTGGATGACTTCGAAACTACATCTTTGATGACGACTACGATGATGAAGTGTAGAGGATTCTATGCCGCTTCCGCCTGCTTGCTGATTCTTGGATCCTTGTAGGGTGTTTGTTAATTAATGTATTATTATATTGTGATAAAGACTCTTACGCAATAGGATGAAGTGTGGGATTCGATTCTAAAAATGCGTTCTTTTATTTAATATGATGCACGGAATTTAGGAAAAATACAAAGGGAAAAAAATGGCACTAGCCCGCATTCCCTAAAAAGAAAATTATAATAAGAAAAATGGGAAATCTTAAGTGCGTGGTCCAAAAGAATAACAAGGTACGCCACGGGTCGGAACAAAGAATAAAAATGACCAAGGACTCGCTCGGCCACAAGAAAACCATGAAACAGTCGGGATTCGAAGTACAAATCATAGTGGGATTCGAAGTACTCTAGAAAAACACCTATAAATATGATCAAGGCACGACACAAAAGAAAAAACAACGTCAAATGCTTCAATTATTGTTCCCTAACTCCATTAATAGTAACGAAAGGCTTAGACTAAGTTGAAGCCCACGTTGAACGAGCACTTTCACGGAAGCCCCTGTTATTGAAGGTAAGCATAAAATAACGAAGGAAAGCATGCAAACACCCATCGTTCGGCGGCGCGCGAGGCCGAGGGCTTCGGTTTATGTTGAAAAATTGTAACTTTCGTTCCTACCTCTTCCGTCGCTATTTATTATTTCGATTTTGCTCCTGTTGGGCCTAAAAACTTAGACTTTGACCATGCATGACACTAATATTTGATTTTGCATGTGTGATGTGCACATCTTGTTAATTGAACATCTAAAGCTCATTAATGCTCCTCCAAAGTTGGATACATAACTAGTGATGCACCTCCGCCAGCGGAAACAAAACCCGGTGGTAGCCGATTACTCGGCCTCTCGATGGCAAGAATATCTCAAAAATCATTGTAATGACCTTTATGGTATGTTAAACACTTGGAAGGTGTCCCAGTTCGAAAGCACACTACACGGCACCCGCACATTCCTCTATTGGGCCTAGAGGAGAGTACGTATTACTTTCTTAGCCATGTATTACGGCAAATGGGTAGAGATCAAGTAATACCATAATTTGATTATATTTAGCCCACAACCTTTGACTTATTCGGAGGGCATGGTAGCTCTAGACGAACCGGATCGTGGCCCGAATATTGGAGAGGTCCGTCGAAGCTGGCGACTCCGGCAAACTTACCGACACTGAAGGAGGTGCGAACACCACTATTTCTCCCTGTTATTTAGAGTGGATAAAAAAATTAGATCTCGAATGGTGAAAGGCACTGGGACTCGAGAGAGTTGAATCTTAAAGAAGCCATCCCTGTAGCTGCCTCTCTGCAATTTCGTAAAGTAAACCCTCGGATTGTTGCACGCGCTCGTCGAAGAGAAACTGAAGCTAAAGAAACCGAGGAAAGGAGGGCCTGCTGAATCCAAGAACTAAAGAAACGCACTCTGAGACGAGGATGCTGAGTCTAGTGATCCTAAGGGAAAGTGAAAATAGATTAGGGCTTAGACTATTAGGATAGATGAAAAGAAAAGGACGAATAGTTTTGCCTCTTTAGAACAATGTTTATTAATTTTACAAGTAGTATGCTTACAAATATTTCCCTTTATTAGCTATGTACTTAGGTAAGTAGTAGGCTTACCTTTTATTAAGTAAAGGTAAGTATTATGCTATACTTTCATATTTTTGTCGCTCACTTAAAGGTAAAGTAAATAAAAAAAATTGGACCACGTGGTTGGACTGTCCTAAAAAGAATACTAGATTGGCTAATTGGGCCATCCAGCGAGCAAATGAACCAAGGAAAATAAGAATAAAAAGGGAAAATTGTGGCTCGGCCAGTCCCACCGTTGACCGGGTGGTGGCGGCGCCGCCTTGGCTTAGCCTTGATTGGGCTGGGCTCGACATACTACCTAGGAGCATGCTAGTCATAACAATTATACAACTTATCTAAATTGGTGCACTTGGAAAATCTCTTCTCCGTCCAAAGCGAGTTAACTTTATCGCTCCGCTGGGTAAAATCGATTAAGTATGAATGAGCCCTGGTAGTTAGGCTTAAACTTCCGTCGCAAGTCCCGAATCGGTGCTCTTATCTCTTTAAGGACCAACAAGGAAGGCTAAAAGAATTACGTGGGATAGTTCTCGGCTGACTTAGAAGAGACAGAGAGTCCAACTTCGAAATCAAACAGGGCAGCTATGAACTTTGCCTAGGAATTAACCTATAGGGAAGTTTCAAAGACTTAGAAGAACACCAGTTGGTTACCAAACCAAGCTACAACGAGTTAGGAATTTAGAGGGGTATGAAGACTCGAGACACTTGCTCAACGCATTTCCGAGTTACATTACATGAATCGAGTATAATCATCTCGTATTTATAGAGTTATGATTCCAAGGCATTCTCTGTGTTTTAGAAACTTTTCTGAATGAAATGGTATCTTCTCTAAGTACTACAGACTTGCACTTCATGTGTTTATTGCGCTTCTTTAAGTGACTCGAAAACCGATTCTTTGTTCCGAGTCCAAGCATCACTCAGATTTATCGCAGATTGAGTGGACCGAGTGTTTCACCTTCTCTCACTCGGAATCGCCTTCGATTATAAGCTCTATTTCATTAGAGTCAGTACCTCTAGTCTGTTTCATACTTAGTCTATATCAAGTTATCTCACTCGATATTCGTTACATATCTTGATCTATCGCTTAGACTAAGTCGAAGGAATTTTGAGTTATATAGTTATTAGACTCGTAAAATTCCACTTCTCTTCCGACTCGGATAATTAGTTGATTAATTATCATAATTATTTTATTATCTCGTGTCTAATCTTGGACCAAAGTATTTCATACTTTGAGAACCAAAATCGCTTTACTTTTGTAGGTTATTCAAACGAGGATACACTTTTCAAATCACAAAAGTAACCGACTTCAAAACGTCAAATCACCAAGCAGACATGGATTTTCACCTTCTCTCGCTCCAGGTCCCGGAAGATAGTGTCGGAGCTGTCTGTTTCCAAATCTGGAAAACCGAGACACCAAGCTTAACGGTGGTTTTCACCTTATCTCTCAAGACACCGCTAGTAGTTTTGGGACTTCCAAGAGAGTTAAACCGTTGTCCAACGTTCACATTACAGCGGATACTTTTGAGTGACTCGGAAAACTTCTATCAACGGTCACGAGAGGACTCTCGGTCAGCGAGATGAAGATAACGGCTACTCTGCTCGGTCATCTATAAATAGAAGCCACTTCACAAGACTTGAAGATTGTCGAACTTATTGTTAATATACATACTTGTGCAAAGTCTTTGTATTCATTCTCAATCTTCTACTTACAACTCCTATTCTGTAATTCATTACCTTCCGAGTTGTAAGGTCTTGTACTCGATTACAAACTCTTTTTACTTTCTTTGTAAGATCCCTTGACTAAGTCTGTAAGGGTGAACTCAGCTTAAGTTGTCCCTAGCTGTAAGGGTTATCTCGAGTTAGGAAGTACTAGATCGGATAAGGGAATTTCTGAGTCTAGGAAAACTTGTAAAGAGTTGTCTAAGGGAGCAACTCGAG
This sequence comes from Talinum fruticosum, assembly GCA_021018815.1. Lineage (NCBI taxonomy): Eukaryota > Viridiplantae > Streptophyta > Magnoliopsida > Caryophyllales > Talinaceae > Talinum > Talinum fruticosum. The sequence continues at coordinate 1,110,754 of JAITYX010000120.1, read as the reverse complement.
TTCGATCAGTTCACGGTATTTTGTGGACTCAAAATAGTGGATTTGACTTCGTGTCCGGATTAACACGGTCCGTGGTTTTCTGCCCCAGGAGGGTTTCCATGTAATCTCTAAGTGTTTACTTTTTAGTTCATTCTAGACTCGGACTCGTTTTAAAGCATTTGCTTTTCTTGCCATTTCTATCTATTCGGTCTTTCCGAGTCTCTACTTTTCCGACTCTGTTTTGACTCGGAACCGCATTCCGTATTTTACCTGGCAAAAGAGTTTGAATTTCCACAAGATCTCTTCCTCACCCTATTCACCCCCTCTAGGGTGACTCGGACTCTCCCCGAGCAAACCTTCGGGGTAGAAGTCTACATCCACAAAATTTCTAAAAACTCATTCAATATTCAGCAACAACAACAGTTGTCTTTACAAACTGAAATGAATCCTTTTATAAAAGCGTTTTCCCTCCAAACTCCTTTCCTAAGTGCTAAGGAAAGATTAAGACTAATTATAATTAATTAACACTAACTACATTAATTAGTCAAATGACTAATAGAAAATATAAACTGCAAAATATTCTAACCTACTTGAGACACATCTTCTCAATCTGACTTTTCCTCTTCCGAGTGAAGTTTGCAGCTTCTCCGGACTCAAATAGACTCGAAGACTCGGACTTTATACTTACACGTTTCGAGTTCCATCAAGGAATCAAGTATAAGACTTCATCTCTTATAGGATTTTGATCTCAAGTCATTCCATATGCCTTAGAAACTTTTCCGAGTGATATAGCATTTTATCCGAGTGTTATAGAAACTATTATATATGTTTACGATTGACTCGACGGACTCGGAAAGCATACTTCTACTTGCCACTTCACACTCGGTTCCGAGTCACTCAACACTCGGATATATTGCATGTTAAAACACTTTATTTAACGCGTATAAACTCGGTTCGACTTCATGTTCTAGGAATTACATTATTAATTTACTATTCCAAGTCGAGCATATTTTGTTTGAACTTTGTTTAGTCTAGATCAAGTTTGTTTACTCCGATCTTCTCCTTATGACTTGATTATCATCTAGACTAACTAAGATGGAATTTGAGTATCATAGACATTAGACTCGGAAAATTCTATTCCTTTTTCGAATCGGATAATTAATCACTTAATTATCTTAATTATGTTATTATCTCGTGTCTAATCTTGGACCAAAGTATTTTATACTTTGAGAACCAAATTGATTTACTTTTGTAGGTTATTCAAACGAAGCTATCCTATTTTTGAATTGCAAAAGTAACCGGCTTCAAAACGTCTAATCACCAACGAGACAAGGCTTTTTCCACCTCCGACCTAGCCCCGGACAATCGTGTCGGGGTTGTCCGTTTCCAAACCGGAAATCTGCAACACTAAGCTCAACGATGGTTTCCACCTTATTTTTCAAGACACCACCAAGTGGTTTTGGGACTTCCAAAGGAGTCAAAAGCCGTTGCCTAACGTTCATATCTCAACGGATATTTTCTAAGTGACTCGGAAAATCCATTACAACGGTCACAAGGAACTTCTAGTCAAAAGATGGACACAACGGCTAAGCTGCTTGGTCATTTATAAATACAAGCCATCCTTCAAGACAAGGAGGTTGCGGAACTAATTATTAATACACATACTTGAGCAAAAGTCATTGTATTCATTCTCAATCTTCAACTTACAACTCCAATTCGTATTTAATATTTCTCCGAGTTGTAAGGTCTTGTACTCAGCTATAAACATTCTCTTTCTTACTTTCTAAGTAAGGTCCTTGACTGGGCTGTAAGGGTTAACTCACCTCGGTTGTCCCTAACTATAACGGTGATCTTAGTTAGGAAGTACTAAATCGAGATAAGGTAATTTCGAGTCTAGGAAAAACTTGTAAGGAGTTGTCTAAGCGAGCAACTCGGGTTGAGTCGATCTATCGAATTTTGTGGACTCAAAATAGTGGATTTGACTTCGTGCTTGGATTAGCACAGTCCGTGGTTTTTGCCCCGGGAGGGTTTCCACGTACTTTCTGAGTTATTACTTTTCCGAGTGCATTCTAGACTCGGACAGTTTCAAATTTCTATTTAATCTGTTTCTTCGCTCTTCATTGAACTACGAGTTAATGCTTTTCCGAGTTCAGCTTTGACTCTCGCTCACCTCGGATTCATATCTATTTTAAATTTCAAGCAAATTTCATCATCACCCTATTCACCCCGCGCTAGGGTGACTTAGCCTCTCCAAGAGTAAACCTTCAATAGGTATAAGAGCCTAGGCTTTCAAAAGGATCTCACTATCCAAAGGTTTAAAGATCAAATGGCTCGAGAATAACGGAGAGTTCGATGAAGGAAGATCTTCCAATAGACCACCAATGTTTAAAGGATCTAACTTCGTGCACTAGAAGAAACTCATGGAATGTTTCCTGCTGGATCACGATAAGGATGTCTAGAACATTATACAAGTAGGCAACTACATTCCCATGAAGACGGAAGAAACAAGACTCGTAACCAAGACAAAGGCCGAGTTCACTGGCGATGAAGCAGAGAAGTTCGAAAGAACTTCAAGGCAATGAACATTCTGATGTGGGCCATCGGCTTAGAAGAATACAACCGAGTGTCTGCTCGTGATATAGCCAAAGAAGTATGGGACACACCGGTCAACACTTGTAAAGGCACAAGTCGAGGCCGGACAAGCGAAGATAAGCCAATATCTTCATAAGTATGAGCTGTTCAAGATGGAGCCGGAAGAAAACATCACTCGAGATGTTCATTCACTTTACTGAGATTACCAACAATCTCAAATCTCTGGGTAAAAAGATTTCCCACAAGGAAATGTGCAAAAAGATACTCGAGAAGCCTACCCAAGAAAAGATGGGGTCCCAAAGTAACAGCTATCGAAGAGGCTCGGAACTTGTCTCTACTAAAGCCGGACGAACTCATTAGGAAGCTTCTCACCCATGAGATCCACCTGGAAGAGGAGGATGCGAGAGGTCAGCACCAAAAAGAAAATTGCGCTGAAAGCCTCGAAACTAGAGAAGGAGATATGAGTTCTTCTGACTCGGAAGAGGATCCCATGGCACTTATTGCTAGAGGCTTCAAGAGAATGATGAAGCAGAAAAGATGGGATAAGAAGCCAAAAGAAGAATTCTATAGGAAAGACAAGAAGGATAGAAAAGGTAAATACTCTTCCCCTTCAAAGTTATCTTTGACTAAGAATTCTGGTTGTTTTGAATGTGACGAGCATGGAACACATAGTCAAGGACTCGTCCCAAGAGAAAAGGGACATGAAGACTCGGACACTACTTAATATCTTTCCGAGTCATGCAAAAGGAATCGGGTATACCGATGTTATTCATGTAGAGTTTTGATTCCAAGGCATTCTCTGTGACTTAGAAACTTACTTGAGTAAAATAGTATTTTCTCTAAGTGTTTCGGCCCTCACTTATCTCTTTTATCGCTTTTCGGTTAGCGACTCGTAAAACTGGATCTTTATTACGAGTCCACTCTCACTCGGAATCGACTTATGGTTATCTATTCTATTGTTTGCATAGTCGGTATTCGTAGTTCTTCTCATGCTTAGTCTATATCAAGTTTTTCCCACTCGATATTCGTTATAGAACTTGATCCTTTGCTTAAGACTAAGTCATATGGAATTCCGAGTATAATGGATATTAGACTCAAAAATTCCATTTCTTTTCCGACTCGGATAATCAATTGCGTATTTTCCATAACTATTCTATTATATGTGTCTAACCTTGGACCAAAGTAATTTATACTTTGAGAACCAAAGTTGTTTTACTTTTGTAGGTTATCCAATCGAGGATATCTTTTCAAACTACAAAAGTAGCCGGCTCGAATGCCAAATCACCAGCGAGATATGGCTTTTCAACTTCCTCGCTTTAGTCCCGGAAGATTGTGTCGGAAGTCGTCGCTTCCATATCCGGAAAACTGAAACACTAAGCCTAACGGTGGTTTCCACCTCTATTTTTCAAGACACAACCGATGGTTTTGGGACTTCCGAGAGAGTTAAACCGTTGTCCAACGTTCATATTTCAACGGATACTTTCTAAGTGACTCGTAAAGCCTCTCCCAACGATCACGAAGACTCTCGGTCAGCAGATGAAGATAACGGCTACTCGCTTGGTTATCTATAAATAGAAGCCACTTCACAAGACTTGAAGGTTGCCGAATATATTGTCTATACACTTACTTGATCAAAGTTATTGTACTTACTCTCAATCTTCAACTTACAACTCCCACTCTGTAATTCATTACTTTCGAGTTGTAAGGTCTTGTACTTAGTTACAAACTCTTCTTACATTCTTTGTAAGGTCCCTTGACTAAGTCTGTAAAGGTTAACTCGGCTTAGTTGTACCTAGCTGTAAGGGTTATCTCAGCTAGGAAGTACTAGATCAGATAAGGGAACTTCGAGTCTAGGAAAACTTGTATAGAGTTGTCTAAGGGAGCAACTCCGGTTCGTCAAGTTCACGGTATTTTGTGGACTCAAAATAGTGGATTTGACTTCGTGTCTGGATTGACACGGGCCGTGGTTTTTGCCCCGGGAGGGTTTCCACGTAAAATCTCCGTGTTCATTTTCCGAGTTCATTCTAGACTCGGACGAGCTTTCATTGCTCTTGCTTCTTCCGGTTCATCGCTTTCGAGTCCAATCTTTTCCGACCTCGTTGTTAGACTCGGAATCTGTCTTTGCCTCTTTTACGTGTAAAAGTGTGTATTTTCACGAAGAATTTTCTTTCACCCTATTCACCCCCTCCCCCTCTAGGGTGAATCGGACTCTCCCAGAGCAAACCTTCGGGACGAGAAGAAAGAAAAAGGCTATGATGGCCACATGGAGTGACGAGGACTCATCGGAAGATGACGAGGACTTAGATGACTCAAAGTGTCTAATGGCACTTTCCGACTTAGAAGTGGAAACAGAGTCGATACGGATCAATCGGACAATGAGGAAGCAAATCCTCAAGAGGTAATTGAATACTTTCTCAAATTTTCCAAAGTTGATTTAGCCAAGTATATTTTCACTTTGGAGGAGAAGTCCAATTCGACTCTTCTCATTTTAAAGAACAACTTGAGTCAATTTCTTCGAGAGCTTCTCTTTAAAAAATGAGTTGGAAAAACTAAGACTTACACTCAGAGAACTCAAGACTAGTGCTCAATCCAATGAGACCGAGTCCGAGTTACTCGAAAAGAAAATGAGCAACTAAAGCAAAAGCTCAATGAGTCTCAAGATCTTATTTTAAAGTTTACTCAAGGTCGAAAAACCTTGATACGCTCTTGGGATCTCAATATGTCTCCTTCAAAAAGAAGGTCTTGGATTTAATAAAGAAGAGGAATCCAATTCCTACTTAGAGCTTTTCAAGAAGGATTCCAAAGCTGTAAAGTTCAAGAAGGTCGAGCACGGTCCTATTCAAAAAATAAAAGGAGGACCGAGCCCGGACTAGCTTACAGGAGAAAATCATCTCCACCGGTTTATAAGAGAAAAATTTTTCAAAAGAAAGAGACACGGACTCAGTTCTCTAAATGGAAGATTCAGAATCGGACCAAACCTAAAGTCATTGAAATCTGGGTTCCGAAAAACCTTCTTCCTCGAGAAAGGACAACAAGTAAAGGGTGTTACTTGGGTTCATTCGAGGAAGTGAGAAGGGTTAGTTTGTCTTTGTTTTGCAGGCCACTCATAAAAGATCAAAAGGACATTGGTATCTAGACGGTGGATGCTCACGCCACATGTCGGGAGACTCAAGACTCTTTTCCGAGTTAGAAGAGTACAAAGGAGGAAAAGTCACGTTTGGAGATGACAACAAAGGCAAGATAATTGGGATAGGCAAGATTGGAAAAGGAGGCAATTTGGTCAGCCCAGTATACCTTGTGAAAGGGTTAAAGTACAACCCGCTTAGCATTTCTAAACTGTGTGATAAAGGTCAAGAGGTAAGATTCACTCGGACCAACTGTTATATCTCGGATGATGCTAACAAAAAGATCAAGCTCTCGGTAAGAGATTAGGTAACACTTACATTATTCCTCTTCTCGACCCGAGTCAGAATTTATCTTGTTTAAAAGCATCACTTCTTGATGACTCATGGACATGGCATCGTAGATTAGGTCATGTTAGCATGCATACTATTATGAAATTGGCATCTCATGGTTTAGTCGGAGGATTGCCTAATTGTGCTTTTAAGAAAGATAAAATTTCTGAAGCATGCACAAAAGGGAAACAAGTTAGATCATCTTTCAAATCTCTGAAGACAGTTTCCACATCCAAGGTGGTTGAAATGCTACATATGGACTTATGTGGTGAAATCCCTGTTAAGAGTCTTGGAGGTAAATCTTATGTACTTGGTTATTGTTGATGATTACTCACGATTTACCTGGTTGTGTTTTCTTAAGCACAAAAATGAAGCATTCAAAGAGTTCAGCAAGCTCTGCAGGAAAATCCAAGTTGAGTCTCGGACTCGGATCCAGAGAATTCGAACTAACCATGGAAGGGAATTCGACTACTCAAAATTTGCAGAGTTTTATGACAAGAACGGTATCTCCCACAACTTCTCAGCACCAAGAACTCCTGAACAAAATGGAGTAGTGGAGAGAAAGAACAGAACTCTTGAAGAAATAGCTAGGACAATGATGATTGAACATAATCTACCCTACTATTTCTAGGCTGAGGCGATAAACACCGCAAACTACACCTTGAACAGATGCTTCATCGGACCCATCCTGAAGAAAACACCATACGAGCTCTACAAAGGGAAGAAACCCAATATCTCATACTTCAAACCCTTTGGATGTAAGTGTTTTATTCACAACAATGGTAAGGATCACCTGACCAAGTTTGATGCTCGGTTAGATGAAGGTATTTTTCTCGGGTTATTCATCTCATAGTAAGGCGTATCACGTTTTCAATAAGAAAACTAACAAAGTGGAAGAAGGCATCCACGTTGTGTTTGATGAGATTGAATAGGAAAATCCAAGTGAATCATCATTCTCAAACCTAAAGCTCAGCAGAGATGATGATCGTGATGAAAATGAGTCCATCAAGAATCAAATCCATGACACTCACAATGAAGACACTCGAACGAAGTAACTCGGAATGAGACAACTCAAGAACACGCTCGGAATGTTGAACAAGCTCACTCGTAACAGATTTCGAAGATCAACCAATTCAGCCTACAGATCCGGTGAATCGGAGAACAGGTAGAGCGTTCAAGTATGCTTCTAGTCATCCACTAGAAAACATATTATCCGATATCAACAGTGGGGTAAGAACTCGTTCCTCTCTTCAGAATTTATGTGCATTCACCGCATTCATTTCATTAACTAAACCTAAAAATGCACTAGAGGCCCTAACTGAACCTAAATGGGTAGAGGCCATGTAAGAGGAACTCAATCAATTTGAAAGAAACCAAGTCCGGACTCTAACCAAATGACCTTCGACCACCCAGTCATAGAAACCAAATGGGTTTTCAAGAACAAACTGGATGAAGGTGGGTTGGTAGTCGAAAAAAGGCTAGACTTGTGGCTCAAGGTTATAATCAAGAGAAAGGGATTGATTGTGGGGAAACCTTTGCAATCTGTTGCGAATTGAAGCCATTAGAATCCTGTTGGCATTTGCATCTAGCATGAATATCAAGTTATATCAAATGGATGTTAAGTGCGCATTTCTTAATGGTTTTATCGAAGAGGAAGTCTATGTTGAATAGCCCCTGGGTTTAAAAACTCATAATTTCCAAATCATGTTTTCAAACTGCGAAAAGCTCTTTATGGTCTTAAATAGCGCTGGTAAAAATCGGGTTCGGGTCAATTCGCGTTCGGACAATTCGAACATTCGGACAAAAACACCATACCCGGACCCTATCCGAATTGCGGATTCGGACGCGAGTGACTAGACCCGAACCCGAACCCGAATGTCCGATTTCCGAACTCGAATGTCCGAATGTTCGAATTTTTGATATGAACTTTTGAACATTGAACTGAAATTATGTAGATGACCGAACCCGAACCCGAATTTTTGATGTCCGAACCCGAATGTCCAAATATTTTATTGAAAATTTTGTAGATTTTGGACTAAATTATACCTAAATCCAAATGACCGAATCTCCAAACCCGGTTGTCCGATTGTCCGATTTTGACCGAACCCGAAAAAGTCATAAAATTCGGACAACCCAAACCCGAATTGCCAAACCCAAACCCGACCCGAATTTTAATTCGGACATGACCGATTGTGCGAATTTAAAATTCGGACAAAAATTTGCGATTGGACCCGGTTTTTCGGGTCGGACAAATTCGGACTATCGGGTCGGACGGATTTTTGCCAGCGCTATTCTTAAACAAGCTCCCAAAGCTTGGTATGAAAGACTAAGCAATTTCTTGGTTCAAAATGATTTTAGAAGAGATCGGATCGACAAGACTCTCTTTATAAAAACCAAGGGGAAAGACTTCCTTATCGCTCGGATATATGTTGATGACATAATTTTTGGAGCTACTAATGAAATTTTGTGTCGAGATTTTTCTGAGTTAATGAGACAGAATTTCAAATGAGTATGATAGGAGAACTCAATTTCTTCCCTGGTCTACAAATCAAGCAAGACAAAGATGGAATCTATGTCCATCAATCAAAGTACACTAAGGAGCTGCTGAAAAGTATAAACATCAAGATACGAAGCACGTAGCAACACCTATGAGCAATAACATAAAACCGGAGTCGGACTGAAAAGGTAAAGCAATAGATCGGAAGCTCTATCGAGGTATGATTGGATCTTTACTATATCTTAATTCAAGTAGGCCGGACATAATGTTTAGTGTCTGTCTCATGCGCAAGATTCCAAGCTAATCCAAAAGAATCACATCTCACTCGCGGTGAAGAGAATATTCGGATATCTTGCAGGGACTCGGAATTTAGGTCTATGGTTCTCCGGAGACTCGGAACCGACTCTCACTAGATACTCGGATGCTGATTACGCTGGATACAAAGTTGATAGAAAGAGTTCTTCGAAGCTTGCCAATTTCTAGGTCAATCCCTAATATCTTGGCACTCAAAGAACCAAACTAAGTAGCTCTATCAATCGCCGAGGCTGAGTATATTGCAGCTGGAGCATGTCGTGCTCAAATTTTATGGATAAAGAAACACTTGAGAGATCTTGGACTTTATTTCAAATCAGCTCCAATCAAGTGTGATAATCGTAGTGCAATCAGCATCACCAAAAATCCAGTTCAAGACTCAAAGACGAAACACATTGAGGTCGGTATCATTTCTTAAGAGACCATTCTGAGAATGATGATATTGAACTCGAATTCATTCCTACCAATCTTCAATTAGCAGATATCTTTACTAAGCCACTTAGTTAGGATAAGTTTTCCTTTATTAGGAATGAGCTTGGTATGTTAAATGCATAATTATGTATTTTCTATGTGAAAATTTCATTGCATGATTATGTGATATGTGCTTACGATTCATTAATAACCATTAGTTCAGTTGATTCAGTGATACCGAGCCAATAGTTATTATCTATTTCCAGCTTCGAGTCACTCAAAAACTTAGCCGAGTCGACTCAAACTTTGAGGAAAATGGACATCAAACTTCTAAAATCATCTCTAGACAAGTGGAGAATTTTGGAATTTAATTTCAAAATCTTTCTTTCTCTCTCTCTCTCTCTCTGCGTCATGATCGAGCAACTAGCCGTTGGGAGACAAACCGCTGGAATTCTAACCGTTGAAGAAGAAAACAGTCACACCGGTCCGAGATGACCGCTGAAAGAGCCGAGTCGTAACGGATATCGAATGACGATTATTTTCTTATAAATAGCGCCTATTCTCCTTCATTTCGTTACTTTACTCTTCGCTTACTCTCTCTCTCGAAATCAAATTTTTCGTGAACAAGCTCTCTGTGATTAAAGCGACACCCGGTGATCTCAAGCTTCATAAAGAACACCTCAAGTAAGCTCTGTTGCTATTAAACTCTTTCTTCTTCTACTCTTTTATTTTTCTTTTTCACTCTCTTCGAGCTCCTTCCTCCTCCTCTCTCTCAAGCTTATCTACTCTCTCTTTCTCCATCAAAATGCCAAAAAGAGGTTCTCACCCTGATTTTCTTGGCTCTACCACCAAGAAACCCCACACGAAAAGCCAAGAAGGCCCCTCAAATGCGAAACCTCTTGTCACCCAAAGACCTTGCACTCGATGATAAATTTTTCCCAACCACAAAATTTTCGTGGTTGCCTCACATACAATCGACTGGGGTCCCCACAACTTTCTCTGTTTTAGCGAGTTCATCTATCCTAAACTCGTCTCCGAGTTTTACACTCATCTTTCTAGCTCCGAGGGTATTCTAACCTCCGGAGTTCGTAACATCACTGTTCGAATCAATACTTCCCTTCTCCATCGTCCTGTTCAAAGTATCTTCCCTTTTCTTGAACAGCAATCCAATACCTTTCAATGAGGTCGCTGACGACTTCTTTGAAAAGTACGCCAAATAGTTCCCTGGGTCACGCAAAAACTTTTATGTGACCCAACTAAAGTCGAAGCTCGTCTTCCGTGTTTCTTGCTAATGAGAACCTTCTTCTCACAAGATTCCAAGCAAGGAGAACCCCAACTCCAAGCATCTTAAAGCTCTTTTTGATATCCTAGAGGGCTACGAAGTAGACCTCCTTCCCTCTATCATTGAGCAAATGGTCAGCTGTGCTAGCTCAAACTCGTAACAAGAAGAACACCCCCTTCTTTTCGGTGCTCTTCTCACTCTCATTTTCAAACAGCTTCAAAGTTCCTCTTCCCTCAAATTCGAACGCCGTTTCGAGGCTGCCATTGTAGTCGGCAAGAAGGTACTTCGGGGTACGGATACCAGGAAACCAAACCTGGTGTCCGGATCCACGGCTCGTAGCCGAGGCAACCCTCTCCGCCTCGGACTTAGACTCAAGCGCCTCTTTCTCTTCTTGCTCCACCTGGTGGTGCCTCCACCTCAGGTGCTTTTAAATCTCTTTCTTTCATTTTGTCCACCACTTTCATGGACAAAATCTCTTATGTGTCTTTGGAACTCAAGGACCTTCTCCGGTCATTCAAGACTCGTCTTTCGACCTATGACCATCAACCGAAAACCGCCCAATCTCAAATTCGAGAGCGAGCAGGACGTGCTCCTTGAGATGAAGGCTCTGTAAAAGAGCAAAGGGACCTTCTCGAGCTCCTTTAGGAGAGAATATCCAAGGCAGCTCAGGATCCAGGTAACTCGGACACCTCCGAGGAATCCTCGAGCCCTCAAAGTCCTCCTCATACGAGAGGAGAGGAAGAAGTAGAAGGAGAAGAAGCGAGAGGAGCTCGCGGCTAAGGCGGATCCTTCCGAGAAAGGAAAGCAAGAAGGACAAGGAGAGCAAGAAGGCCAAGGAGCAAGAATCGAGGGTCCGGGTGCTCTCGAGCGCAACCGAAGTGATCAGCTCGGACAGCAGTCCGAGTGGGTCGAAGAACCTGCCGACCATAGACGAGTCAGCAGCAAGACAGCCTGAGCACACCCCTCCGGTCGTTGAGTTCCAAGAGGACGAGCCTCTAGACGACCTAGTTCCGGGTCAGCCACTCGTAACCGAGCCGATGCCGAGATTCCTCGTACTTCCTCCGCCGCGCTTAAGCACATCGTCAAGATCTTATCAGCGCCGGCGCACCACTCGTCCTTCCTCCTCAACTCCTATTGATCCATCCCCTTCTTAGTTTTATTTTTTTATTTACAGTTTTTCATGTTTTTCTCTTTTGTCCAGACATCAAATATGTACTTTCTCATTGTATTCTTTCCATTTTTTTTTTTTTTTGCTGAAAGGCAAGGGGGAGAATAGATAGAAAAATTTGTTGTCTTGTTTAGGGGTAGTCTCTCTCACCCTCTGTAAATATTTTTCTTTGACTTTAATGAAGTAAATGCATTTCATTAATAATTGTTGTCTATCTCGGTTTTATTTCTTTTCTTGCTTTGATGGCTATGAAATCTTAAGTTATTTTCTGAGCAAGTTTGCAAAATTAGACTTATATCACTAACAAAGTTTTTATCTAAGTATGGAATGCCTTTCATAAAAAAGGGGAGATTGAAGACTTAGACTTTATACTTACACATTTCCGAGTTCCATCAAGGAATCGGGTATAAGACTTCATCTCTTATAGGGTTTTGATTTCAAGTCATTCCATGTGCCTTAGAAACTTTTCCGAGTGATATAGCATTTTATCCGAGTGTTATAGAAACTATTATATATGTTTACGATTGACTCGATCGACTCGGAAAGCATACTTCTACTTGCCACTTCACACTCAGCTCCGAGTCACTCAACACTCGGATATATTGCATGTTAAAACACTTTATTTGACGCGCATAAACTCAAGTCCGACTTCATGTTCCAGAATTACATTGTTAATTTACTATTCCAAGTCAGCATATTTTATTTGAACTTTGTTTAGTCTAGATCAAGTTTGTTTACTCCGATCTTCTCCTTATGACTTGATTATCATCTAGACTCGACTAAGATGGAATTTGAGTAACATAGATATTAGACTCGTAAAATTCCATTCCTTTTCCGACTCATATAATTAGTCACTTAATTATCTTAATTATGTTATTATTTGTGTCTAATCTTGGACCAAAGTATTTTATACTTTGAGAACCAAATTGATTTACTTTTATAGGTTATTCAAACGAAGCTATCCTATTTTTGAATTGCAAAAGTAACCGGCTTCAAAATGTCTAATCACCAACAGACAAGGCTTTTTCTACCTCCGACCTAGTCCCAGCACAATCGTGTCGTGGTTGTCCGTTTCCAAAGCTGGAAATCTGCAACACTAAGCTCAACGATGGTTTCCACCTTATTTTTCAAGACACTACCAAGTGGTTTTGGGACTTCCAAAGGAGTCAAAAGCCGTTGCCTAACGTTCATATCTCAACGGATATTTTCTAAGTGACTCGGAAAATCCATTACAACGCTCACAAGGAACTTCTAGTCGGAAGCTGGACACAACGGCTAAGCTGCTTGGTCATCTATAAATACAAGCCATCCTTCAAGACAAGGAGATTGCGGAACTAATTGTTAATACACATACTTGAGCAAAAGTCATTGTATTCATTCTCAATCTTCAACTTACAACTCTAATTCACGTATTTAATATTTCTCCGAGTTGTAAGGTCTTGTACTCGGCTACAAACATTATCTTTCTTACTTTCTAAGTAAGGTCCCTTGACTCGGGCTGTAAGGGTTAACTCACCTCGCTTGTCCCTAACTGTAAGGGTGATCTCGAGTTAGGAAGTACTAGATCGGATAAGGTAATTTCGAGTCTAGGAAAAACTTGTAAGGAGTTGTCTAAGGGAGCAACTCGGGTTGAGTTAGTCTACTGAATTTTGTAGATTCAAAATAGTGGATTTGACTTCGTGCTTGGATTAGCACGGTCCGTGGTTTTCTGCCCCGGGAGGGTTTCCACGTACTTTATGAGTTATTACTTTTCCGAGTGCATTCTAGACTCGGACAATTTCAAAGTTCTGTTTAATCTATTTCTTCACTCTTCACTCGAACTCCGAGTTAATGCTTTTCTAAGTTCATCTTTGACTCTCGCTCACCTCGGATTCATATCTATTTTAAATTTCAAGCAAATTTCATCATCACCCTATTCACCCCCTCCCCCAGGCGAGGGTGACTTAGCCTCTCCAAGAGCAAACATTCAGACTCCTCCTTTCTTCTTTAAAATTACCACCCATTAACTAGAAGGGAGTGTGGTTTTGTTTCGACCTGGTTAGAAATACTTGGCTGAAAGTCTTTCAACCTATAAGCAATCATTAGGGATAGATTTGAACCATCCTATAATGTCCAAAAACAACTACAAGTTTCTCAATTATTACAGAGTAATAGATGTAGAAATTATCTCAAAAATAGAAAATTGAACTTGAAAACTAAGAACTGAACATCCCGAATTTGGAATTTAAGCATGGACATTCCTTCTCTTCATAAATCATCTTCCTTGACTACATTTAGGACTTGTCCAAACCCTTGACAACTTCAAATTGCGTTGCCTCCAAATTTTATGCGAGTCTTTAGCTTCTAGCTGAACTATGAAAGTTTCAATGGGTTTGAGTGTTTGTTAAACCTGTTGGCAGCATTGGAGATGATTTTTCTCCATCTTAAAGAGTTCAAAACAAAGCTAAAATACTATCCAAATTATTACAAACTAGATCTAAGTACATTGTTCAGAAAATAGCAAAACTAAGTCTAATTAAGAACTCAAAGAGATAAGTTTGGCTGAATTGTCACTTCCTTCCTCACATAGCTCTATTCCCATCATGTTTGACTTGAGCAATGTCATTACACCCTTGGATCTACATAGCCATGACCTTTCTTTTGAAATTGAGGACTTAGATGTTAAAACTAAGTTCTAGGCTGAACCCAGAATGCTTACAAAGTACAAATATGACTATTTGTAAAGCTTAGAACCGAGTTCACAGTTGAACTCAGACTGGTTGCATAATCCGAATCTGAGTTCTCGGTTGAACTCGAGATTGGTTAGGATAGGCTATAACTAAGCTACAATCTGAAACTGCTACACTATATGAGCTTTCAACTAAAGTTAAGCTTAATTAGAGTTATACTGCACACAAGCTTTGCGTGATGATGTAGAAATATATCCATTGTTCTCCCCTTCTTTGAAAAAGTTTATCCTTAAAGTTGAGAGGTTAACCTTTTTCCCACCTTGAATTACCCGCTCAAAAACACATAACCAAGAAGAAAAGTATATGGAATAACAATGTTATTTTGGTTAGGGTTACCATTCAGCTCTTCCTTTGGCAGGACTTCAAGGATTGGCCTTCGGTGTTTAACACCTTGAAACTCATCAAAAAGATCCTCTAATCTAGGAGTAGGGGACCTAAATCTTTTGGTGACCATGTTGTCCTTACACATTTTCTAGTCTTCATTTTCTTTAGGCATGAGAAAAGTAGGCAACTCATTGAAACTTTGTTTCTCGGACAACAAATCGGCTTCTTATATATGATCTTCAGTGGTCCCTTGAGGGATTAACTTGTATACTAGCTGACTCAAGGACACGAATTAAGGTTAGGGAAATGTTTCTGGGGCAACTCGGTGGTGACTTTCTCAACAAAAAAAAAAAAAAAAAAAAAACTTATTTGAGGCATATGGTGTAACAAGATAATGCTGCACTCAAGAAAGCTAGACATAGGGTCCAAATGGTATAAAAACCACCTAGATCAACATGACAAAGGGGCTATGAAGACAACAATACTTCAGCAATATCAGAATCAACCACACATTGATGCTCGGTAAGGATAGTAGGGGGAAAATTATGAATTTTTACGAGACTCGTCTTGTGAGGTTTGGAACAGTTGGGGCTACACTCAATGAAGAGTGAGGGACAAGGTTATTGGGGTTTTAGCTCATGGACAAGGTTGTAGGGTAAATGGGTTTTCAATGGGGGAACAAGAATGGGGCTTAAATCAGCAAAGCGAAGTCCTTTGTCGGATCGCACCTCACTTGAACATAAAGTTCAGTTGAAGTTTGAAGTTTCTTCACTCTAAGATTTTGAGAAAAGTAGGGGTGGGATTGTATAATGAGTTCACTCAAGGAAGGTTGGTTTCTTTGTATTTTCCGTGCAAACTCATAGTCAAAGGACACAATACGTCAAACTCTTCTTGTCTTATTTTCGATTTTATAAACTGGACTCAAACATAAAAGTATGGGAAGAAATTTGACAGTTTTGAGGCTATCTATTAGTACACCATGGTAGAACATGCAAGTAAGAAGCCTCATTAGTTTGAAAACAACATATAAGAATTTTAGGTTCTATGGTTACCTCAAATTCCATAGTTGGAGGGCAGCAATCTCCTTTGAAAACAAAGACATGGACTGACTTTGCATTGCATTCAGCTTTGGCTTCTTGAGAACAAATAGAGGATTCTGAACTCGGGGATTCCATTTCTTCGAGTGGTTGAAGTATTCTCCTCAAAATCATCATCATAGTCGGGACGGAAGCTAAACCTAAGTGGTTCTTGTTCTTCCCTTATTTCCTCTTCATAAATCTCAGTTTGAGCTTCCTAAATTTCTGAGATAGTGCACATTTTAAAACTGGAGCATGCTGAAACCGAACGCTTAATTTCGGGGATGAGGAGGGGTTGATTTTGTTGAGTTCGGTTTAGTTGTGGAGTATTGAAGGGAGATGGAGTTGGTTTAATAGGATGGGACAAACTGTCCCTCGAAGGGAGACCAAATTCGAAAATTTGGCGGTTATCTTCTTGGACTGACTTTGGACAGATTGGATAGGTTGGAGTTTAAAAGAAAAAAGGCCAAATACTTTTAGCACCTTAGCACTCAACTTACTATAAGTGCACACTCTCCTTTATCCATTCTTCTTCCTTATTAACTTGTAGTCTCTCCACCAAAGAAGTCCATGACTCCTTAATTTTGATACAATTACTTCACACATACTCACCTAGTTTCGGATGCGCATAGGCTTCTTCCACTTTATAAAACCAACTGGAAACTTGATTTTATTGGCCATGAAAACTTGGGATAAGTAGGAAACCTAACTCATAATAAGTAGGAACCATTTCTACTCTCACTTGCTTCTCTAATTGAGTCATTAGGTGTTGTTTTGTGCTTCCAAATCTGCCTTTTCTCTTAGTGCTTGATGGAATTTCTGCTCAAAAACTTTCTCATGAATAAAGCTTGGAGACATGCTGAAATGGGGTTCTTTGTGACTGTTTCTATGTTTTGGGATTAGGTTATGTTTAAGCTCAAAAGGTCTAGGCTTAGGAAGGGCTCCAATAGCTCTGATACCAAATGATATATCCAAGTTGAGCTAGAGTAGAAGCAAAGCCTCAAAACTTCATTCAAACACAATTTTAAAATTGTGAAGAAAAAGGGAAAAGATGTGAGTTCAATAATCAACCCAAGGGATAGAATCTAATAAAAAAAGGGAAAAGATTTTAGGTTTGCTTGGGCTTGCACCAAAAGGAAGGCTCAAAGAATTATTAGGGATAGTTCCTGGCTCACTCGGAAGAGACAAAGAGTCCAACTTCAAAATCAAACAGGGGTATCTTTAAAGTTTACCCGGGAATTAACCTACAGGGAAGTTTCAAAACCTAGAAGAACACCACTTAGTTGCCAAACCAAGCTATCGCAGCTAGGAATTTACGAGGGTAGAAGTTTGAATCCACAAACTTTCGAAAACTAATTCAATATTCATCAACAACAACATTTGTGTTTACAAACTGAAATTTAGGCTTTTATAGAAGTCTTTTCCATCCAAAATAGATTTCCTAAGTGCTAAGGAAAGGTTAAGACTATTTATAATTAATTAACACTAATTATAGTTATAGGAACCACGACCGGCAGAGGACCGGATCGGACCAAACCGAGCTTCGCCACCAATGATTGGCATAGGTTTTGGAAAGCTTAAAGAATGATTTAGGCTTTTGAATATGGATTTAGAAAGTGGAGATGAACCTTTTATTAAGATTTCTGAATTTTATTAAATCTAATTGAATTGATTGATGTTTTTATTAATTATTTTATTTTAACAATTATTTTAAGAATTCTGGGATATTATTTCTTAACTAAAAAGTAAACAAAAACTAAGGTTTTTGTTTCGCCGTAAGGCTTTAGGGCCTCGATCGGTGTGAAAACACCAGCTTGGGCTGAAGCCTAGCCTGCACCAACCGGTGGCCGGCACTGCCGGAGGCCACAGCTGAGGAGGTCAGCCTCAGCCTCTACACTGGTTGGCGAGATCCAGGACCTATTTTTTATTTCCGTAGTTAAAAATAGCCGCGATGCAACTTTAGAGGAAATAAAGCGGAAAAGAGGAGTCGCCGATCAATTTTTAGGAAAGAAAAACTAACAACAAAAACAAAGTTTGCTCTTCCAATCTTAGTATGAGAACACTAAGACTAAAAGAGGCTAAAAATGACTCCATCAGTCTTTTAAATTGAGAATCGGATGCGCGAGTGAGGGTATGAAACATAGAGAAACCCTTCCTTTTCGTTCGTCCGAAGACGACCATCACTAATTTGAGTAGTATATTAAAATAATGCAAAAATACAAGCACAGAAAAACATGCTATATGAAATTAAAGCAACCAAACATAATTAAAAAATATGATAAAGAAAGCAATAAAGAAAGAAATATAGAAAACGAAAAAGAAAAACGAAAAACTAAAATATTACATCGAGCGAGGATAAATTAAAAAGCAATTACATATCTTTGATCCATAATACAGAAAGTGATAAAAAATCATAAATTAAATAACCGTCCAAAGGTCGAACGATTGCCCTCGGGATGTCCCATCTGCCGATTCCGATCTCTCCACTGGATCTCTTGATGCGACAGACAACGAATCCAAGGAAAGGGCTTGTTTTTGTGAATTGTGGAAAAGGTGAGTGTGTAAGGAGTAGGAAGGATCAGTTGAATAAATGCCCAAAGATCATAATAACTAAATATTCTTTAGCTTTTTACACAGATTCAACGACGATAAGTAGAAAAGAGGAATGTTTGTGATTAATTTCAGTAGAATAACGTTAATGGATGTGTATTCTAATTATCTTTCTACAGACATTACGCATAGGAGAAAGTCGTATGGGAATGAGAGCCAAGGCTCTTTATTTATAAGGAGAAACCTAGGTCATAAATGACCTAGGGTTGCTCTCGGCCAGCCATCCAAGTAGCCGAGAAAAAATGGGGCTAGATATCCCGAGATTGAACCGGATAAAGAAGAGATAAAATCGGATAGAACCGGGTAAATTAGGGATGGCCGACGTCGGCCAACTGGGCATGCCTAGGGTTCTATGCTCTAGCATGCTTCCAAGGGAGTCTCCAAGCTAAAACGCACCATTTCACTTAAAATATATGGGATGATCGGAGTTGACCACGACGTCGTTTTGAAGGAAAAGCACTTTGATGCTCGTGATCATAAAATGCAACGTTTTAACACCGTCTTCAAGTCTTCGGCTCCTTGTCCGATTGGACAAAAGTAAAATGCAGTATTCGAACATAGAATTTCCCGGTATGCGAGCAGTGGACTCTGTTCTCTCTAAAGCTCGGCCCGGTCTTGGATCATCCGAAAAAACAAGGGATTTTTGGATCAACCCAAGGCAAAAGGATATTTATGTGATACTTGGGGTTCTTTGTGGTTTACTACCTTCCGTCGCACCAATCAAACACAGTTCGAGATCAAAATCCTCAAATATAACTCGCGATTTCATCATCGGGCCAGCAAAATAAAATACGAGAATTAAAGAGATAAGGGACGACACTTGTTTAGGTGTCTACAATTATCCCCACTTTGACCAAGTCTAAAAGGGCGAAGGGTCAAAGTAGACACCAAGGGATACTTACCTCAATTACGTGCAACGATTTTGATATAATTTCTTGCATAATATCTAGAATTGATTTCGTTGACTCGAACTCCGAGAAAAACCTGGACTTGATCGCGATGTATGCGTTCTAAACTCCAAGTAAGAGGATCCTAAGCTTGGCTTGATCAATGCCCGAAGCTCGGTACATTTTGATGCCGAAACTTCGAAGACTCGGACACTCGCTCTACACAATTCGAGTTCTAACAAAGGAATCGGGTATAAGATTTTCTCACTTATAAAGTTTTGATTCCAAGGCATTCTCTAAACCTTAGAAACTTTTCTAAGTGACATGGTATCTTCTCCAAGTGATATGGCATTTACTTCATGTACTTTTGCTTGTCTCTAAGTGACTCGGAAAACAAATATGTACTCACGCTGTCTCACTCGGTTCCGAGTCCCTCATCACTTAGATATATCGCATGATTCAATTGACTAGTATTTCGCTTAACCGCACTCGAGTCCGACTTCATGTTATAGTCCTATTCTCGTTGTAGTCGGTGCTTCTAGTCCGAACCAAGCTGAGTCTAGATCAAGTTTGCTTCACTCGATATTCATTGTATAACTTGATTCTCGCTTAGACTAACTCATATGGAATTTTGAGTTTCATGGATATTAGACTCGGAAAATTCCATTCCTTTTCTTGCTCTAATAATTAGTTGCTTAATTATCTTAATTATATTATTATTTGTGTCTAATCTTAGACCAAAATATTTTATACTTTGAGAACCAAAATTGATTTACTTTTGTAGGTTATTCAAACGAGGATACACTTTTGAAATACAAAAGTAACCGCCTTCAAAACGTCAAATCACCAGCAGACATGGCTTTTCCCCTTCTCGACCTAGCCCCGGAAGATTGTGTCAAGGCCGTCTGTTTCCAAATCTGAAAAACTCGAAACGCCAAGCTTAATGGTGGTTTCCACCTTATCCTTCAAGACACCGCCAGTGGTTTTGGGACTTCCA
This sequence comes from Talinum fruticosum, assembly GCA_021018815.1. Taxonomy (NCBI): domain Eukaryota; kingdom Viridiplantae; phylum Streptophyta; class Magnoliopsida; order Caryophyllales; family Talinaceae; genus Talinum; species Talinum fruticosum. The sequence goes on along the minus strand of JAITYX010000120.1, from coordinate 1,090,435 downwards.
AGAGAGTTAAGAACCGTTGCCCAACGTTCATATCACAACGGATACTTTCCGAGTGACTCACAAAGGTCTTAACAACGGTCACAAAGGACTTCCCGTCAGAAGTTGGAGATAACGGCTATGCTACTTGGTCATCTATAAAAGGAAGCCAACTCACAAGACTTGAAGATTGCCGAACCTATTGTTAATACACGTACTTGAGCAAAGTTATTGTATTCATTCTCAATCTGCTACTTACAACTCCTACTCGTAATTCATTACTTTCCGAGTTGTAAGGTCTTGTACTTAGTTACAAATACTTTCTTACTTTCTAGTTAAGGTCCCTTGACTAAGTCTGTAAAGGTTAACTCAGCTTAGTTGTCCCTAGCTGTAAGGGTTATCTCAGCTAGGAAGTACTAGATCGGATAAGGGAATTTCTAAGTCTAGGAAAACTTGTAAAGAGTTGTTTAAGGGAGCAACTCGGGTTCAGTCGATCCATCGTATTTTGTGGACTCAAAATAGTGGATTTGACTTCGTGCTTGGATTAGCACGGTCCGTGGTTTTCCGCCCCGGGAGGGTTTCCATGTAATCTCGGTGTCGTTACTTTGAGTTCATTCTAGACTTAGACAGTCTCAAAGTTTCAACTTAATCTGCTTCCTCACTCTTTATTGCAATTCTAAGTTCATACTTTTCCGACCCCGTTTTAGACTCGGAATCTATTTTTGTCTCTCCTTTGGCAAAAGAGTTTGATTTTCAATGAAAATCCTCCATCACCCTATTCACCCCCTCTAGGGTGACTCGGACTCTCCCGAGCAAACCTTCAATTGGTATCGAGCCTAGCCTTTCAGAAAGGATCTAACCATCTAAAGGTATAAAGATCAAATGGCTCGTAAAAATGGAGAGTTCGATGAAGAAAGATCTTCCAAATGGACCGCCAAAATTCAAAGGATCAAATTTCGTGCACTCGGAAGAAGCTCATGGAATGCTTCTACCTTGATCATGATGAAGATGTTTGGGACATCATACAACAGGGAAATTACATTCCCATGAAGACAGAAGAATTTAGAATCATTCCCAAGACTAAAGTCGAGTTTACTCCGGATGAAGCAGAGAAGTTCAAAAAGAACTTCAAGGCAATTAACATTCCGATGTGCGCCATCAGCTCGGAAGAATATAATCGAGTATCCGCTCGTGACTCAACCAAAGAAGTGTGGGACACACTGGTCAACACTTATGAAGGCACAAGCCAAGTCGATAAGCGAAGATCGACCAATATCTTCATAAATATGAGCTATTCAAGATGGAGCTGAAGAGAACATCACTCGGATGTTCATTCGATTTCATCGAGATTACCAACAATCTCAAATCTTTGGGTAAGAAGATTACACATGAAGAAATGTGCGTAAAGATACTTAGAAGCCTACCAAAGAGAAGATGGGGTCCCAAGGTGACCGCTATAGAGGAGGCTCGTAACCTATCACTTCTAAAGCCGGACGAGCTCATCGAGACGTTTCTCACTCATGAAATCCACCTAGAAGAGGAGGATGCCGAGGGCAGCACCAAAAAGAACATAGCACCGAAAGCCTCGAAACCGAGAGAAGTAGATCCGAGTTCCTCCGACTCGAAGAGGATCCCATGGCACTTATTGCTAGAGGCTTTAAAAGAATGATGAAGCACAAAAGATGGGATAAAAGGCCAAAAGAAGAATTCTACAAGAAAGATAAAAGGGACAAAAAGGTAAGTATTCTTCTCCTTCAAAGTTATCTTTAACTAAGAATTCTGGATGTTTTGAGTGTGGCAGAAAAGACCACATAGTCAAAGACTTTCCAAAAAGAAAAAGGGATAGAAAGAAGAAAAAGGCTATGATGGCCACATGGAGCGACGAGGACTCATCAAAAGATGATGAGGAGTCGGATGACTCAAAATGTTTGATGGCAATCTCCGACTCGAAGGCTGAAAGAGAGTTAGACTCAGACTCAAACAATGAGGAAACAAATCCTCAAGAGGTAATTGAATACTTCCTCAAATTCTCCAAAGCTGATTTAGCTAAGTATATTTTTACTTTGGAAGAAAAGTCCAATTCTAATTCTTCTCGTTTCAAAGAACAACTTGAGTCAATTTCGTCTCGAGAGCATTTCTTTGAAAAATGAATTGGAAAAACTAAGACTTACACTCGGAGAACTTAAGACTAGTGTTGAATCCAATGAGACCGAGTCCGAGTTACTCAAAAAGGAAAATGAGCGGCTAAAGTAAAAGCTTATTGAGTCTCAAGATCTGGTCTTAAAATTTACTCAAGGTCAAAAAACCTTGACATGCTCTTAGGATCTCAATGTGTCTCCTTCGGAAAAGAAGGTCTTGGTTTCAACAAAGAGGAGGAATCCAATTCCTACTCGTAACTATTCAAAAGGATTCCAGAACCGTAAAGTTCAGGAAAGTCGAGCATGGTCTCATTCATAAAAATGAAGGGAGGACTAAGCCCGGAGCAGTTTACAAGAAGAAACCATCTTCTTCGGTTTCCAAAGGAAATGTTTTCAAAAAGAAAGAGACACAGACTCAGTTCTATAAAGAAAAGACTCGGAATCGGACTAAACCCAAAGTCATTCAAATCGGGTTCCGAAAACCTTCTTCCTCATAAAAGGACCACAGTAAAGAATGTTACTGGGTTCGTTAGAGGAAGTGAGAAGGGTTAGATTGTCTCTATTTTGCTGGTCACTCGAAGAGATCAAAAGGACATTATTACCTTGACAGTGGATGTTCATGTCACATGTTAGGAGACTCGGGACTCTTTTCCGAGTTAGAAAAGCATAAAGGAGGAAAGGTCACTTTTGGAGATGATAGCAAAGGCAAGATAGTTGGGATAGGCAAGATTGGAAAAGGATGCAATCTGGTTAGTCCAGTTTACCTTGTCAAAGGATTAAAGTACAATCCGCTTAGCATCTCTCAATCGTGCGATAAAGGTCAAGAGGTAAGATTCACTCGGACAAACTATTACATTTCGATGTTACCACCAAGGAGATCAAACTATCGGTAAAAGATCAGGTAACACTTATATTATTCCTCTTTCGACCCGAGTCGAATTTATCTTGCTTAAAAGCATCTATTCATGATAACTCACGGACATGGCATCATAGATTAGGCCATATTAGCATGTATACTATCAAAAAATTGGCATCTCATGGTCTGGTTAGGGCTTGACCTAACCGTGCTTTTGAGAAAGATAAAGTTTGTGAAGCATGCACAAGAGGGAAACAAGTCGGATCATCATTCAAATCTCTGAAGACAGCTTCCACATTTAAAGTGCTTGAGCTGCTACATATGGACTTATGTGGTGAAATCCCAGTTAAGAGTCTCGGAGGTAAATCATATATATTTGTTATTATTGATGATTATTCACGATTTACCCGGGTGTGTTTTCTTAAGCACAAAAATGAAGCATTCAAGGAGTTCAGCAAGCTCTGCAGAAAAATCCAAGTTGAGTCTCGGACTCGGATCCGGAGAATTCGAACTAACCATGGAAGGGAGTTCGACTACTCGAATTCTCGAGTTTTGTGACAAAAATGGTATCTCTCACAACTTCTCAGCACTAAGAACTCCTCACCAAAATGGAGTAGTGGAGAGAAAGAATAGAACTCTTGAAGAAATAGCAAGGACAATGATAATTGAGCACAACTTACCTTACTATTTCCAGGCTGAGGTAGTCAACACGACCCAATTACACTCGAACAGATGCCTCATCGGACCCATATTGAAGAAAACACCTTATGAGCTCTACAAAGGGAAGAAACCAAATATTTCCTATTTTAAACCATTTGGATGTAAATGTTTCGTTCACAACAATGGTAAGGATCACCTAACCAAGTTTGATGCTCGGTCGGATGAAGGTATTTTTCTGGGTTATTCCTCTCACAAGCAAAGCTTATCGCATTTTTAATAAGAGAACTAACAAAGTGGAAGAAAGCATCCACGTTGTGTTTGATGAGCTTGAACAGGACAAACCAAGTGAGTCTTCATACTCGGATCTGAAACTCAACAGAGAAGATGATGAAACCGAGTCTACAAAGACTTAAGCTCAACCAGAGCGAGAATGAAGTCACTCGAACGAAGTGACTCACAATCAGACAAATCAGGAACCCGCTCGGAATGTTGAAGAACAATCTAATGAACAAGTTCACTCGGAACAAGGTTTTGGTGGACGAGCGGTTCAATCTACAAAATCTGGTGAATCGGAGAACAGTAGAGCTTTCACGTTCACTTCTAGTTACCCTCTAGAAAACATATTATCCGATATCAACAAGTGGGGTAAGAACTCGTTCCTCTCTTCAAAATCTATGTGCATTCACTGCATTCATATCATTAACTAAACCCAGAAATGCACTAGAGGCCCTAAATGAACCTGAATGGGTAGAGGCCATGCAAGAGGAACTCAATCAATTCGAAAGAAACCAAGTCCGGACTCGACCAAATGACCTTCTAACCAACCAGTCATAGGAACCAAATGGGTTTTCAACAACAAACTGGATGAAGGTGGGGTGGTAGTCGAAACAAGGCTAGACTTATGGCTCAAGGTTACAATCAAGAAGAAGGGATTGATTGTGGGGAAACCTTTGCACCTGTTGCTGAATTGAAGCTATTAGAATATTGTTGGCATTTGCATCCAGCATGTCTATTAAATTGTATCAAATGGATGTTAAGTGTGCATTTCTCAATGGTTTTATTGAAGAGGAAGTCTATGTCGAGCAACCTCCTGGTTTTGAAAACTCAGAATTTCCAGATAATGTTTTCAAACTTCAAAAAGCTCTTTATGGTCTTAAACAGGCTCCCAGAGGTTGGTATGAAAGACTGAGCAATTTCTTGGTTCAAAATGATTTTAGAAGAGGTCGGATCGACAAGACTCTCTTTATAAAAACCAAGGGGAAAGATTTCATTATTGTTCAAATCTATGTTGATGATATTATCTTTGGAGCTACTAATGAATTTTCGTGCCGAGAATTTTCACGAGTTAATGAGTCAAGAATTTCAAATGAGTATGATGGGAGAACTCAATTTCTTCCTTGGTCTACAAATCAAACAAGACAAAGATGGAATCTTTGTCCATCAATCAAAGTATACCAAAGAGCTGCTGAAGAAATACAAACTTCAAGATGCAAAGCACGCATCTACACCCATGAGCAACGAGTATAAAACTTGACTCGGATGAGAAAGGTAAAGCAATAGATCAGAAACTCTATCGAGGTATGATTAGATCTTTGTTATATCTTACTTCCAGCCGGCCAGATATAATGTTCAGTGTTTGTTTATGTGCAAGATTCCAAGCTAATCCAAAAGAATCACATCTCACTGCGGTGAAGAGAATATTCAGATATCTTACAGGAACTCGGAACTTACGTTTATGGTACTCAAGAGACTCAGAACCGACCCTCACTGGATACTCAAATGCGGACTACGCTGGATACAAAGTTGATAGAAAGAGCACTTCGGAGCTTGCCAATTTCTAGGTCAATCCCTAATATCTTAGCACTTAAAGAAGTAAAATTCAATGGCTCTATCAACTGCCGAAGCTGAGTATATAGCAGCTGGAGCATGTTGCGCTCAGATTTTATGGATAAAGCAACACTTGAGAGATCTTGGACTTTCTTTCAAATCGGTTCCAATCAAGTGTGATAATCGGAGTGTAATCAGCATCACAAAGAATCCAGTTCAAGCACTCAAAGACGAAGCATATTGAGGTCGGATATCATTTCTTACGAGACCATTCTGAGAAAGGTGACATTGAACTTGAATTCATTCCTACTAATCTTCAATTAGCTGATATCTTTACTAAGCCTCTTGGTGAAGATCGGTCTGCTTTTATTCGGAATGAGCTTGGTATGTTAAATGCATAATTGTGTGCTTTCTTATGTGAAAATATTCATTGCTTGATTATGAGTTATGTGCGTTCAAATTGTTAATAACCATTCGTTCGGTTGATTCAGTGATATTGAGCCAAGCGTTGTTATTTGTTAAAAGTTTCGAGTCACTCGAAACCAATCCGAAGTCAAACTCGGACGTCGAGAAAAATTGGACATCATATTTTTGAAATTACCTCTAGATCAGTGGAGAATTTCATAATATATTTTCAAATTTTTTTCTCTCTCTCTCTCGCTCTCTTGCGATCCGTGATGAAACACTAGCCGATGGATTTCAAACTGCGATGAATCCCAACCGTCGAAGAAGAGAACCGTCACACCTGGTCTAAGGTGACTCGATGGACAAGCCAAGTCGGAATAGATAGTTAACGGACGTTTATCTTTCTATATATAGCGCCTATTCATCTTCGTCTCGTTACTTCACATTTCATTTACTATCTCTCTCGTTCGCAAAACTTCTCGCGGAAGCTTTCTACATCTACAGTGATCTCTCGGACTTCTTCAAGCGACGTAAAGATCATCTCAAGTAAGTTCGATCGCTCTCAATCTCTTTCTTCTACTCTTTTCTTTCATTCTTGTGAACCTACTTTCTTCTTCTCTTCCTCAAAAGTTTCATCTTTCTTTCCTCACTCTCAAAAATGCCTAAGAGAGGTAATCATCCCGACTTTCAAGGCTCCACCTCTAAGAAGCCACGCACTAAAAGCCAAGAAGGCTCAACACCTTCTAAACCCGTTGTCACCCAAGCATCTCACGATGGACGACAAGTTCTTCCCAACCACAAAATTTTCGTGGTTGCCCTACATTCAAACCACCGGTGTATATAATTTTCTTTGTTTCAGCGAGTTCATTTACCCCGAACTCGTTTACGAGTTTTACACTCACCTCACTCACTCTGAAGGTGTTCTAACCTCCGGGGTTCGGAATGTGACTTGCTCGAATAAACACCTCTCTCCTCCACCGCTTGTTCAAGGTCACTTCTCTTTTCTTGAACAAGCAACCCTATTCCTTTCATCGAAGTCACCGACGACTTCTTTGAAAAATTTTCCAAAGAGTTCCCCGAGTCACGAAAAAAATTTCGGTGACTCGGTTGAAGTCGAAGCACGCCTTCCGTGCTTCTTGCTGATGAGAACCTTTTTCTCTCAGCATTTGAGCAAGGAGAACCCCAACTCCAAGCACTTAAAAGCTCTTTTTGACATTCTTGAGGGTTACGAAGTAGACCTCTTCCCTTCTATAATTGAGCGAGATGGTAGCTGTGCCGACTTAACTCCAAAATAAGAAGAACACCCCTCTTCCCTTCGGTGCTCTTCTCACCCTAGTCTTCAAGCAATTCAAAGTTCCTCTCCCCTCGGACCCAAGTGCTACTTCGAGGTTGCCGTTGTCGTCGGCAAAAAGGAACTTCGAGGGTACGGATACCGGGAAACTCAACTCGGTGTCCGGGTACACAACTCGGAGCTGAGGCCCTCTTCTTCACCTTAGACTCGAAAAGAAACCCCTCTCTCTCTCCCTTCCCCACCTGTTGGTGCTTCCACCTCAGGTGCCCAAAAGTCTCTCTCCACTATTTTGTCCTCCGCTTTCATGGACAAAATCAACTCCATGTCCTCTCGAATTCAAGGACATGCTCCGGTCATTCGGGATCGTCTATCGATCAATGACCATCAACCAAAAATAGCTCGAGTCCCAAATTCAAGAGCAGCAAAAACTAGTTCTTGAGATGAGGGGCTTGGTGAAGGAGCAAAAGGAGCTGGTCAAGCTCCTCCAGGAGAGAAGGTCCAAGGCGGCTCGGGACCATGGCGACTCGGACACTTCACGAGCGTCCTCGAGCCCGGCCATGACCTCCTCGGAAAGTGGGGATGAAGAAGAAGAAGACGCCGAGGAGTCTGCGGCTGAGGCAGCTCCTTCCGGGCAAGGGGAGACACAAAAAGAAGAAGGAAGGAAAGCCGAGGGTCGAGCTGCTCCTCAAGCTCAAGTGGCAGTACTCGGCTCGGACAGTGAGTCCGAGTGGGTCAAAGACCCAGCTGTGCTATGACAACATGCAGCGGGTCGACCGAGCAGCCCCCTCCAGCCTACCGAGGTCCACAGGGAGGAACCCCTAGATCCTCTTGTTCGGGTCAGCCCCTCGGAGCTGAGCCCTTAATAGCCATCCTTGTCCTCCCTCCGCCGCGCTCAAGCACATCGTCAAGATCCTACCAGCGCCGGCGTACCTCTCATCCCTCCGCTTCTACTCGGACATCTCCCTCTCCCTCGTAGGCACCATGCACCGTGTCACAATTCCACGGTTCGCTAGATTCTTCTTCTTTCGAGAGATTTTTACTTATTTACGTTGTCCAGGACATCAAATTTGTACTAAGCTGTTATATTCTTCCCATTTTTTTGTTGTTTTTACTGAAAGGTAAGGGGGAGAATATAGATACAAAACTTGTTGTCTTGTTTAGGGGAGTTTCTTCATCTGTGTACTCTCTTTAATTTCAATGAATTAATGTTTTCTCTTCAAATTTTCTCTATGATTATTGATTATTGCAACCATTTCTAAGTTAACATTATTTCATTGCTAAGCATATATTCTTTATGATCCGATACATTAAGCTTGCTTTACTTATCCGATTTCATGCGCAAGTATTCAAAAGCGGATCTTCATCACTAACAAAGTTTCTGTCTAAGTATGGAATACCTTTTATCAAAAAGGGGAGATTGAAGACTCACACACTGCTCTACATAATTCCGAGTTCTAACAAAGGAATCGGGTATAAGATTTTCTCACTTATAGAGTTTTGATTCCAAGGCATTCCGTGAACCTTAGAAACTTTTCTGAGTGATATGGTATCTTCTCTAAGTGATATGGCATTTACTTTTGCTTGTCTCTAAGTGACTCGGAAAACATATATGTACTCACGTTGTCTCACTCGGTTCCGAGTCCCTCATCACTTAGATATATTGCATGATTGAATTGACTAGTATTTCGCTTAACCGTACTCGAGTCCGACTTCATGTTATAGTCCTATTCTGTTGTAGTCGGCGCTTCTAGTCTGAACCATGCTTAGTCTAGATCAAGTTTGTTTCACTCGATATTCGTTGTATAACTTGATTCTCGCTTAGACAAACTCGGATCGAATTTTGAGTTTCATGGATATTAGACTCGAAAATTCCATTCCTTTTCGACTCTAATAATTAGTTGCTTAATTATCTTAATTATATTATTATCTCGTGTCTAATCTTGGACCAAAGTATTTTATACTTTGAGAACCAAAATTGATTTACTTTTGTAGATTATTCAAACGAGGATACACTTTTGAAATACAAAAGTAACCGACTTCAAAACGTCAAATCACCAGCGAGACATGGCTTTTCCCCTTCTCTAACCTAGCCCCGGAAGATTGTGTCGAGGCTGTCTGTTTCCAAATTTGGAAAACCGAAACGCTAAGCTTAACGGTGGTTTCCACCTTATCCTTCAAGACACCGCCGGTGGTTTTGGGACTTCCAAGAGAGTTAAGAACCGTTGCCCAACATTCATATCACAACGGATACTTTCGAGTGACTCACAAAGGTCTTAACAACGGTCACAAAGGACTTCCCGTCGAAGTTGGAGATAACGGCTATGCTTGCTTGGTCATCTATAAAAGGAAGCCAACTCACAAGACTTGAAGATTGCCGAACCTATTGTTAATACACGTACTTGAGCAAAGTTATTGTATTCATTCTCAATCTTCTACTTACAACTCCTACTCTGTAATTCATTACTTTCGAGTTGTAAGGTCTTGTACTTAGTTACAAACACTTTCTTACTTTTTAGGTAAGGTCCCTTGACTAAGCTGTAAAGGTTAACTCAGCTTAGTTGTCCCTAGCTGTAAGGGTTATCTCAGCTAGGAAGTACTAGATCGGATAAGAGAATTTCGAGTCTAGGAAAACTTGTAAAGAGTTGTTTAAGGGAGCAACTCGGGTTCGATCAGTCCATCGTATTTTGTGGACTCAAAATAGTGGTTTTGACTTCGTGCTTGGATTAGCACGGTCCAGTGGTTTTCTGCCTCGGGAGGTGTTAAACTTGTCGTATAGCAACAAATTAAACCACTACTTAAACTTATAATAAACAATATAGCAAGGGCAAGTAGGGATCGAATCCACGAGGAAAGATATAATAACATGCAAGTTTTAATCTAATTAAATTTAGTACTTTTAAAAACAAAACAGAAAATATAAATTAAAATCAATAATTAAAATTCATAGAAAATTATCTAATAACTAAATAAATAATTTATACATAATAATAAAACTACAATAACCCAGAAATATTTTTGTATATTTTTAGAACAATTAAAACAGAAAACTAAAGCAGAAAATAAACAAATTCTAAAACAGAAAATTAAATAAGTAAAATTCTGCACTAAAATAATTACGAAAATAAATACTAAAATTACCCAGAATAATAATACTAATTTTCTAAACCTAACCAGACCCTAAAAATATAAAAACAAAATTTAAAATCTAATTTACGAATTTATTTTATTAAAAACCTGCAGTAATTAAATTCAAGAATTAAATCTAAAAAAATATCAAATTAATTCCAAAAATTCTAAAATTTAATCACAGCAAACTAGGACTCTATCTAAACCCTAAAAGAAAATAAAACACGAAAAATAACAAAAGAAACTATTTTTAAACTAATTTCTAACAAACTAACTCCAAAAATAATAAAAACTAACAGAAAATTAATTCTGAAAATTAAAATAAATAAAGACTCAAAATTAAATTAAAATAAAATTACTAAAACTAACCTAAAATACTGATCTTTAGGGGTGTTTAATGAAATTGATAATAAAAGACTATAACTTTATAAGTAAAAATCAATAAACTCAAGAGAATAACTAAAAGCAAACAAATAATTATCAAAGATAACAAATTTATAAAAACACTTAGTATAATCTATATCCACCATGCAAATTATTATTTATCATTAACACACAAATTGATCTACCCATGAGCTAAAGCGTAGAAGACAACCACTAGCGGATCTTCCCCGTTTTTCCTTAGTTATTAGTTTACTTAGGCCTAGCCCTAATATAAACCCTACTAATATTGATAACCCTAGCACTAGCACTAGAATTTAATCAAATTAGAGCATTAAGTATTAGAAACATAATCATCTAGCACCTAATAACCAATCTACTAGCAAATTGATTTAAGAAGGATCTATGATAATTTCCTAATTAAAAGAGATGGGTATGAGCCATCCATGATTAACTAGGGTGATACTTATGTCTAAAAGATCAAGCAATTACGTACTTAAACCCTCTAAACTATCACATGAATTTATATAAAACTAAATAGCGTGCACTCTAATTAATTAGACATAAATTCATAAACATTAAACACAAATTATCATAGAATCATGGATCAAATCAATAAGACAATAAAAATCAAAACTTTGTTTCAAAATAAATAATTTAACATGGCTTCAATGAGATTATACTAAGTATAAGAAAAACTACTCACACATCATGTAATTTAAAACATGTAAACTAAATAAAACTAGCATCTTTAGTATTAATCTATCAATAAAAACTCAATCTTTTCTAATAAAAATTACAAAACTAAATTATACTACCGATATTAGTTTCTTTGACCGGGAAGATGAAGAAGATGATGATGGATGGTGGCTGGCTGGGCAGCGGACAGCGATGGCCAGCAAGATGCAGCGGCGACGGTACGATGCAGCCAAGAACAAGCAGCGGCGGCAGCAAGCGGTGGTGGGCTAGGCGGTGCACCTGGTGGACCGCAGCGAGTGCGGGCCGGCTGGGCAGCGAGTGCGGCGGCTGGGTGCCGTGGACAGCAAATGGCAGGTGGTGATTGTGTGTGGCTGGCTTCCTAGGGTCTCCCTCTCCATGATGATAATAAGTAGTATATATAGGGTGAAAGAGTTAGGGTTTATTTCTCTTTCTTCTCTTCTAAGCTTCCTTTTCTATTCCAATTAGGATTTCCTAAAATATAATATCCTAAAATAAATATTTTATTACATATTATATTTATGGACCGACTTCATATATTTTCTTGGATGCTTGTCGGTAGCTAAAAATCCACTTTTAACGACTTTTCTTCTCTTCCCCACTTTATTCGATAATTACCTATAAATAGACAAAATAGAATAAATTAGATAAAATAAACTATATAATATAAACTAAATAGCTACTAAAAATACGTATAAACTACGACTTAACAGGAGGGTTTCCACGTAATCTCGGTATTGTTACTTTACGAGTTCATTCTAGACTCGAGGCAGTCTCAAAGCTTCGACTTAATGCGCTTCCTTACTCTTTATTACAATTCCGAGTTCATACTTTTCTGACCCCGTTTTAGACTCATAATCGTTTCTGTCTCTCCTTTGGCAAAAGAGTTTGATTTTCAACGAAAATCCTCCATCACCCTATTCACCCCCTCTAGGGTGACTCGAGACTCTCCCAGAGCAAACCTTCAACTTCGATGATTTTTTTATCTGAAGCTTGGCTAAATAATCTAATATACTAACATGCTCATTAGTGGATAATCGAATTGACAAAAGTTCGGTGTTTACTCGAATAACTCGATTAAAAGCAGTCGAAAAATCTGATCCGAAAAAGGCTGATTAGTGGATCCAAGAGCTCCCATTTGCATGCAAAAGGTGCCAAGAAGACACATGTCACGGCTGATGGGACTCCACAAGCTAGGCCACCAGCAAGGGCTGCAAAGTTATCACCTATGGGACACCACGATGCCTCATAGCCGGCATCAACCAGCCTTTGGCAAGCGTGGCCCTCGGCGTGTTCTGCCGGATTCCTTTGGTCTCCCATTACTATTTTGACTCTTATCTTGTATACATGGCTGTCTTGACTTAGTTTGCCTATAAAAGGAGTGCTTCATGTGTTCAATTTGCACACTTGCTCTTTCTCTTGCTCTTGCATTCTTACCTTGCTCTTATGCTTTCTAACTTTGTTTTCTTTTGAAAACTTGTTGGTTTCCAAAAACAAATCCTTTCTTCAAAATGTCTAGAAGAGCTTATCTTGCTGGAAGATCGAGAGCTAAAAGACTCATCCAAGATAACTACCTTGAGCAGGAATGGCATCCGTAGAGCGAGTGGAACCCAAATGACCTCTTGGTGGAAGCTGAGAATCATGCTTCTTCCCTTGCTATCACTCCTTCGGTAAGCTAGTTGGCTTAAGTTTCTTCCTTTGCTCAATTAGAGTAGCTCTTTAACTAAAATCTTGTTGGACTTTTGTTTTGCAAAAGGGCTCAATTTGGAGTAGTAGAGCTATTCTCAAATTTGTGGAGATGTGTAGAGAGATCAACTTTCTCTTAAAGACGTTACGAAAAATGTTGGGCTTGGCTCTCTTTTCCTTGCTTTAAACCATCTATGTGATAAAAGAGAGCGGGATCCTATTAGGGCCATTAGTTAGCGCTTTTGGGATACCACCAACACTTTTCACCTTCCCTTCGGAGAAATTACCATAACTCCTTTTGATTTTGTCTGTTATATCCAGGTTTAGGTTTCTCAAGGAGCCTTTAGCTTATGACCGAAATTTGTATAAGGATCATGACCATCTTTGTCACCTTTTCGGTCCCGTAATTAATAGATTTCCTAAAGAAACTTCTTTTAAATACACCATTCTTTTGGGCTCTTTTGAGGATGCTCGGTTTTGGGTTTGTCATTCTCCTTAACAACAAGTTCGTATTGTGCTGACTCTGTTATTGAGTATGGTGCTCTGTTTCGATCAAGCCTCTAAGGTTCACGTTCACTATTTGATGAACTTAACAGACCTTGATAAAATAAAGGAGCTTAAGCTGGGGTGCTCCTGCATATGCTTGCCTCATTAGGGGCCTTCGTGCTGGTGTGCGGCATATAAAGCTTAAGATAAATTCCAACGAATTATCTTCCATTATGCGATTTGTGGAATATTATTGAGGTATGCTCAAATTATTCGCTTCTTTCCCATGTACTTTTCATCTTGTGTGGATAAAAAATCTTACTTGATTTGTGATAATACAACCATGGTTGTACGAGTACTTCCCGCACCTTTCTCTTGGTTCAAAAAATCGTCTCGTCTTTCCAACCTCTATGTCAAGGGTTAGGATTGATCGGGCGCAAAATGCATTAGATTCTTAGGCATTTTGATACTTTTCTTTGGGAAAAATTAGTTAATAGGAGTGTGTTTATGCTCCATTTTCGGTTTTACGCTTGTGTTTTGGTGTTTTGAGATGTTTTTGCAGATTTGATCACCAATACCGAGTATTCCTGAGATTAGTGAGTGTTCCAAGCCTTAAGAAGACCAACACCTTCCGTCTTTGCGATCAAAACGGTCGTTCCCTTCGATTTCTCAAAGTTTGTCATTCCAGCGAACCAACACAGGTGGCCGGTTTTCACGAAACGGCCCGTGTTGATGGTCGGCATACCGAGGAGCATTTTACATCGAAGCGGTCAGCCCATGTCGGAGGACACGGCCCATTTTCAGCTTCCCGTCCGGTTTTGACGTGCCAGCATCCAACATGGGCAGCCCGTGTCGGAGGACACGGCCCGTGTTAGAGGTAAATTGTGCCGAGACGATTCGGTTTTGACGGTTTCGCCTCTTGATTGCTTCTTAATGGCTTATTTAAGGCGATGTTCGGCTATTCCTGCAGCGATCCAGTCAAGAATCCTCCATAGTTCATCCTCCATTTTCCCTTCCTCCATTCCTTCACATCAAACCAAAAGCTTTGAAGATCGAAGAAGAAGATTGAAGCAGTTGCGGAGTTCCATCCGAAGTCGAAAGATTCAAGTGGAGCACTTCAAGCATCTATTTCTTCATTTCTGCTGTTTGAGGTTTGATTTCAATGTATTGGATATTATTTAAGCTTTCAATAAACATGTGTGAGTAGTTTAGTTTTTCTAGGGATTTGTAATCCGAAACAATGTAGTTTGATTAGTTTTCTATGATTTGTGCTTGAATTCTGATTTTGATTCAATAGAAGGTTGTGTTCATCATGTTCATGAGTGTTTTGAAGGCCTAGGATGCTTGTGATTAGAGATTAATCTATCATGTACTTGAAAAGTGAAATAGAATAATCCGACAACCAACCTTTCTACCTAATTTATAAAATTTGAGAAAAGAATAGTAAATTAGGGGATCATTTTGATAATTTGAAATCTTTAACTTTGATTAACTTAAAAGGCATACGAAAGTTGTTTGATAGGTTAATTAGAGCAATTCTATTAAGCATCGAAAGAGCGGTAGAATTTTGTGATTATCGATCCTTGATTTATTTGAATGAATGATTGCGCAAATT
This sequence comes from Talinum fruticosum, assembly GCA_021018815.1. Taxonomy (NCBI): domain Eukaryota; kingdom Viridiplantae; phylum Streptophyta; class Magnoliopsida; order Caryophyllales; family Talinaceae; genus Talinum; species Talinum fruticosum. The sequence goes on along the minus strand of JAITYX010000120.1, from coordinate 1,075,271 downwards.
ATGTTTAAATAATCAAACTCATTGTTAGGAAAGCAAATCCCTAGATGTTTTTACCCATTGATTTAAGTTTAGATTAATTTATTTGATTTTAATATTTAGAACTAGTTTAGAGAAATAAACTTCAAAAACCCGATTAACTTAGCAATTGAGTAGAGGGCTAGTTTAGTGCGTTGCTAGAACGAGTCCTTGTGGGATCGACCTTGACTAGTTACAATTTATACACCGTGCGGTTGCGTCCCGTTAAGGATCTACCTTCAACGTTCCTCAATCCATGATATTGGTTTCTTAAGATCAACCCTCAACCACGAGACTCTTTGGAGGTGATAGTAACACAGAGGCTATCCCCCTTAATAGTTACAACTTAACCTTTGATGATCATTTTAATTTTTCGATGTAGTGTAGAGGGCGGTGCTTGATGATCATGCAACCAAGGGCGTCCTAGGAGTAAATTGAAGGTAGCGGGGATATCTAGGACTTGGAATTCAATGTTCCTTTCTACTGGCCCTATATTAATGGGCAAGGTCATTATTCCTAAAACTATTCTCTTAGAATTATCGTAAGCTCGAAGATGGACAATGCTGTTCGAGAGAGTTGTTGCTCTCTAATTCCTAGCCTTACGGCGGTTCTCCGAGGGACAGTTCACTACTAATCCATTATCTACCAAAGTTAAGGGAACAAACTTGTTAATGCAAGTTATAGTTAAGTGTGCAACGCCTTCTTCCGAGGAGATCTTTTTCATCAAAGGTAATAGTTCCATCCCCACTATTAACCAATCCTACTACTTCCTTTGGTGTGATTTCGGGAGAGACCTCGACCTTGCGAAGTGCATTAATCAAATCCTGTCTATGTTTTTGGGAAGCGAGATATTAGTTACTGGATTTAGATATCGACCTTTAATTTACGAAGTTGTTTAAGGATTGGGTCTTATTCTTTAGCAGACTTTAGGCTCTTTTGGAGCTTCCCGAGTCTACTGTGGACCCGGGGTGCATCATACCATCCAAATCTAGTAAGGAATTGGATCGCTAGACCTTTAGGTTCTCCCTAAAAGTTTTCTTCTTCTAAGGGTGGTGTGCCCCAAAAGTCGTCATTGTCACCGTTACTCTTTGTTTCGTAGATATCTTTTTCATCACTTACCCACAGCCCATGGACTTCGAATCTAAATGAGGCAAGTTAAGAAGTGGTTTGGACTCATTGACATCTTGAATGAAGACAGACGAGTCCTACTCGACCGGAGTGGGTTCGGTGAAAATAGCTAAGGTACCACTAAAAGGATTTTTGTTGTTACTTGATTTTAGGCAGCCTTGGGTAAAAGGAGTTGGCCATTTCGAAACATGCTTTCTAGTTTATTCTTGAATGTTCAACACTATTTGGTGTCATGCCCTCGTGCATGATGGTACTTACAAAATTTTTCGGCATCCCAGTTTTTAGATTGTTTCGCCGTTTCGATTACTGCTCCGATGGGTGGCACTTCTATCTTTCCCCTTTCCAATAGACGATCAAGGGATTTAGTGTAAGTAGTATCAATAGAAGTATAGTTAGTATATCTATTGAGAGCATTCACATCCGCACCCTGACTAGTATTACCTGCATTGGAGGTTTTCTTAGCTTTGGATTGATAATTACCTCTATACCCCGTCACAACTTTTGTGGTTGCGGTGGATAGTTCCTCTTCTATTAGCAAGCCAGCATCTCTAAGGGTTGAGAAGTTCATCATGGGTAAGAATTTGAGATGTTGATTGTAATTAGGCTGGAGGTTTTTCACGATGATCCCGACTTGGTCCTTCCCGGAGACTCGGTCTACCATGTGGGCAGACCTTTGCTCTCCATCCGATGAGGAAATCCATGAAGCTCTCTTCCTCACCTTGTTTGATTAATTCCAAGTCTCCAAGAGTTACTTGGTAAGCAGTGCTATAGGAGTATTGATGTAAGAACTCCTTGCACGGATCGGTCCGAGTTGGCAACCTTGCTAGGTCAACTGCATTGTACCACTTCATTCATCGATATCGAAAGTTCATGGGAAGATGATATGGTAAGTATCTTTTGGAATGTTCTTAAGAGTCATTGCTCCTAAGAAGTTGTGAACTTTATGGTGGGGATTCTTAGAACCTTTGAACTTAATACTTGGCATGATAAACTTAGGAGGTAGTTTACCCTTAGGAATTGAAATGAATCCCTTATGATCAAAATAATCATTACTAAACATGGATGACTCCCTTAACATCCGTTCTATCTTATCTACATGTGGATCAGGCTGAGGTTTGGATTCATGCTTAGGGGATTTGCGTTTGGGACTGTTTGGAGAAGATAAGCTAGGTGGAAATGGAGGGCCTAATTTTTCTCCTTTTCTTGCTTCTTCATCTCTTTTCTCGTCCTCAATAGCCTTTATAATGATCTTAAGATCCCTTAGTATAGATGATATCTTCTCCTCTTGATCATTTATCCTAGCTTCAACCTTGGATATGTTCTCATTAAGTAAATTAAGGTTAAGAGAATGTTACGGGTTTAAATCCATTGGAAGAGAATTCTTTCTAGATACTTGTCTTATGACGAGGAATAAATTGAGCTGGTGTGGTATGCACCGAAGCTTCTCACACCGATGTAGACCGCGGAGTAGAAAGAAAAGAAGATGTGACTGACTCTTTGGTAAGGCGTTCTAATCTTTTAAAGCTCGGATGCCTACGATACTTAGTTACTTGTAGACTTCCCTATTCTACGGCCCATCGATAAGGTTTAGGACCATGTGAGAGAAGACTACTTTTTGGTGGAAGGGACTTAAGCACAAGACCTGAAGAGACTAAGGATGCTTTTATTTGGATGCACATAAGGAATGCAACAAAAAATGAAGTGCATGTGGTGTTACATGATTTAGTTTGGGATGATTCTATGATTTGGCTAATGCACTTATGAATGATTTTGTCCTAATAGAAAGATGCTTCTATCCTGATTGGATGACGAGTGCATTTTTTTCTAATCTTAGAATGATTTCGCTTTACCTATATGTGAATAAAAAAATGAACTCACCTAATCTAAGATGAATTTCTTTTGGCTAATGTAAAATGTAAAATGAACTCACCGATTTGAGGCGAATTTGTTTTGGCTAATGCAAAATGTAAAATGAACTCACCTAATTTGAGATGAATTTGTTTTGGCTAATGCAAAATGTAAATTGAACTTACCTAATTTGATATGAATTTGTTCGGATAATGCAAAATGAGAAATGGAAATGAAAATGAGAATATGAGGCAAAAGCTGACCAAAAGATTGAGGGAACTTTGGTAATACCCTCTTGGACCGACTGATGGTGACTACTTAGACCGCTTAAAGAGAATTTTAGTGTGACTCGGAAGTGCAAAAATTAGACTAACCCTAGTAAAAGAAAGATATTTTGACTTTTGGCTAAATGCACGTAATAGACCGACTCTAGAGAATTTATTAAAGTGTTTATTGACACCCGAGCAAGGGCTAACTAGCTCTCCTCACCTATTCCTAAAGGCTCACAAGCGGAAGATTAAATCTAAAACAAACACACTCATTAAGGCATGCAAATGAAGTCAAAGGACAACCTAATAGTCAAAGGTTCTATGGCCAAAGAGGTTTAGACATGGTAGGATACATGGTGACTCCTATTCAGAGGATTTGGTCCTCCATGTGGGGCACGGTACGAGAAAATGCCGGAATCCTAGTTGGGCAATCAATGAACCAAATGGTTTGACCCAAGAACGTATGCTACAAGGGAAGAGGTACCGTTTACTTGGGCAATCGAGCCTAGTTGGGCCCGGCTAGGATCCAATGGGAGCCTCATTCCATAAGGGTTAAATAGGGAGTACAATAAATTTTTCCTAGGGGTCCGAAACAATATTTAAACTATGTTCAAAGGTTGCTAGATGTAGAATACATAATGCATGCACATTATTAAAATACACTACTCAAGTTTTCAAGTTTCGCCCTCGTAATAAAAAATTTTATCCCTAGTGGAGTCGCCATTGTAGGAACCACGGCTGAAGCTGGACCGAATCAAGCTTCCCCACGAATGATTGGCGTAGGTTTTTAGAAAGCTTAAAGAATGATTTAGGGTTTTGAAGATGGATTTAGAAAGTGGGGATGAACCTTTTATTAAGATTTCCGAATTTTATTAAATCCGATTGAATTGATTGGCGTTTTTATTAATTATTTTATTTTAAGAATTCTCGGGATATTATTTCTTAACCGAAAAAATAAACAAAACTAAGATTTCTATTTATGTTGTGAGGCTTTGGGGCCATATTGGTGTGAAAACACCGGTCTAGGCTGAAGCCTAGCCTGCCGACCACTCGGTGCGGCGGCGGCCTGCACCCAATGGTGGTCGGCGCCGGCCGAGGCCACGGTTGTGGAAGTCAGCCTCGGCCTTTGCCCTGGTTGGCAAATCTAGAACGTATTTTTATTCCTGCGATCAAAAAATATCCGAGATGCAACTTTAGAGGAAATAAAGCGAGAAAAGAAGAGTCGCGAGTCGGTTTTAGGAAAGAAAAACTAACAAAAACAAAAACAAAGTTTCCTCTTCCAATCTTAGTATGAAACGACAAGACTAAAAGATGCTAAAAATGACTCCATCGATCTTTTGAACCGAGAATCGGATTCGGGGCGAGAGTATGAAACATAGAGAAAACCCTTCCATTCCGCCCGTCCAGAAACGACCATTACTAAGTTGAGTAGTATATTAAAATAATGTGAAAATACAAGCACATAACAACATGCTATGTGAAATTAAAGCAACCAAACATAATTAAAGAAAGCAATAATGAAAGCAAAAAGAAAGCAAAAAGAAAAAGAAAAGAAAAATGGAAAAGAAAAGCGGAAAACTAAATTATTACATCGGGAAGGGATGAATTGAAATGCGATTACATATCTTTGATCCACAATACGAAAGCGAAAAAAAACATAAATTAAATAAGCATCCAAAGGTCGAACGATTGCCCTCGAGATGTCCCACTCGCTGATCCGGATCTCTACACTTGGATCTCTTGATGCGACAACTGACAAATCTAAGGAAAAGGCTTGTTTTTGTGAATTGTGGAAAAAGTGAGAGTGTAAGGAGTAGGTAGGATCGATTGAATAAACGCCTAGAGATCATATTAACTAAATGTTCTTTAGCTCTTTGCACGATTCAATGGTGATAAGTAGAAAAGAGGAATGTTTGAGATTGATTTCGGTAGAGTAACCTTAATGGATGTGTATTCTTATTAGCTTTACGCAGCATTACGAATAGGAGAAAGTCGTATGGGAATGAGAGCCAAGGCTCTCTATTTATAGGGAGAGACTTAGGTTACAAATGACATAGGGTTGGTATTGGCCGACCATCCAAGCAGCTAAGAAAAATCGGGCCGAGATATCCCGAGATTGAACCGGATAAAGAAGAGATAATACCGAGATAGAACCAGTTAAATTAGGGATGGTCGGCGTTGGCCAGCTGGGCACGCCAAGGGTTTCGTGCCCTAGCGTGCTTCCAAGGGAATCTCGAAACCAAAACGCAACATTTCGGTTAAAATATGCGGAATCGCCAAAGCCGGCCGCGATGTCATTTTGAAGGAAAAGCTCCCGGTATTCGTTTGGATTGTTTTAGAGCTTAAACGCAACACTTTGATGCTTGTGATCATGAAATGCAATGTTTTAACGTCGTCTTTAGGTCTTTAGCTCCTTGTCCGATTGAATGAAGGTAAAATGTAGTATTTTGAACTTGGAATTTCCCGATAAGTAGCACTTGGACTTTGTTGTCTCTGCCTCCTGGCCTGGTCTTGGATCGTCTCGAAAGAAAAGGGATTTTTTGATCAACCCAAGGCAAAAGGCTATTTATGTGATGTTAGGGGTTCTTTGTGGTTTCTCGGCTTCAGTCAAACCAATCAAACATAGTCCAAGATCCAAATCCTCAAACAAGACTCGGGATTTCATCATCGAGGCTAATAGAATAAAATACTTGAATTAAAGAGATAAGGGAAGACACTTTTCAGGTGTCTACAGCTAGCCCCCACTTTGACTAAGTCTAAAAGGACGTAGGTTCAAAGTAGACACTAAAATATACTTACCTTAATTCTATGTGACAATTTTTGAAATTAGTTGTTCTATAATATATGCAATCGGTTTCTATTGAACCTAAATTCTAGAAAGAAACCTAGACTTGATCATGATATAAGCGTTACGAAATCCGAGTAAGAGGGTCCTAAGCTTGGCTTGATCAATGCCTGAAGCTCGAGTACGTTTTGATGCTAAAACTTCGATCGTTTTTTATCCGAAGCTTGGCTAAATAATATGATATACCAACATGGTCGTTAGTGGATAATCAAATTAACGAAAGTTCGAGTGTTTTACCTGAATAACTCAATCGAAAACAGATCGAAAAATCTAATCGAAAAAGCTGATTGGTGGGTTCAAGAGCTTCCACTTGCACGTATAAGGTGCCAAGAGGTCACATGACACGGTTGATGGGACTCCACAAGCTAGGCCACCAGCTAGGGCTACAAAGTTGTTGCCTATGGGACACCACGATGCCTCATGGTTGGCGCTGGTTAGCCTTTGGCAAGCATGGCCCCCAGCATGCTCGGTCGGATTCTCATGGTCTCCCACTACTCTTTTGACTCTTGTCTTATATACTTGGTTGGCTTGACTGAGTTCGCCTATTAAAGGGGTGCTTCATGTGTTCATTTTGCACACTTGCTCCTTCTTTTGCTCTTGCATTCTTGCCTTGCTCTTATGCTTTCTTACTTTGTTTTCTTTTGAAAACTCATTGGTTTCAAAAACAAATCCTTTCATCAAAATGTCTAGAAGAAGAACTCATCCTGTTTGGAAGATCGAGAGCTGAAAGACTCGTCCAAGATAACTACCTCGAGTTAAAATGGCGTCCGCAGAGCGAGTAGAACCCAAATGACCTCTTGGTGGAAGCCGAGAATCATGCTTCTTCCCTTGCTATCACTCCTTTCGTAAGCTAGTTGGCTTAAGTTTCTTCCTTTGTAAAATTTTGATACAACTACTTCACACTTGTCATGGTCACCCGGTTTCGGATGTGCATAGGCTTCTTCCACTGTATAAAACCAGCTAGAAAACTGATTTTGTTGGCTATGAAAACTTGGGATAAGTAGGCAAGTCAACTCATAATCAGTAGGGCCCATTTATGTTCTTACTTGCTTCCTTAATTGAGTCATTAGGTGTTGTTTTTGTGCTTCCAAATTTTCCTTTTCTCTTAACGCTTGGGGAGTTTTTGCTTAATAATTTTCTCACGAATAAAGCTTGGAGACATGCTTGAAAATGGAGTTCTTTGTGATTGTTTTTGTTTAGAGATTGGGTTGTGTTTAAGCTGAAAAAGTTTAGGCCTAGGAGGGGCTCCAAGAGCTCGATACCAAATGATATATCCAAGTCGAGCTAGAGTAGAAACAAAGCCTCAAAACTTCAATCAAACATAATTTTAAAACAGTGAATAAAAAAGGGAAAAGATCCGAGTTGAATAATCAACCTAAGATATAGAATCTGATTGATTTGAGATCAATGCAGGGGGATAGGCTTTGAGGTTTGCTTGGGCTTGCACCAACAAGGAAGGCTCAAAGAATTACTAGGGATAGTTCTGGCTGACTCGGAAGAGATAAAGAGTCCAACTTCGAAATCAAACAGGGGTAGCTTTGAAGTTTTCCTGGGAATTAACATACAAGGAAGTTTTGAAGACCTAGAAGAACACCACTTGGTTGCCAAACCAAGCTACCGTAGTTAGGAATTTAGAGGGGGTAGAAGTTTGAATCCACAAACTTTCTAAAAACTCATTCAATATTCATCAACAACAAATGTTGTCTTTACAAAATGAAATGAAGGCTTTTATAAAAGCCTTTTCCCTCCAAAATAACTTTCCTAAGTGCTAAGGAAAGATTAAGACTAATCGTAATTGATTAACACTAATTATAGTAATTAGTCAAATGAATAACATAAAGCATAAACTGCAAAATACTTTGAGTGAGCCTTTCTAATTAGCCAATTAAAATCCTTCCTTTTGGTCCTGCTTGTGATTTGGCTTTGAAAAGATTGATAATGATTGGATCTTGTCACTAGAAGGCTTCCTATTGGACCACCAAAAATGTAGGCTGCAACCTAGGAACTAGCTTGCAAGTGGGCCGGTTTCTAAGGCTCGAAACGTGGCCTACTTGAGACACATCTTCTTAATATGAGTTCTTCCTCTTATGAGTGAAGTTTGCAGCTTCTCCGGACTCGAGATAAACTCCTCCTTCCTTCTTATAAATACCAACCATTAACTAGAAGGGAGTGTGGTTTCTATTTCGACCGGGTTAGAAATACTTGGTTGAAAGTTTTTCAACCTATAAGCAATCATTAGGGATGATTTCGAACCATCCTACAATGTCCAAAAATAACTACAAGTGTCTCAATTATTATCGACCAATAGATGTAGAAATTATCTCAAAAATAAAAAAATTATGTTTGAAAACTAAGAACTCAACATGCTTGAATTTGGAATTCATTCATGGACACTCCTTCTCTTTATAAATCATCTTCCTTGACTGTATTTAGGACTTGTCCAAGCCCTTGACAACTTTAAATTGCATTGCCTCCAAATTGTATTCGAGTCTTCGACTTCTAGTTAAACTTGTGCAAGTTTGAACGGGTCTAAATGCTTAGTAAACCTGTTGGCAGCATTAGAGATGATATTTCTCCATCTTAAGGAGTTCAAAACAAAGCAAAAATACTGTCCAAATTATTACAAACCAGATCTGAGTACATTGTTTAAAAAATAGCAAATTTGAGTCCAATTAAGAACTCAAAGCCCGGAGTTTGGTGAGCATAGCTGAATGGTCACTTCCTTCTTCACATTGCTCTATTCCCATCATGTTTAACTTGAGTGAAGGTTTGCTCAAGGAGAGTCTCGAGTCACCCTAGAGGGGGTGAATAGGGTGATAGAAAATTCTTTCGAAAATACACACTTTTGCGCGAAAAGAGGCAAAGACAGAATCCGAGTCTAATAACGAGTCGAAAAGATTGGACTCAAAAGCAATGAATCGAAGAAGCAAGAGCACTAAGGCCGTCCGAGTCTAGAATGAACTCGAAAAAGAACACAGAGATTTTACGTGGAAACCCTCCCGGGGCAGAAAACCACGGCCCGTGTCAATCCAGACACGAAGTCAAATCCACTATTTTGAGTCCACAAAATACCGTGAACTTGATGTAACCCGAGTTGCTCCCTTAGACAACTCTATACAGATTTTCCTAGACTCGAAGTTACCTTATCCGATCTAGTACTTCCTAGCTGAGATAACCCTTACAGCTAGGGACAACTAAGCTGAGTTAACCTTTACAGCTTAGTTAAGGGACCTTACAAAGAATGTAAGAAGTGTTTGTAACGAAGTACAAGACCTTACAACTCGTAAAGTAATGAATTACAGAGTAGGAGTTGTAAGTTGAAGATTGAGAGTAAATACAATAACTTTGATCAAGTAAGTGTATAGACAATATGTTCGGCAACCTTCAAGTCTTGTGAAGTGGCTTCTTCTTATAGATAAGACCAGGCGAGTAGCCGTTATTTTCATCTGCTGACCGAGAGTCCTCTCGTGACCGTTGAGAAAGGCTTTCCGAGTCACTCGGAAAGTATCCGTTGAAATATGAACGTTGGACAACGGTTTAACTCTCTTAGAAGTCCCAAAACCATCGGTTGTGTCTTGAAAAATGAGGTGAAAACCACCGTTAGGCTTGGCGTTCCAGTTTTCCGGATATGGAAGCGCATGGCTTCGACACAATCTTACGAGACTAAAGCAGGGAAGGTGAAAAGCCATATCTCGCTGGTGATTTGACGTTCAAGCTCGGCTACTTTTGTAGTTTGAAAAGATATCCTCGATTGAATAACCTACAAAAGTAAAACTCCTTTGGTTCTCAAAGTATAAAATACTTTGGTCCAAGGTTAGACACGGATAACAAAATAATTTTGAAAAATTACGCAATTGATTATCCGAGTCGAAAAGAAATGGAATATTCCGAGTCTAATATCCATGATACTCGGAATTCCATATGACTTAGTCTTAAGTAAAGAAACACGTTCTATAGCAAATATCGAGTGAGAAAGAACTTGATATAGACTAAGCATGAAATAAACTATGAATGCCGACTATGCAAGCAATAGAGTAAATAACCACAAGTCGATTCCGAGTGAGAATGGACTCGGAATAAAGAACAACTTTTCCGAGTCGCTAACTAAAAAGCGATTAAAGAGATATGTGAAGGCCGAATCGCATAGAAAGGATACTATTTAATTCAAGTAAGTTTCGAAGACACGAGAGAATGCCTTGGAATCAAAACTCTATATGAATGACATCGTTATACCCGATTCCTTTTGCATGACTCGGAAAGATATAGAGCGATGTACGAGTCTTCATTGAGCAATGTCATTACACCCTTGGATCTACATAGTTGTGACCTTCCTTCGAAATTGAGGACTTAAATGTTGAAGCCGAGTTACGGGCTGAACTCAAAATGCTTGCAAAGTACAAATATGAGTTCTCGGTTGAACTCGGACTATTTGTAAAGTTTGGGACCGAGTTCACCATGGCACTCGAGACTGGTTGCATAGTCCGAATCTGTGTCCTCGATTGAACACGGATTGACTATGATATCTTGTAATTGAGCAACAATGCGCAATCTGCTACACTATCCGAGCTTTTCAATTGAAGTTGAGCTTCCTTAGAGTTGTACTGCACACAAGCTTTGCATGATGATGTAGAAATATTTCCATCACCAATCTTGTCCGATGTTATTATTTTATTGTTGGGGGATATACACTTAAATCATAGTCCGATTTTATATTTACACTTTAGTAATTGATAGAAATAAAAAAGACAATTATATCCCTCAGCCTCTCTCTCTCCTCTGCCACCTCTCTCTTTCTATCTCTCGTCCCACCTCTCTCTCTCATATGTCTCTCTAATATTTTTTAATAAAAAAATATAAAATTATTCTTAAAATATATTATTTTTTAAAAAAATTTATACCTTTTCCTTTAGATAAAAAATTAATTATTTATATTATTAGATAAATTGAAAAATTTTTAATGCAGAAATAATTTCACATTTAAAATTTTACTCTTCTTATTCATTTTTCTTTATTTTAGTATCATTATACATTTTTTTATAAATAAATTAACTTATTTTTTCATAAAAAATTATTTACTTTTATAATCTAATTTTAATTAAAATTTTAATTTTAATTCATTATTATAAAATTTAAAATTTTCAGTTTTATTTTTTCTTATTTCAATTAAAATTATTTTGATTGAAAAAATATGAAAAATATTTTGCTTAAATCCTAAACATTAATTACTCAACTCGAAATATTAAATTAATAAAATTAAACATGGACAATCATCCAGGATAATATAGAAATTAATCTCGGGATAACATCATGGTTAACCGCATATGATCTGTTTATTTTAAAGTTTACTAGCTTTGATTTGCACGAATTCGTGCAATAGATAAACGAACAATGATAAATTAATAAATTATAAAATACATATATACATAATTAAATAAAAATATATTAAATTAAATAACAGATGATAAATAACATAAAATGTTCGGAGTATGTAAATTCCTTAATAATTCATTAACATTGATAAGAAGCAAATGTATTTACAATGATGTAGAAGGAAAAAAAATCAAAGAAAAAAAATCAAAGAAAAAAACAAGGTAACATTATCCTTAGATCATCAGCAATAAAACTTCTTTGTAAACAACATTTTTCGCAAACACCCCGGACCTTCCTTGAACATCACCGTTAGTAACCAAAGCCCTTGTTGTATTTTGAGATGTGCCCCTAGATAATGCAACATATAATTGACCATGACTAAAAACATGTTGAGGAAGATATACACAAACATGTGGAATTGTTCGCCTCGAGATTTGTTAATGGTTAATGAAAAACATAATTTCACTGGGAACTGTTTCTGATCATCTCAAAAGGAAGTCTTACATCTTCAGCAGTTTTCAATGGAATCCATGGTATAAACACTCGTAGTCCCTTTGCAATGACCAGTTAAGATTTCAGCCTCGATCAAATGATCCCGTAATTGACGACATATTAACCTAGTTCCATTGCATAAGCCATTCATTGTGTCAATATTGCGTAGGAGCATTATTGGACATCCAACTTTTAATCTAAGAGCATGTGGCGGCAATCCTCCAAAGGTTAATGAGTTTAAGAATTCATCCGGATATAAATGTTGGACATCATCGGGGACATAGTCAACGAGTAGTAAATCTTTTCACTACTCGGCGAATTTATCAATGATTTTTTCATTCAAAGTATGGACTTCTTCATTTGTAGGGGTGACTATAGCTCTATCAACTATATAGGTTGTATCACCTGCATGTGAGCTTAAATCGGGGAAGATCGCATCAATTAAATCATCAACAGGATTACCATGATTAGGTAATACGGGTATCGATGGTGGCAACTTGATCATATCTTCATTGACGGTACATTCACGTCCATCCCCCACTCTTAGTAAGAAAGCTGCAAAATCCTTATCCAACAGAGACCTCATGTTTTGTGTTAAGTGAAGTACCCGAACATGTGTCCACAATGTTGATTTGATGAAACATGCATTGATTGTTTCAACTTTAGTGCCCTTCGGTATGACCGGTAAGACTTGTCCGAAATCTCCACCAAAGACCATCACTTTGCCTCCAAAAGGAAGGTTGACTCCCATAATATCCCTAAAACTTCGATCAACGACCTCAAATGCATGTCGATGAGTCATAGTGGCTTCATCCCATAAAATAACTGCGGCTTGTTTTATCAAATGTGCTTCGACAGATTGTTTACTAAGATAACACATTGAAGACGCATGTAGAGTAACTGGAAGTCCAAAGGTCTTATGTGCTTGTTTTGGCCCTATATAAAAGTGTTGCAGCAATTCCAAAACTTGCTGCAGCGAGTCCAAAGTGACCTTCAAGTTTCACAAGTAGCAAGAACAGACACGATATAAGAATTTTTTCCTGTCCCACCAGGTCCATCTACACCTTTATTTATGTTAATAGCCTCCATAATGGTGTTAAATGCATATCGTTGATCATCATTCAAATTTTGGGCACAATGCATATCTTCGGGAGGCACTCGTGCGGACAATTGAGCATATAAAGCCCTAGACAATTGAGCCCCTTCATCAACTTGTATAGTTAGTTGTGGAAGGTTAAAATCTGCAATTTTATGGCCTAATTGTTTCAACATTCAATCTACTTCAAGTAGAATAGAATTGAGTGCAAAATCATGATCCGTCGAAGAAGTTGAAGGATAATCTTCAGCCATGAATGGAAAGAATTCATCCCATAAGTTACGTACTCCAATTGGTTGACGAGTATACCAAAATAGTAACAAATAACCATCGAAATGAGGACGGCATTCTTGTCATGGATGCATCCACTAAACATCCTCGAATACCGGCGTCATTATCCATAAGACCTAATTTTTCTACAGACTTCTCCGAAGGTTGGATAAGTAATACCATTAATAGTTCCGAGATGTGCAAATGATTGCGGGCCTTTAACATGATTGAGCAACAACCGCATATAAAATCTTTCCCCATCAGCCAGGATTGACATTATATATTCGGCCAACGACTCTTTGATTACTTTGTCTCCTTCTCCAAGTATGTGATGATTCAATCCATCGATAGTGTTTAGGGAACTCTGCATAAAGATAATTTCTTGCATCCGGATCAACGATGTTCATATTGAAGAATTCCGTAAGCATCGTACGGGAATTCCTTGGTGAAGCAACAATCTATTGAACAGATTAATATGTTCGATATCTTATTTGCTGCATATTAGGCAAATGGAGTTGCAAACGTTCAACGAGATGGACACATTCGCGTAAAAGGAAATTGATATATTTTCCACATAGCCTCCGGTGCACAAACCCATCTAGCATCCACATATTGCTTGATCTCATTATCAGGCTCACTTCGAAGCTCCATCGATACCCGATCGGGACCTTTGTGTATATATTTGTACAAATACTTGACACTCTTGATGCTGCTGCAAATCTCAACATTGATATGACAATCATACTTTAGTAAGAGCCAAGGATTGTACGGAACAACCCAACTATTGTCAACCATTATTCTCCTATTATCATGTAAAGGAACAGGAGGTCGGTCGACTCGACGTCGATATATTGGATATGAGTCACTACCTTGGAATGTAGTTGATGAAAATCGCTTAGGGAAGTCACGTTTGCAAACTCCATTCTCCATGCAAATTGCATTTTGATGGTCATGACCGCATGGCCCATGTATCATATGCTTAAGAACAGCCTCATATAATGAAGGCTCTTCATCCCTATAAGGAATCTCTCGCTTTAACGAATTGGTCATAATGATCGGGAGATCTTGGTTTGTCATGATCATCCAAGATAAGTAACATATGTACATGGGGCAGACCTCTTTTTGGAATTCAACTACATAAACATAGGCAACAACTTTTCCAAAGACACCCCGGTCGACAATATCCCTTTTAGCTCTTCAAGTTTGGTGTGAAATATTCTAGCTAATAGATCTAGACGATCATGAGGACTTTGACCCGGCAATAACTCATTTGTAATTTCTTGCCAATTTGGGTTGCAGGTCATGGTAACAAAAAGGTCCGGTTTGCCGTAATATTTGACCAATGTCATTGCATCTTGATAACGTTGGCTCATGTCTCGAGGACTTCCAACAAATGAAGAGGGCAAAATAATCCGTTGTCCAACATTATCTATTTATGATAATATATGTTATATATAGCAGTGTAAATTAAAACGATATATAAAAAATAAAGTATGATAATATATTGAAAATAAGAATCGTATATAGTAAAGATCTTATTACCGGGATTTGATTCTCCCGCATGCAAAGAATCTTGTAAACCTTGGTACAACTCTGCTCGGATTGTATGTTGATTGTCCTTAATCCATCTTAATATTTGAGCTTGAATTTTTACATAATTGTCAACAACATATTGTTGTAAGAGACCCCCGACCTTAGAAATGCGGAAAGTGAATTTGGGCGTATTTGCGAATCATAGTAGTAGATATTATTATAGAAACTTATGTAAAGTATAAGTAAATAAAAGTATTAGTTGTGAAGGACATACTTGAAGGATAAATGCATAGAATGCTCTGCAAGGTATAGTCCTCCCATCACTTCTTAGGGTGTTAATTGTCCAACCATATGACCCGAACGGATGTAATAAAGGATACCGCAAAGGATCATAATATCCAACTCGTGTCCCTAATATTCGATAATTCACCGGAGGTTGATTGAACCATGATATCCCTTTCATTTAAATTCCCAACCTCTTCACCGCCAACAATTATCCCAGCCACTTGAGAAACAAGTAGGTAAACAATATTGAGGTCTATCGGATGGTTGCTCCCGAATGATAAGTCTACGAGTGGTGTATGTCTTCTCGTTGTGCCAAATTTCTAAAGTTTTGAACAAAAGGATTATATCCGTCAAGAATATCCTTGAGTTTTTGAATCATATCGGGTTGTAAGGTATTATTCTCCGAAAGACGATGCTCAAGCTCATGATCCGTATCATATATATACAATGAAGAAAGCGAGGTCGACATTGAGGTGTAAGCGGTATTAAACCGGCTATCCTATGATATATAGAACCTTGAGCCCGAAAAGTGTAAACCCCATGTTGAGCATTTACTAAGTCAGTTGTCTATATGTACACCCATAGAAGTAAAAGAAAATACATGGTTATATTTTCTAATATTCTTCCTAAAGTGGATCTGCATCGAGTGTGCCCTCGTGTAAAGCGCAAGCAACTCATCCGGAACTGGAATTTGTGGTAAATTAATCTTTCCGGATAAACAACACAATTCCGTTGTTTCATGCTCAAATAAGCGAGCTTCACAATGGGGACATGATCTTGGAGAAGGCAATCGTAGGTGTTCGGGAACCAACTCAACCAAAAGCTTAAGCTTATGGTTGAAGGTCCAGAACAGGTTTATACTCTAACACGCCCCTCACGCGAATGCCCTTTGGGCTTGAAGCGTGGATGCAACAAAGGCTCCTCCTTACCTTGTGCAGTAATTAATATGGAGGCTCGCTGAGATTCGAACCCGAGACCTCTCGCTCGAAAGGCTCCGATACCACGTTCAAGAACCAACTCAACCAAAAGCTTAAACTAATGGTTGAAGGCCCGGGAATAGGTTTATACTCTAACATTAGGATTGGAACACCACTATGTTCGTGATAGTTAATTGCGAACGAAAGTGGACTCTCCGTCTTGGAACTCGAGGGTAGAATTCCTTAGCGTATTAGACCGATCTGCTTTCACCAACATGCATGGAGCGGTTTAACATGCTACTTTGACCGTCGTAGATAGGCGTATTAGTTGTTCTATTTTCGGACGCAATAACACTCGTTATCCAAGCACTAAGAATGAAAAAAATAACATTAAGTTTGGATACATTAAAGAGAAAATAACCGGTCAATTGAAATTATTATATGTAATACAAAATGTGTTATAAACCATATTTAACAAAAATAATTGTTAAGAAGTTTGATGATTTCATATATTTTATTGTATAGAAAAAGAAAATACAATATAATGGATGTTATGAATTAATAAGTTGTATTATATGAAACTATATAATAACATGATTGGTCGATTATACTTGCATGATTTGATGCGGTTTGTGAAATTAATAATGTCCATATAGAAAATCCATAAAATATAGATATATATATACATAGTTAGAAATAAAATGGGAATATAAAGTATATGAACATTACTTGCATAATCCAATTGGGAGTTATTTTGTAACACGTTTGAAATATTAGACAATGGTGGCCTAGAGAAAGCCGAAGTAGATGGCATAATTTGAACAGGAACTTGTGAACACGGTGGATTTGCTCCTTCATTTTCATTTTGTTGAATAAGCCTCCTCCTCCGTCTGCATGTGTTATTTGAGGCATTTTCTTGAGCGAGTTGGTCGGATGTCATTCTTTGTCTTCGCAAACGTTGATAAGCAGCGGTACTTGGTCTTTCAAGTGATCCATTATCCATTGGAATTGTGTAACTAAGGGAAAATGGAAATGAAATTAATAGAACAATTGTTTAGTAAGTTTAAAAGAATATAATAATTTAGCGTGTAAAAGAATATAATAATTTAGTAAGTTTAAAAGAAATAAAAATTATGATAATATCACTATTTTAATATTGTTATGCATCGAGCAGTTATTTGTATAAGTCATATATAGTATTAGCAAGTTCATTAGGTTTGTTAAGTTTCCAATGTAAAAATTGAAAATTAAATTAAATTAGATTTCTTAGAGTTTGGTGTATTATAATCTTTACTATTTTGAACATTTAACACTTGGTGGTTAAAAAAGAAGATTTAGAACTTGGTACGTCTAAATCAACAACGGAGATTTAAAAGTTAGTGATTAAAAAATAAGTTAAATAAAAACAACTAAATATATATATATATATATATATTCGATTCTACAAAAGAAATATTTTGAAAAAAATTATATAAAGTGTAAATTCAAATTAAATTCATTTTATATATAAGTATAGATTTTTTTAAAAATCGTATTAACCTAACATGGAATTTTAGTAGTGAAACTATCTAAAAATAGTAAAGTTTTTTGAGTTGGACAGAATTTGACATAATAAAGTAGTTTTTGCAAGAAAATAATAAGGTATAAAAATATGGAAAAATTTTGTTCTTATACCATTAAATATTGATATAATTTTATTATTTTAATTTTTTTCAATTGTAATTATTATTATATTTTATCATGTCTCATTAAAGGCTTATTTTGTATATTCAATTGTAATGCATTATAGGCATATTATAAACATATGTACAATGTCAAATTCTACTAAGGAAATATAATGATATTAGGAAGTAGTTATTGTAAGAAAAAAATAAACTATAAAATTATGGAAAATAAAATTGCTTACAATTAAATACTAATAATAATATAATTTTAATTTTTTATGTATTGATTTTTTTAATTCTAATTATAAGTTGTATATTTTATGATGTCCCATTAGAGGCTTATTTTGTATATTCAGTTGAAATACATTAGAGACAGATTATAAATATGTACAATGTAAATTTCACTAAGAAAATATAATGAAATTATATATTAGTTAGTTGAAGAAAACAATAAACTATAAACTATAAAATTACGGAAAATAAAATTGCTTACCATTTTATTTATTACTGTATGTATTTTTTTAAATTGTAATTATTATTGTATTTTATGATGTCTCATTAGAGACTTATTTTGTGTATAATTTTATATTTTTAAAATAAGATTATATATTTATAGAATATATATAAGTAGAATTTAAACTTGTATAGATATATTCATAAAACAAAATACTTAAAATGACCGAATATAGATATTTTTTTAATTATTATGTATATATGTATTATCGGAGCTATTTAAGGGCCTTATTTGTGAAGGTGAACCCTAACATACTTAATTCCCCCTCACTTCAACTTCTCCTCCTCCCCCTTCTTGTCGCCGCCCACCGCCGTCCCCACTATTCTCGTCGCCCACCATTAGTACACCCTCTTCTCGGCGGCCACCCTCTGTCAATATCGTTGGTCGACCTCGTTGTGAGCCATCTCTATAGGTATCCGACCCCGAGCCTCTTCCGGGCATCCTCTATGGTTCGTTATCGCCGTGCTTGCCGCTCTCTCGATCTCCGCCTCCATCTCGCCGGCCGACCCACTTCTTGTGCAATTTCCGATGGTATCCCTCCTTCCCACTCGTTATCGGCGTCCTCCATGGCCCCTTCTCACGGTCATCGCCCATCTCTCGATTTACGCCTCCATATCGCCGGCCGACCTCCTCCTTCGACCATCTCTCTCGGTCATCCATGGGTCATTTTCGCCGTCCCGCCCCTGTCTCGATCTTTGCCTCCGCCTCGCCGGCCGACGTCCTCCTTCGACCATCTCTCTCGGTATGTCTTCCGTGGGTTCTCCGGGTGGACTGCGTGCTGTATATATGTACATCGTTTTTGAGTATGTTGAATTGGATGTGAACAATGCTCCTCCGCCTCTATCTGAATCGTTTTGGGTAAATTGAATTACATATATTTTATGTTTTATAATCCCGAATCTGTCAATATTTTTATATTGGATGTTTTCGAGCGGCCCATAACATCTACAATTCGGAAATGTTGCTGCCTCTCGCCTCCCTCGTCTTCACGTCCCGAATTTTATGTTTTACAATCCCCGAATTGGTTTTCATTCTCCCTCCCCGTCTTCCTGTCCTTCTATTGGAATTGTAGATATAATTTTTCTAAATTGTGAGTTTGGATGGATATGAGGTGATTTGTGAAGTTCATATGTAAAATTACGCTTGATGTATGAATCGGGTGGTAAGCCCAAAAAAAAAAAAAACGAAATTGAAACAAAGATAAGAAAAAGAAATTGGTTAATAAAATCAAAACAAATGTACCGGGTGGCTTGATTATTTGCGGAAGATTGATGCCCAAATCGAAGCTTCACAACGAGTTTTTCACGGTAGTTTGAAAAACATTGAATCTGGTTAATGAAGGTGGGAGAAATGGAGTGAAATGAAGTGAATATGAGGAGTTGAGAAAGAGTTTCAACACCGACGTGAAGGAAGTTAAGAGAGAGGAGGAAACCGACGGAGAACCGACGGGAGAGGGGTAGGAGAAGGACAATTATAACCCTAAAGCTGAAGCTAATAAAAGGGTAAAAATGGTAAAGCAAAATTTATACGAGCACAAAGTCCCTCTTCCCTTTATATATAACATAGATTAGTTTAATATTTCAAGTTGAGTAATTAATGTATAGAATTTAAACAACATTTTCATATTTTTTCAATTCAAATAATTTTAATTGAAAAAAAGTTAAAACTGAAAATTTTAAATTTCATAATAATGAACTTAAAATTTAAATTTTATTTAAAATTAGATCAAGAAAATAAATGTATTATTTTTTTATGTGAAAAATAAGTTAATTTATTATAATAAGAAAAACACATAATGGTACTAAAAAAATTTTAATAATAATTTTTTTTTTAAAAGTATGAAATATTTTTTTATTTTAAAATTTGAAATAAAATTTTATTTTAAAATATGAAATAATTTTTATTTTTATTTTAAAGAATAAAAATATGTATAAGAGAGAGAAGGTCAAGAGACAGATAGACACACAAAGGGAGGAAGAAAGAGAGAGAGAATGACAAGGAGAGGTGAAGATAGACGAGAGGAAGGGGAGGAGAGAAAATGAGAAAGGGCGACAAAAAGAGAGAGAGAGGGGAGCTGGCAAAGGGTAAGAAGAATTAAGGTTGTGTTTGTTTCGATGGAAAATATTTTATTGGAAAATTATCATTCTATTTCCGGCGTTTGGTAGCATAAGTAGTGGATAAATATTTTATAGGGAAAATAATTTCCCTCAATCAAGGGAAAATAAATTTTCTTTTGATGGGGAAGGAAGTTAATTTTCCTTCGCCTCAATCAAGGGAAAATAAAGTCCTATCAATGGGAGTTCAAGTTTTAAACTTCTATTACTTTGCCACCTTCAGTTTCTTTTTTCCAAGATCTTTTTCCCTTTTTTGTTGTACAGTTCATATATAAAAAGTTTTTTTACGAGTATTTGTTTCTTTTTTTAATTTCTATTATTTTATACATGAAAAAGTTTGATCATAGGAAGATGTACAAACTTATCAAATTTAGGTGCTCAACATATATATATATATATATATGGGTTTGAAGTTGAATTAAATATTTATGTTTTCTTTTCATATTTATGTGGTTTTTATGATTGGTTTTGCATTTAAGTAGCTATTTTAGAAAATTATTTTTCTTCTACCAAATAAAGAAAAATCTGGGTGAAAAATAATTTTCCTTGAAAATTCATTTTCCCATAAAAAATAATTTTCTAGAAAAATATTTGGTTGCTGTCAACCAAAGACACCCAAAGATAGAAAGTATAATTAATTATCTTTTTAATTACATAACTGTAAAGATATTTGCAAAAAATAAAACTATAAATTAAAATAACACCTAACTGTAAATCTCCCTTTGTTGTTTGTGTTTTCATCTGCTTTGTTAAAAAAAAAAAAAAAAAATTCACTCTCCTCCTCTCATCTCTCTCTTTCTCTCTCTCAATCATTCTCTCCACTCATCTGACCTCTCTCTCTCTCTCTCACTTCCCCAGTTGGCGTGCCAGCGATTGAGGCTTTGAGGGAGAGAGAGATAGTTGAATTGAGATGAGCTTTCAAGATATTCGCAATGGCGGAAGGCCGGCTTCCGCATCTCGGCCTGTGTCTCAAACCCCCTCTCAGGCCGTCGCCGCCGGTATCTTCCAGATCAACACCGCCGTCGGCGCTTTTCGCCGCCTTGTGGACGCCATCGGCACCTCCAAAGATACCCCTGACCATCGCCAGAAGCTGTTCGTTTCTCCTTTCCCCCTCTTTTTTTCTTTATTTTGAAATTTAGGTTATGGGGTTATTAATTCGTGATGATCATGTGGGTATGTTTTATTTTTCAATTGGAATTTTTATGGTTCGTAATGATGATGTTATCAGGCATAATACAAGGCAGCGTATACTTCAGCTTGTGAAGGATACTTCTGCGAAGCTTAAAGCCCTCAGTGAATCTGACCATGCTGCTAATGTCTCTGTATATTCTCGCTCCTTTCTGAATTGTTTTAGTTGGTTAATTTCTGGAGTTGTGAATCCAGTTGGTTGTCTATCTATAATTGTATATGCTTCAATTTGGGTTCACTTCTTTAAGTTTTCAGAAGTTGTTGCATTGATTGATTTGTCAGATTTGGATTGAATGGTTTGGTTGAAATCGGAGTCCCTTGGTTCAGTTTGTTGTAGAAAGGATGTAAACCCTCACCGTTTTGAATTCCTCTTGTCACTTCTCGGTGAAAGTTTGCGATGGCAGTTTTTTTCCATGATAATTAGATTGTATAATAGCTAGTGTTCCTAAAACCGTCCCCCAATCAATGCCAATGCTATCCTTTTAGTGGACTGTCTTTTGGAGTGGTTACACTGGATAGCCAGACCGTGCACTGATGGACTAATGTTTGCAATTCTTCCATCACTACCTTTTAATTTCATCTTGTCTAAAGCTGCTAGTCTTGGTGATTCTTTGCTAATAGAGCTATTGTCGCTGTTAATTCATTCATTGTTCACATAATGTTCTTGTTGGCAGTCCTGGTTCCGATATTTGAATGATGAGATCAAATACATTGAGGTGATCAATTATCTCTAAATTCTTCATCGGTGCTCAAGTTTGTCACTTTGCTCCATCAGTCTCAACACCTTTTGCCCCCATTCCTTATTTTTCTCCCGTGCAATAGTTATGGTGCTCTGTTTGCAGTGCTGCAACATTGCAGCTGTTGCTGTGCAGTTCCTATTCTACATTTTCATGCTTTTTGTTTTTGGTTCCCCCTCCCGGGATTTCTTCTTCTGGTTGTTGTTATGTTTTGTGAACATCCTATGCTGTTAAAGATCATTGCCATAAACAAGCTGTTTTAGAATCTTTATTCTGCCGTATTCTCCAGCAAAGCAAAAAAATTGAAGATGCAAAGCTTGCTAGAGATTTTCAAGCAACTTTACAAGAATTCCAGAAAGTTCAACAGCTTGCCTCTGAGCTTGAATCTACTTACATGCCATCTGGGCCGCCACCTTCTACAGAAGCAAGGTATGTGCTATGAAAAGGAAATTAAGGGCAGATCATGTCTCTTTTAACTGGGAATCTCCAATTTTATCCTCTTTATATTTCTTTTGTCTTGGAATTTCCATTTTTATCTTCCTACTCATATAGCTTATAATGGTTTCTTATTTTCTTAAACTGACAGCGACAGTAGTGAAGAGGCAAAGAAGGATCTGGAGAGCCAATGTTTGTTGGTAGAACAAAAGAGGTCTGAAATTTGAGATTTGGCTTGTGTTCGATTCTAGTCATTACTATCATTACCAATAGTATGTTCCATGTTTCCTTAAGTTGTGGTGTCAACAAAGTAGCTTCAGGAATCGAGATCCCTTGTTAGTTTTTCAGGTCATATTATTGGCAAATTTGTGTGGCTTTTGCTTTGAGCATGTCTGTTGGAGAGGATTCCAAAAACAGAAGTTCTATTCTACTCTTTCCCTCGCTCTCTAAACCCCCTAACTAGGAGTTAAAATGATTTTTTTCCCTTGATTCTCATAATTACCATGTCCAAGAAGTTGGACATACTGTTTCTCAGTTTGAGAAGTCTTAAGTTGCAATGTTAGTACCTGTAAACTTTCCTTAAGGGGACCTATTTAAGGTTGAAATTCTGTGTCAGTTGTATGATCTTATATTTAGGCCTTGTTATTTTTAGTTTTAGCTTACAGTCTCGGTTCCTACAACTCCTTATAGTTGTGTATAGCTCCTTACAACTAAACTTACAACTTCTTTCAGCTCTTACAATAGTTTCTTATGGCCTTAGTATGGTTATTTCAGGGAAGGCAGATAAGAATTCTTAATACTTGGTTGAACGAGGTGATTAAACCAGAAAAGGGACATTAATTGTGAAACATCTATTGCTTAGTTTTGATTATTTAATTAACCAATGATTGGACCAAAGCAAAGAGCTTTTCAGTCCATCTCATCTCATGTTCATCTGCAATTGATATTAGAATATATTCGCAAAAGGAACTGATTTCATTTTTTGATATTCTTGAGGCTTTAATGTATTTTGACCCCATTTTCATCTCTCTAGATTATCCATAATTTTCTTTTCTTTCTATTTATTTCTTTTTCTTTATCTTCCCCCTAGAGTACGTTTGCTGTTTATGAAGATGAATGTGCACCTGTATTTGACTTTTGAAGTTACTGTATAGAGTCGATTTCTGTACTGTAGTATGAATACATGGTTCCATTAAGGCAGACAAGTTCATTTTTCTTGGCAATTTATAAGTTTTAGCTATTTAAGGAGAGGATAATATAGAGCTATATGTATGCAGGCAAGAATTGGTGCTTTTAGATAATGAAATTTCGTTCAATGAAGCCATAATTGAAGAAAGGGAGCAGGGAATCAAGGAGATACAAGAGCAAATTGGAGAAGTTAATGAGATCTTCAAGGATCTCGCTGTTCTTGTACACGAGCAATCTCCAATGATTGGTAAAATACTGCTATGTGAAGATGCTCCATATGCTTCAGTATCCTATTTGCTCTAAACCGTGGATGTACTTGATTTAACGTGATAGGCTCATCCTATGTTGGCAGATGATATTAGTAAAAATATAGAGACTTCTGCTGCTGCAAGCAGCCAGGCCAGGCAACAAATTTCTAAGGCTTCTAAGAGTGACAGATCAGGCTCAACATGGGTAAGTTCTACTGTCTTCTGAATGGAATTCATTAAATTCTCATGGAAATGTTATTTATCTGTTTCTTCTTGTGGTTCCATTGATGCTAAATTTGGGGAGGGAAGACCGTCTTAAGATGTGACCTATTCCGTCTAGTTGATAAATTTCTCAGTTATTCTGTTGGAAGGCTTTTGAATGTTACCTGCAGGATATGATCACATTCTGATTATTTAAAGGACAATATGTACTCACTTAAAGTAGACTGATTTTCAAAGGTCATGTCCTAAGCAGCTTTTCACAAGGAAAGAGATATTTCTTAAAGAAGGAAGTTTTAGGCACATTTACAAATATACTGTTAAAGAATCAAGAAGTGGGATTTGTATGTAGAAATCGGAGAGGAGATAATTTATAAGAAGATATATGACATTTGCAGGCAAGATAGGATTGAAGAAGTAACTCACCAAGATAAAGTGAGAAGTGATTGAGAACTCAGAAAAGGAAAATTCTGAAAAACAAGTCATAGTATGGAGACTGCCTGGGAGCTTACAATGAATCCTAGATCTTCTTTAGGTGTCAGCATAGGTTGCGGGTAGTCAGAGACCAGGATTTGACCTAAAAATGGTCTCAGTGTGTCTCCTTTTAGATCAGTTCGAGGTTTTCTAATTTGAGAGGTGCATGAGAGCAGAATTATATTCTCTAATTCATTTGGATGTAAAAGAAAAACAAAGATAGTTGAATAATGTGGTTGTCTAAAGCTGTTTGGTTCCATAGTTGCACTGCTTAGAATAGTTTCGGCTTTGGTTCCCAAATGTCCGGAATCTTGTATTAGGACCAGTTTCTGAGGGATCCACTCAGGCAAGTCATGTCTGAAGCCTCAGTCAAATTCTTTGCAGTTACACCTTTTCTCCTTAATTACAAGTGATCCTTCTATACCTCCTTAATGTTGGAATGTCTTCTCTTAACAAGCCTTAATCATTAAGCCCCATTTCAGTGAAGGTATTCCTCAATGTAACTAGCCTGATAGAAATTCTCATGGTATAATTGAGAAATATGTGGGTGAATTAAAGGTCACAAAGGAAGAAGGGGAGGGGTTACTTCCTACTCTTAGCAATCAAATCAAATGTGCTTCTTTCTAGGGGACTAGAAACAGCATAATGTAGCTAATATCTCATTGCTGATTATATATCAGAGAAATAATTTGAGTAACAACCAACTATTCTGCTTTATGGTACTCGATGTATCCATTGGCAGAAAAGGGTTTCTGCTCTAGCACTTGTGATTTTGGGTTGTTGATTGGTGTAGCCTTAGTAGGAAGAATAAAAATGTAGAATGAGGTGATTTGAGATAAGGCGGAAATAGCCGTTGTCAGGGATACAATATGTGAAAGAAAACTTAAAAGGTCCAAATTATCATAAGATGACATCCTACTGATGTGTGAGTAAGGACATGTGACGGCCCCTTTCTAATTATTGTTAAAAGAAAAAGTGGAAAGCATAAGTACTCACTGGAGATCATTACCATTTGGCCTATCTCTAGATTACACAATAGGACACACCTTCATTATGGTTTGTGGTGATTTGTGTACCTTGGTTGTGGGGATCTTTCACAAGAGACTTGGATCTTAGGTAGGGATCATTTTTATGGGCCTTGCATCTTGTTGTCTTTTAACTTTGTGCCCAGTTATTCAATACTTGGGGTTTGTTTTGTATTCTTGGTCCTAGCCTATCTCTAGGGACAATAATACATATATGAACTATTGGCACTTCAATACCCTTAAGTTTGGCCACCGAATAAAGGGGTTCAACACTTTGTGAAGATAATAATTTACTACCTTGAGATTTTAATGAATTGATAATTTAGTTCTCTTTCTCAATATTTTAGAAATTATGTATTGACCGAATAAACTTTGGATAATTTTTGTAATTTGACTATTTTTTTAGTTTTTAACGAAGTTACGCCCCTTATATATGGTATCAATAAAATGTAGACTATGTTCTAACAATGGGAACAACGCCATTATTATAGTCATTAAAAGAAGACGGGATTCCTTAAAAACTAACATACAATAGTAAAATTATAAAAATGCTCCATTTTTTTGCGGTGATAACATAAATTCTAGAACACTTTGTCAAGAAAGAGGACTAAATTATCAACTAATTGAAACCTCAAGGTAGTAAACTCGTAGGAACCACGATCCGTCCCCGTAAAGAAATCCAGATTGGGACCGAGCTTCCCCACGAATGTCGGGTCTCTTTGGTTTTTGAATATTCTTTTTGAAAGTTGATTTTGAAAGTGGATTTAGAAAATGGGGATGCACTTGTTATTGAGATTTTCGATTTTTGTAATTTAATTTGAAATAATTTAAGTAGTGATTGACAATTTTATTAATTATTTATTTTAGAAACTTATTTTAGAAGGTCTCGGGATATTATTTCATAATAAAACAGAAAGAGTAAAATTAGCATTCTGCCACAAGGCTTTTGGGCCAAAAGGTGATAAACCGGTTTGGACCGAAAGGCACCAGCGTTGATTGATGACCGGCGGCGGCCATGAGGCCGAGGCGGAGACCGAGAAATCAGTCTCGGTCCTATGGCCTCGGCGGGCAAGAATGATTTAAAAATTTCCATTTTTAAATCGGAAATGCGATGTAGTAATTAGGAGAAATAAAATAGAAAAAGAGGAGTCGCTAATCGGTTTTAGAAATAAAAACTAACAAAATAAAGAAATACACTTCCAATCTTAATATGGGAAAACTATACTAACTCCATCGGTCTAGAACCGAGAATCTAGATTCGGGGCGAAGGTACGAAATGTAGGGATAAGCCCTTCCATTCCGCCCGTTCGTAGACGATCTCTACAAATTCGAATTGTGAGTTAAATAAATGTGTTAAAACAGGTAAGCAAACAACATACTAGGTGCGAAAAATTAAATCAACCAAACATGCTAGGAAAGCGATAAAAGCATATAGGAAAGCAATAAATAAAAGCATATAGGAAAGCAATAAATAAAAGCGATAAAGGAGAGCGAAAAGGAAAGCGAAAGAAATTAAAAGTTACAGCGGGTGGGGAGGAATTAGATGCGATTACATCTTTGTCCACAATATGAAAAGCGATAAAAAACAATAATTTAAATAAACCGTAATCGCGATTGAGAATGAAATGTGCGCCCTTAGGTGGAAGTAGGCTGATCTTGAATCGCGAACAAATCGAATGCATGACGGTGGATCTTGAATCGCGAACGGATCTGAATGCATGACGGTGGATGAACAAAACCGAAGAAGGCTTTTTGTGGAATTTGTAGTCGTAGAGTAGTGTAGGAGAATGATGAGATGCTTGGTAGAGTAACGATTAGTTGACAATGAGCCAAGAGTTTAGAATATCGATATATCATTTAATAGCTCTTAGCCTAATTTCGATGAGCGTGTAGCTAGGTCAATGACCTCTCGCCAAAGTGAGGGGTTAGGCCCTCTATTTATAGAGGAAAGTTAGGTCACAAAATGACCTCAAAGCAATGCAACAAGCCGGCGGAAAAGCCGGAAATTGATCGAACCGGGCCGGATTTGCCGGAGAGGATAAAAGGGAAAATCGGATAATATCCTCTTGAACCGGGAATCCCGTTGAGGGCTCCGAGAAGGCCGCCGCCGGTCAAGCGATGATGTTGCGTGGAAGTTCCGGGGTTACAGTGCCTCTTTGGGAATAAAACACAACGTTTTGGCAAGTTGAGCCTCAAAACACGGCGCGGTCACGGTGTCATACGGACGTCTCGGGTTTCGTGCCTCGCTTGGTCGGTGATTGATAGAGTGAAATGAAGCGTTTTTGCCCAAAATGGAGGTGACCAGCGCCGATCAAGCGGCTTTCCATTTTTGGAAACTTTTTATTTTTAGCAGATTTTATTTTTGGTGCGGGTTTGGGTTTCCTGGTTGGGAGCCCGACCTAGGCTTGGTCCGACCAAAAGAAAATAGGTTTGTGGGTCGCCCCAAATTAAACAAAGTTAATTTTTGTGGTGTTAATGGGTTCTTTGTGGTTTAGTGGCTTCCGTCACGCCTATCAAACTCCAACCGTGATATGGGATTTCATCACCGGAGTAACAAATAAATAAAAGAGAAAAGGGACAACACTTTTTAGGTATCTACATAAACTATTATAATCGAGAGTGGTGAGCTATATTCGTTAGCCATGCCTCAAGGTACTGGAGTGTCTATAGCTCTTCATAATATCTGGACTACCCTATCTAGCTTATGAAAGCATGATCCATACTCAAATGATATGGTTGTAGCATGCATGACAGGGTAGTGGCCTTTTTGGTGGAATTGGTAAGATCTTTCTCATGGATGAGTTAGGCTAGGCCAAAGGTCAGTTCTGTCTGACCAAAGTGTTCGGCTAGGGCTAAGGCTCGGCTTGGCTCAATTAGCTTGTTTACTTTATTATTTTGAAAGTAAATTATAGAATACTCCATAGTTGTACTTACAATGTGAATATTGATATTTTAACTATAAAGTATATTGTTGGATCTTTATTTTTTAAAGTTGGCATGATAATCGTTTAAAGTTAAAATATATTTCAAATTAATATGTGAAGATTCAAATCATACAAGAAGTACTTTATTTCAAAACTCCGCCAAGCTCAAGCTCGAATTGGTGAAATCCGGCTCACGACTAAGATTTTTTCGAACAAGCTTGGCTCCTATGCGGGCTCGGCTTGCATATTTAACAAGCCTAGCTAAGCTTGGGCTCAACTCAGCTCGAATCTTTGTATCTCCAATTACATGGGTTTAGGATAGTGAAAAAGTTGGAAGTCAAGTTGAAAGTGAAGTTAGCAGGCTCATTCCTGAATTGCTAACATTTTACTAAACCCTAGATTTAAAATATAGACTCCAAATCCAAATCGATATCACAACAGTCCTGCTAGACAGTTTCCTTTAGTCCACTATAACTCAAAGGTGAAAAACATGCTCCTAAGTGGTTGTTCCAACTATTTAAAGGTTTACGTAATATCATGAAAGCAGTTGTGTATGAAAATATAGTATCATTGTATGAAGCACTATCTATCAGTGCCATGTTACTCTAGTATGTGTTTGAATTAGGCTGTTGTTTAAAGACCACTAATTTCTTCACAAAATGCTATGTTCCCTTTTGCTTTCTACTTACTGCTATTGTTTTGCATTCTACACAAACATGGTTATTAACAATTCATCATTTTTATTGTGTCATTCAACAGTGCTGGTTGCTGCTGATAATATTTGCAATTGTGGTTATCATCATCTTGCTCATCCTCATTCTATAGGATGGTAAATAAGCTTCGAAGTCACTGAAATTCAGCAGGCAGTGATTTGTTTCCTCTGCATTTTGGTGGTGTTAATAATCTCTCTCCTCTCTAATCCAAAGGTTTTAGGAGCATGCTATGTAAAATTTTGATCGTGCATGTATTTTTGGGTCTTTTATTTATTTATTTATTTTTTCGTTTTCTGCCCCGAAGTTTGGAATTCTTTCTTTCATTGGAGATGTTCGAGTATGAGAATCTTTGAAGGTTGAGGATTTTCATTAATAGAAGGTGTTTTTTGGAAGAAAAAGGAGATGCATTAATCATAACCAACAAACATGACCCAGTTCAAGCCCACTAAGCAAATAGAAACAACCAAGAGCAAAAGAAGTACAACAGCAGCAAAGGCAGCCAAACTAGCATATAGTAAGCAACATAACAGAACACACAGCATACGAGGGGTCTTAGTTCTGGTGTGAATTTGTCAATCAAATAGTCCTATTTTTCCATCATTTCTTTACTGATCTGAAGAGCTCTCTCATCAGCTTGGGGCCACTTGACTTGAGGTGGGGGAAGGGTATGGAGAATCACAAGTTCTATTTGATATCTGTTGACATTTGCAGTGAGATTGCCAACCCCAAGAGAACGTTTGATAGTAACCTCCCATTTCTCCGAACCAGCTCGATAAACTGTCCAATAACATAATTTTCACTGCTATTAGTATTCATATTTATCTTTATTCGCTGAATAAACTCTTCCTCAATATCAATTTCCATCTTGGGGATATGTAATCTCATCCCCTTCTGAGACTTTCTTTCATCATTTCAAAAGTAGCCACAATCTTGTCATTACTATGGACCACCACCATGCAACCCAAAAACAAGTTGTGACTCCCGGTCCTAATCATGCCCCTGGCCATAAACCTCTCATTGTCTTCATCTCTAAAGAGTGCAAAAGTTGATCTTGAAATGAGCTTGCGTGGGTGGCTTCCAAATCACGGCAGTGTTCTTCGTAATTAGGTCTCTGCAGACTCATGATTGCATTAGCTTGGCTAATTCATAAGATAAATGATTTCAAAAACGTTGCATGAGTCGACACTGTGTAATAACTGTAAATTTAGTTGAGATCATTATATGAGTTAAATTAATAGTTAACTTTAATTAAATAAATTAGGCCGATTAACTAAAATATACATTAGAGTATATTTGTCATTTTATTTTGGACAAATTATTATATATGTATAACCTTAATTAGTGAAATATATTAGATCTTTGTGATTCTCCACTAGAACCCAAGTAAATGAAAAAAAGAGACAACTTATCCTACCTATTTTGGGTTCGAACCTAATTATACTTAGCTGGAAAAAAAGAAAAGAAAAGGAGGAGTTGTTGGTGGATTTCCTTGATGAAGTCAAGGGAGAGAGAAAGAGAGGACCGACAGAGAGAGAAAGCACCAAAAAAGGTTAGAGAGGAAGATGGGCGAGAGGGAGCGGGAGACCGAAAGGTAGAGGGAGGCGGTGAGAGCGAGGGAAGAAGACAGGGATAACGAGCATAGGCCGAGAGATTAAGAGGAAAAGGAACAATGACAAAAAGAGAAGAAGGAACGAGCGAGAGCATAGCAAAGAGGGAGAAAACGAGAGCAGAGCAAAGTAGTGAAGAGGAAGAACGAAGAGAAAGCGAGAGCGAGATATTGAAGAGAGTGAGCGAGAGTAAGAGACTGGGAAGGAGAGGAGAATGAGTGATTGTGATAGACACAAAACGAGAGAAGAGCGAGAGATCGCGAGCCGAGAGGCGAGACAGAGACAGAGACAAGAGAAAGCAAGAAAGGGATTGTGGGCGAGAAGAAGAAGGGGAAAAAGAGATTGAGAGAGGAAGAGGAATAGCTATAGGCAAAGAGCAACGGAAGAAGAAGAGGAGAATGAGAATGAGAGCACCAAGCGTGAGACGGGAACAGGGGGTGAGAGGTACGGATAGAGATCGAGAGGAGGAAGACAAGAAACCTAAATCGACTCCTTTCATTCGCTTGTGCAGTCAAACCCTAAGAATTCGATGTGAATGGTCTTATAATCTAAACTATATTAGATTTGAGCTAAAATTATTTAGTATGTGAATTGATTATTCAAATGTTTGATTTTAGTTTGAAGTATATTAGGTTCTTTGATTATAGTTCTTTGATTGTGGGAAATGGTGGAATGAGCTAAACTTTGGAGTGACGATGAATTGAGAAACGAAATTAGTGGATTGATTCCATATGTAGATGGAATTATGGAAATTAAATTGAATATGGGAACCGGTAGCCGTTTGTGATTATTGTGGTCGGTGTGAAACTAAATTAGTGAATTGACAAATTAGGGAGATGTAAAATGACAATTTGAAAATAATATAACAATTTATGATGAGTTGTGACTTCTTGGGTTAAAATTATAACTCGTTTATGAATTTTTGTGGTTATTGTGGCTCGTGTGAAATTGAATTAGTAATTGATAGGTTTAGGGAATATAACAGTTGCTATTTTTGTGGTTATTGTGGATCGTAGTTGTTGAACTCTCTATGGTTTCTTGAATTTATTGTATTTGCGATTGAATTGAGTTTAATAAGAAATTGATGCTTGGAGTATAGAAGGAAAGTGTGAATTTGGAGCATAGATGTTCAAAATAAATTCTAAAACTCCAAGTTACTCGTTGTGGTGGTTGTGTTTTGCCTAGTGTTTGTTTTAAATATTCTATTGATGGTGTTTATGTAGTTTTAGCCGCATCTTACTTGAATCACTTAACCGAATTAAAACTATGAATGAAACTTCGACTTAAGGTGCTTCCCTAAGAAAAGAACAGAATGTCGTGGAATTTAACCGTGTGTGTTGGATTATGAGGATTTTGTGTACTTGATAAATTAGTTTGCGCATATATATGTAAATACTTTATTTAAAAGGTGAACTATTACTAAAGGGACTTAAATACGAAATATAAAAGAAAGGGAAGTTAAAGATTTGAGTTATGCTAGTTGTTGGTGTGATATTGTTCCTAATTCAATTATTTTGCTATGAATACGTGAAACAATGTATTATCGTGAATGATTGAGCTTGCTTGTGGTTCCGAATGACTTATAATCAAAGTTGATTTAACAACAAAAATTCTTGTGGTTAGTTTTGAAAAGAGTTCGATTGTTTATGCAAAATGATCCTCGAATATGATTTCTTGATATTTGCTTTTTTTTTTTTTGGGTAAAAGGTTAGGTCCTTTTTCATTGATCATTGAAGCATAACATTACAACTTACGAGAGGGCATACCCTAGTTATGTTAAGGTTTCCTCACTTCTACATATTATCATTATGCCACATTCAAGTACTAGGACATGTGTATCTCTACTTGTGTTTACAAACACTCTTCTATTTCTTTTTCTCCAACAGCTTATAGATACAAACTGCTAAGCATAACTTCGTCATCCCTCTTGTTTTGTTTGTTCTCCTAGCCTAAAACACCTCATTTTGTCAATCAACCCAGTCCGAGCTGATAAGTCTCCATTTAGTATGCTCATAAGTTACATTTTGGCGGACAACTTGTGTGTAAGGACATTCAATGTATAGATGCTTGTGTGATTCCTCATTATCATTGTACAGCACACATTGTGTGTCCATTGCCATATTCATCCTTATCAATCTATCCTTTTTGAGGAGTTTTTGATGTTGTGCCAGCCAACTTATGAATGAGCATTTTGGAATGTTTGGTTTGCTCCATATTAAACTGTGGGCTCGAGGTCATAGCCTCGCTGAGCTGTGTATATGTACTTGCCGGTTAATCTCCATATTCCTCTCGCTTGTGTCAACACCAGTCCTCATTTCATCTCTCACTTTAAGTAGTTTCCTCCAATACCAACTATCATAAGTTTTGGGAGTACACTGCCAAATAGACTCACCTTTCACATAGTAGTGGTGTAGCCATCTCACCCATAAATTGTCCTCCTGTTGGGTTATAGCCTAGACCAGTTTAAACACTAAAGCGAGTATTTTTGTATTGAAGTCTCTAATCCCCATTCCTCCTGCCTCTTTAGGTAAACATATAGTCTTCCGAGGCTATTGGGGCTGGCTGAACTTTTTCATTGGTGGTGTTCCACAAAAATCTTCTCGCATATTACATTTACTTCTTTGGTGATAGCCTTAGGGATTATAAACATCTAGCTCTAATATGTAAACATGCTAAGTAAAACTAAGTTGATCGGTAGCACCTTGCCAACATAGCATAGTCTCTTAACCGGCCATAATCTCGGTCCTAACGAGTAATTTTATTTACACGTTCTTGGCGGTCATTTTTGGATAACCTTTGAGCCTTCATAGGTACCCCTAGGTACCTAAAGGGTATTTCCCAGTCTTGTAGCCTGTCGGTTTAGTCAAAGCTTCGCCATCTAATCATCCACACCAACTAGTATCATTTGTGACTTGTCCATGTTGGCTTCCAGCCCTAAGGCCTTTGAAAAATGCTTGAATGCTACTTGTAGAATTCTCACACTTTGAATATCAGCCTTACAAAATAGCAATAAGTCATCGAGCAAAACATAGTTTGCTCACTTTCATCCTCTTACAGCTGGATGACACTTGAACTCATTTTTGTCCATTGACAACTTTGATAGATCTAGCTAGATATTTCATGACTATAACAAAAATAGGTGGAGACATAGGGTCTTCTTGTCTCAAACCCCTCCCACTATGGAAATATCCATGGAGATCTCCATTTATCCGAATTGAGAAGTCTGGGGTTGTTATGCAACACATTATAGCTTTGGCAAATCTATGGGGAAAACCATATCCAAACAACAACATTTCAATGAACTTCTAATTCATAGAATCATATGCTTTCTTTAAATCAATCTTCATCATGCATATTGGTGTTACACCCTTTCTCTTGTAATATCTCAATAGGTTAGCACATATTAATACATTGTGCATAATTGATCTCCCTGAAATGAACACACCTTGTGTCATATCAACTAGATCCGGTGGTACACACCTCGATCCTATTGGATATTATTTTGGTGATGCATTTGTAGATTGTATTGCAGCATGCAATGGGGCGCATGTCGACGAGGTTTAGTAGTAGTGGCTACTTTAGGTACCATTGCTAAAATAGTTGCATTAACTTGTTTCAACAACTTACCCGATGTAAAGAAGTCATGCATAGTATTCTAGATGTCCTTCCCTACAATTTGCCAACTTTTCTTGAAAAAAACCACTTTCATACCCATCTGGACCTGGACTTTTTGTGCTATTAATGCTGAACGTGGTCTGTTTTATCTCCTCATTTGTTATAGGGTTCTCCATTTCAATTTGTTGTGCGGTTTCAAGGCATTTTCCTTGTAATATTACTTCTAAGGACACTTGTTGAACTGCATCTTTATGTTCTAGAAACTTTGCAAAGTAGTAAACTAAGATCCCTCCAATCCCTTCCTCGTTCATATTCCAGCTTTTCCATCTTCATTCTCCAAGGCCTGTAGTTGAGTAGAGTATTGCCTATTTGCTACCCATGCAAAGAAGTACCTAGTGTTTTGGTCCCCTTTTTAAGCCATGGCTTCTTTGTTTTTGTAGGAAGAACATCCTTTTTGCTTTGCACAAAGAGCTATAGACTTTTGCTGGCTCCTTTTCCTTATGGTACAAGTTAGTGTTGAGTGGATCACTATGTATTGCAGTCTGCGCCAAGCTGTCACGGGACGATAATTCACTCGAACTTAGGACCCGTGTGGCGCTAGCAAACTAGACCCGAGACCCTTTTGTAAGCCTCGCTAGTAAGCCTTAAAGATGCTTGACTTAAGCTTGAGAGAGCTAAGTAAGCAAAGACACTTAGAGAGAGAGAGTTTGGGACAATGCTTTATATTGAACTCTTGGAATTGATGATTACAAATGAGGACCCCATGGGGGTATATATACATGGCCACCTCCTCAATGGACGGTGGAAATCTATTTGACCTAACGGCTAAGATTGCGTATCTAGAATTCTTTATATAAATATCTATATATCTACATAAGTGTAGAACATTCTAGAACTTGGGAGGCCTTGGTAGAACCAAGGAGAGAATTCTAGAAGATTCCGGGCTCTTCCGGAATCAAGGAGAGAATTCTAGAACATTAGGGAAAATTATGGAACATTATAGAATAGTAGGGAGAGATCTAGAAAATTCGGGAATGTTCCGGAGCGGCCCGTGACATTCTCCCCCACCTAACCCGGCGACGTCCTCATCGCTTTTTACCCTCGAACTCTTGACCGGTGTCGAGAAGACTTATGGAATTGGGCTTCACCTCTTGTCTCTCGTCTTTCATGATAAGAGCGGACAGTTTGCTCATTGTCGGACACTTGAAGACTCGGTGAGGTCCGTTGCATAGAAAGCAACATAACTTCCTTTTTCCCATGTGCCGTAAGGCTTTTCTTCCTTGGGGGTCTTTTTCCCATTCTCCTCCACCATTGCCATCGATATTTAACCACCCGAGAGCGATGTCTTGGAGGAACAGAAAAGTATCGCTTACCTTTCGAGGGTCTTCCTTGATGCCTATCACTCCAAAATAAGTCTTGGGTACCCATATGAAGTTGTCGAACTCCCTTCACACTCCCGGCTCCCTTGTAGTCCGCAGGCTTGGATGCACTCATCTTAGGGCGGTTGCTCTCGAGAATGACCCACTGTTGGCCACCACGGCCGTGCACAACTTCATTTGTGCCTTCAATTCCTCCATTTGCTCCCGTTGAACATCGAGAGCGGCCTTGAGTTCACTATCTTTGGCCTCCACTCGTGGCTTTCGGGGTGGCCACCTCCTTGGCGAAGTCCAAGACTACCGCATTGAGGGCCAATCGCATCTCTTCGTTGAGCTCCGAGTCATCCTCCTTAGACTCGAGCTCCCCGACACTCCGAGTTAGGGTGTCGACTTCTTCCCTTAAGCCGTCAAGGATGCTATACCGTTGGGCAACCCTTTCCTCAAGAGCGAGCAACGGCCTCTCGGGACTTTTCCCGACCCTTCTTGCCCCCTTGTGGTTGTTGGCCTCCTTCGGTGATGCTCGACATTCTTGCCCAAACTTTGGCTCCGATACCAACCGTCACGGGACGATAATTCACTCGAACTTAGGACCCGTGCGGCGCTAGCAAACTAGACCCGAGACCCTTTTGTAAGCTTGCTAGTAAGCCTTAAAGATGCTTGACTTAAGCTTGAGAGAGCTAAGTAAGCAAAGACACTTGAGAGAGAGAGAGAGTTTGGGAGAATGCTTTATATTGAACTCTTGGAATTGATGATTACAAATGAGGACCCCATGGGGGTATATATACATGGCCACCTCCTCAATGGACGCTGGAGATCTATTTGATCTAACGGCTAAGATTGCGTATCTAGAATTCTCTATACAAATATCTATATATCTATATAGGTGTAGAACATTCTAGAACTAGGGAGGCCTTGGTGGAACCAAGGAGAGAATTTTAGAAGATTCGGGCTCTTCCGAATCAAGGAGAGAATTGTAGAAGATTCCGGGCTCTTCCGAATCAAGGAGAGAATTCCGAACATTAGGGAAAATTATGGAACATTATAGAATAGTAGGGAGAGATCTAGAAAATTCGGGAATGTTCCGGAGCGGCCGGTGACATTCTCCCCCACCTAACCCGGCGACGTCCTCGCCGCTTTTTACCCTCGAACTCTTAACCGGTGTCGAGAAGACTTATGGAATTGGGCTTCACCTCTTGTCTCTCGTCTTTCATGATAAGAGCAGACAGTTTGCTCATTGTCGGACACTTGAAGACTCGGTGAGGTCCGTTGCATGAAAGCAACATAACCTCCTTTTTCCAATGTGCCGTAAGGCTTTTCTTCCTTGGGGGTCTTTTTCCCGTTCTCCTCCACCATTGCTATCGATATTTAACCACCCGAGAGCGATGTCTTGGAGGAACAGAAAAGTATCGCTTACCTTTCGAGGGTCTTCCTTGATGCCTATCGCTCCAAAATAAGTCTCGGGTCCCCATATGAAGTTGTCAAACTCCCTTCACACTCCTGGCTCCCTTGTAGTCCGCAGGCTTGGATGCACTCATCCTAGGGCGGTTGCTCCCTGGAATGACCCACTCGTTGGCCACCACGGCCGTGCACAACTTCATTTGTGCCTTCAATTCCTCCATTTGCTCCCGTTGAACATCGAGAGCGGCCTTGAGTTCACTATCTTTGGCCTCCACTCGTGGCTTTTAGGGTGGCCACCTCCTTGGCGAAGTCCGAGACTACCGCATTGAGGGCCAATCGCATCTCTTCCTTGAGCTCCGAGTCATCCTCCTTAGACTCGAGCTCCCCGACACTCTAAGTCCGGGTGTCGACTTCTTCCCTTAAGCCGTCAAGGATGCTATACCGTTGGGCAACCCTTTCCTCAAGAGCGGCAACGGCCTCTCGGGACTTTTCCCGACCCTTCTTGCCCCCTTGTGGTTGTTGGCCTCCTTCAGGTGATGCTCGACATTCTTGCCCAAACTTTGGCTCTAATACCAACCGTCACGGGACAATAATTCACTCGAACTTAGGACCCGTGCGCCGCTAGCAAACTAGACCCGAGACCCTTTTTAAGCTTGCTAGTAAGCCTTAAAGATGCTTGACTTAAGCTTGAGAGAGCTAAGTAATCAAAGATACTTAGAGAGAGAGAGAGTTTGGGAGAATGCTTTATATTGAACTCTTGGAATTGATGATAACAAATGAGGACCCCATGGGGGTATATATACATAGCCACCTCCTCAATGGACGGTGGAGATCTATTTGATCTAACGGCTAAGATTGCGTATCTAGAATTCTCTATACAAATATCTATATATCTACATAAGTGTAGAACATTCTAGAACTTGGGAGGCCTTGGTGGAACCAAGGAGAGAATTCTAGAAGATTCCGGGCTCTTCCGGAATCAAGGAGAGAATTGTAGAAGATTTCGGGCTCTTCCGGAATCAAGGAGAGAATTCTAGAACATTAGGGAAAATTATGGAACATTATACAATAGTAAGGAGAGATCTAGAAAATTCGGGAATGTTCCGGAGCGGCCGGTGACATTCTCCCCCACCTAACCCGGCGACGTCCTCGTCGTTTTTACCCTCGAACTCTTGACCGGTGTCGAGAAGACTTATGGAATTGGGCTTCACCTCTTGTCTCTCGTCTTTCATGATAAGAGCGAGATAGTTTGCTCATTGTTGGACACTTGAAGACTCGGTGAGGTCGGTTGCATAGAAAGCAACATAACTTCCTTTTTCCCATGTGCCGTAAGGCTTTTCTTCCTTGGGGGTCTTTTTCCCATTCTCCTCCACCATTGCCATCGATATTTAACCACCCGAGAGCGATGTCTTGGAGGAACAGAAAAGTATCGCTTACCTTTCGAGGGTCTTCCTTGATGCCTATCACTCCAAAATAAGTCTCGGGTACCCATATGAAGTTGTCGAACTCCCTTCACACTCCTGGCTCCCTTGTAGTCCGCGAGCTTGGATGCACTCATCTTAGGGGCGGTTGCTCTCGGGAATGACCCACTGTTGGCCACCACGGCCGTGCACAACTTCATTTGTGCCTTCAATTCCTCCATTTGCTCCCGTTGAACATCGAGAGCGGCCTTGAGTTCACTATCTTTGGCCTTCACTGTGGCTTTCGGGGTGGCCACCTCCTT
This sequence comes from Talinum fruticosum, assembly GCA_021018815.1. Classification (NCBI taxonomy): domain Eukaryota; kingdom Viridiplantae; phylum Streptophyta; class Magnoliopsida; order Caryophyllales; family Talinaceae; genus Talinum; species Talinum fruticosum. Next base: position 1,036,041 of record JAITYX010000120.1, on the reverse strand, counting down.
GGCGAAGTCCGAGACTACCGCATTGAGGGCCAACCGCATCTCTTCGTTGAGCTCCGAGTCATCCTCCTTAGACTCGAGCTCCACGACACTCGAGTTAGGGTGTCGACTTCTTCCCTTAAGCCGTCAAGGATGCTATACCGTTGGGCAACCCTTTCCTCAAGAGCGGCAACGGCCTCTCGGGACTTTTCCCGACCCTTCTTGCCCCCTTGTGGTTGTTAGCCTCCTTCGATGATGCTCGACATTCTTGCCCAAACTTTGGCTCCGATACCAACTGTCACGGGACGATAATTCACTCGAACTTAGGACTCGTGCGGCGCTAGCAAACTAGACCCGAGACCCTTTTGTAAGCTTGCTAGTAAGCCTTAAAGATGCTTGACTTAAGCTTGAGAGAGCTAAGTAAGCAAAGACACTTAGAGAGAGAGAGAGTGTTTGGGAGAATGCTTTATATTGAACTCTTGGAATTGATGATTACAAATGAGGACCCCATGGGGGTATATATACATGGCCACCTCCTCAATGGACGGTGGAGATCTATTTGATCTAACGGCTAAGATTGCATATCTAGAATTCTCTATACAAATATCTATATATCTACATAAGTGTAGAACATTCTAGAACTTGGGAGGCCTTGGTGGAACCAAGGAGAGAATTCTAGAAGATTCCGGGCTCTTCCGGAATCAAGGAGAGAATTCTAGAACATTAGGGAAAATTACGGAACATTATAGAATAGTAGGGAGAGATCTAGAAAATTCAGGAATGTTCCGGAGCGGCCCGTGACACATATCTAGTTTATCTTTTGCATCCCGCCCCTTCGGATGGATCTCCCCAAATTGCTGAACATTTATTGCCTATAAATATTTCTTTAGATTTTCAATTTCCTTTCTTACCTAAAACATTACAGTCCCCTCATATTGCTTCTCTCATTGCTCCCTTACAGTATGCATGAAGACTTCATTTGTATTCCACATATTACAATATTTGAATCTCCTTTTCCTCTTGTTCCTTGATTCCTCCAAATTGACAAGTGATGGACAGGTGGTCCGAGACCCCCTCATTGAGTACCATGTATGTAGCATTAGGAAATTGAAGAAGTCCATATTCATTTATGAAAACTCTATCAATTTTAGAGAAGACTCTCTCGTTACCCCGCTTATTGCTCCATGTAAAATCATGTGTTGTGTATCTCATCTCCTGAAGTTGGCAGTCCACGATCCATTGATTAAAATCCCTTGTCTCTGCAACAGATACATGGTCTCCACCTATTCTCTCATCGAGTCCTCAACAAGGCATTGAAGTCTCCACCAATAATCCATAGGCAATCCATTTGAGATTGTATTTTTGCACTTCATCCCATAGGTCTTTCCTACACTCAACTTCATTATCCCCATACACTACTATAATGGCAATAGCTATACCATAAGTTGTTTCTTTTGCATGTATAAATTGCTTATGTACAGTCATTGCACTAATAGACACCACTTTAGGGTCCCAAATTAGCCATAGTCCGCTTCTCTTAGTCATAGTTGCATTTGTGATTACTTCAACTCCTTAGCCCAGGGATTTTTGATATCATCCTCCTTATTAGACATAGTTGCATTTGTGATTACTTCAACTCCTTACCCCAGGCCTTTTTGATATCATCCTCCTTATTTTTCGAGTGTTTTAGTTTCGGATAGCCCCATAACACTGCATTTATTACTTTTGAACATGTGCTATACCGCACTTTTTATTAGGTCCATTGAAACCTCTTATGTTCCAAAAGCATACTTTATCCATGATCAAGGTGTAAGGACCCAAAGCTATTCTGCAGTGACATCATGTTCTATGGTGTAGCACAAGCATTAGGTAGTATTGAGGTTACTTGCACTTGTGTTTGTCGGTGTACCACCATGTTGTTCTTCCTCTTGCACTTAATCCTGCTGCTCGGACTACTGTGTGGCATTCCGAATAGGTTGAGGATCCGATACTCCGTGGGGCCGTTGTTCGAGTGCAGTATCTTTCCTTCTCTATACCCTCACAACCTTTTGCTTACACTCGGCTAGTCTCATGTCCAAATTGTTTGTAAAAATCACATTTAACTCGGATTCCATTCGTATTCCACCAGTTGATGGATCAACTCACCTTTTTCATCCATAAAGGTGATCTCATCCTTAAAATCTTTGCTCAAATCCATCTCAATGAGAACTCGTGCAAAGGTGGCTTTAGATTTGTTCTAAGCATGTTTGTCGGTTGCTAGCGGTCTTTCAACTAGGCTTGCTATTTTTCTTAAACCTTCAATGTTCAAAAATTTGAGATCCAAGTGGTGAATTTTGTCCACACTCGGTATCTTCGCAATTTCATCCCTCTTCGTTGGTCGCCCAATCGCCCATGGGTGCATAACTAGTGGTTTCTTACCAAAATAAGAGAAGTTATTCTTGAGAACCTCATCACATGAAGGTTTGCTCTTGGAGAGACTTATCACCCTAGAGGGCAGGTGAATAGGGTGATGAGGAAATTTAATCAATAAATGAAAGATTAAAGTCTAAAACAGACTTTGAGACCGTCCGAGTCTAGATTGGACTCGGAAAAATGTTAACTCGTAAATTACGTGGAAACCCTCCTAGGGCAGAAAACCACGGCCAATGCTAATCCAAGCACCAAGTCAAATCCACTATTTTGAATCCACAAAATACAAGTAGACAGACTCAACCAGAATTGCTCCCTTATACAATTCCTTATACGATTTTCCTAGACTCGTAAATTTCCTTATCCGATCTAGTACTTCCTAACCGAGGTAACCTTTACATCCGGGGACAACCGAGTTGAGTTAACCCTTACGGCTCTGTCAAGGGACCTTACTCGAAAGTGAGAAAAAGAATTTGTAACTCGATTACAAGACCTTACAACTCGGAAAGATGTTAAGTACGGAGTTGGAGTTATAAGTAGAAGATTGAGTATGAATACAAAGACTTTTTCTTAAGTATGTGTATTGACAATGATTCCGGCAATCTTCAAGTCTTGAGAGTTGGCTTCTATTTATAGATGACTAAGCAGATTAGCCGTTGTGACTATCTTCCGATTAGAAGTCCTCTCGAGACCGTTGTAATGGTTCTTCCGAGTCGCTCGTAAAAGATCCGTTGAGATGTGAACATTGTGCAATGGCTCTTTGACCCCTTAGGATGTCCCAATCCACTGGTGGTGTGTGAAAAGTAAGGTGGAAACCACCATTGAGCTTCGCGTTGAAGATTTCTAATTTTGGAAACAGACAACCCTCACACGATTGATCCGGGCCTTGGTCAAAAGTAGAAAAAGCCTTGTCTCGCTGGTGATTTGATATCTTTGAAGTCGGTTACTTTTGTAATTCAAAAATAGGATAACCTCGTTTAGATAACCTACAAAAGTAAATCAATTTTGGTTCTTAAAGTATAAAATACTTTGGTCCAAGATTAAACACGAGATAATAATTTAATTAAGATAACTAAGTGCATAATTATTTGAGAATGTTGACTCACTTGGTTTTTCCTGTTGAATCTCATCAAACACAACGTGGATACTTAGAATGGAAGATTAAAACCGAAACCGATTTTGAGACAGATCCGAGTCTAGATTGGACTCGGAAAAGTGTTAACTCGAAATTACGTGGAAACCCTCCTGGGGCGTGAAAACCACGGTCGGTGCTAATCCAAGTACCAAGTCAAATCCACTATTTTGAATCCACAAAATACAATAGAAACACTTAACCGAATTGCTCCCTTGGACAATTCCTTATACGATTTTCCTAAACTCGAAATTTCTTTATCTCGATCTAGTACTTCCTAACCGAGATAACCTTTACGGTTGGGGGCAACTAAGCTGAGTTAACCTTTACAGCTCAGTCAATGGACCTTACTCGGAAAGTAAAAATAAGTGATTGTGACTGATTACAAGACCTTATAACTCGTAAAGATATTAAGTACGAGTTTGAGTTGTAAGTAGAAGATTGAATGAGAATTATACAGAGAGAGATAATTTCAACAATAGGCTCAAGCAATCTTCTTGTCTTGTGAAGTGGCTTCTATTTATAGATGACCGAGCAGATTAGCCGTTGTGTCTTTCTTTTGATTAAAAGTCCTTTGTGACCGTTGCAATGACTTTTCCGAGTGACTCGAAAAATATCCGTTGAGGTGTGAACGTTGGACAACGGCTTTTGACTCCTTTGAATGTCTCAATCCACTGGTGGCGTCCGAAAAATAGGGTGGAAACCACCGTTGAGCTAGGCGATGCAGATTTCCAGTTTTGAAACCGACAACCCCGACACGGTGTCCGGGCCTTGGTCAAAAGTAGAAAAAGCCTTGTCTGCAGGTGATTTGACATCTTGAAGCCGGTTACTTTTATATTTCAAAAGTAGGATAACCTCGTTTAGATAACCTACAAAAGTAAATCAATTTTGGTTCTCAAAGTATAAAATACTTTGGTCCAAGATTAGATGCGAGATAATAATTGTAATTAAAATAATTAAGTGTCTAATTATCCGAGTCCTGAAGGAGTCAAATTTTCCGAGTCTAATATCCATTATGCTCAAATTCCATCCGAGTTAGTCCGGAAGTAAAACAAGTCGGTTAGGAAATATCGAGTAATGAGACTTGAACTTAGAGAGGCATGGTTCAAACAAAGCAAGTTGACTTGAAGAGAGGAATTAACACCGTAATTCAATCACGCTTAGAACCTAAAGTCGAACTAAGTTTATGTACGTTAGAGCAAATGTTTGAACATGCAATAAGTCTCGAGTGTTATCCGAGTGACTCGGAAGCGTGTGTGAAACCGATAAGCAAGAGTATGCTTTCGAGTTAGTCAAAATTAGGTGAGAACATATGCAATGGTTTACGTAACACTCGAAAAGATTCTAGATCACTCGGAAAAGTTTCTAAACCACTTGGAATGACTTGTAATCAAAACTTACAAGAGATGAAGTTTGTACCTGATTCCTTGATGGTACATAGAGTGATATACCTGCAAAGTCCGAGTCTTCAATGTCCCCTTTTTGATGAAAGGCATTCCATATTTAGATAAAAACTTTGTTAGTGATATAGATCTAGTTTTTCATTCTTTCTCAAGAATAAGTCGGATAAACATGATAGAATTGTATGGAGTAGATACGGTGATTGAAGCTTATATTCTATCGGAGCGAATAAGCTTAGATTGCATTAAAAAAACACTAAAGTACTAGAGCAAAAAAAAAATTACCGAGGATCGAGCATTGATAGACCGAATTGTCGAATTAGAGCAAAGAAAAATTACGGAGCAGGAAATTGAAACTCGAAATAATAAACTCGAAATAATTGCAACTCGAAGGTAATAAACATGAAACTGAAACTTCATTAAAATTTAAACTAAATATTTACACAAAAGAGGGTGAGAGAAACCGCCCTAAACAAGACAACAAATTTCTAAATATTCTCCCCTTTGCCTTTCAGCAAAAAAAAAAAAAAAAACAACGGGAGGAAGAATGTATCAAGAGGATACAGATTTGTATGTCTGGACAAAAAACAAAAAAAAATTTCAAACAGAAGAAGAGAATTTCTAAGATGGAGGAGAGGGAGCGATCCGAGTCGAGGACGGTGGACGTGTAATGCGCCTTCGCCGATAAAATTTAGAAGATGTAGACGAACGAGGCGGGGCAGCACTGGTATCTCCGGAATGGGCTCGGTTCTAAGTGGCCGACCCGGAACTAAGTCGTCCGGAGGCTCATCCTCCCGGAACTTGACCGAGGGAGGTGCTGGCTCTGCGCTGCATCGACCATGGTCGGCAGGGTCGTCGACCCACTCGGACTACTGTCCGAGCCGATCACTTCGGTAGGGGTTCTAGAGCACCTTGGTCCTCGGCTGCTTTGGCTTCGGTTTCGCTTCCTTCTCCTATAGAGGGGACTTGGCCGGACTCGAGGATTCTTCAAATGTATCCGAGTCAACGGATCCTGAGCCGCCTTGGAGCGTCTTTCTTGAAGGAGCTCAATCATCTCCCTTTGCTCCTTAACGAGTGCTTTCAGCTCAAGAAGCACGTCCTGCTGCTCTCGGATTTGGGATTGAGCAGTTTTTAATTGATGGTCATAGATTGAATGATAGTCTTGAATGACCGGAGGGTGTCCTTAAATTCGGTGGACACCGAGGAAAGCTTGTCCATGATGGCGGTGGACAAAGCAGAAGAGAGAATCGAGAAACATCTATGGTGGAGGCACTACCAGGTGGAGGAGGAGAGAGAGAGTAGATTGAGTGTGAGTCTAAGGCGGAGAAGGAGGCCTCGGTTCCGAGCTATGGACCTAGACACCTGGTTGGGTCTCTTGGTATCCATACCCAAGAAGTTCTTTCTTGCCAACGACAATGGCAGCTTTAGAAACCGCGTTAGGATATGAGGAAAGAGGAACTTTGAATTGCTTGAAGATGAGGGTGAGAAGAGCCCGGAAAGGAAGTGGGGTGGACTTCTTTGTCCGAGTCCGAGCGAGCACAACTGCCATTTGCTCGACTATAGCGGGAAAGAGGTCTACTTCGTAGCCCTCAAGAATGTCGTAAAGAGCTTTAAGGTGCTTGGAGTTAGGGTTCTCCTTGCAAGAATGTTGAGAGAAGAAAGTCCTCATCGGCAGAAAACACAGAAGACGACCTTCGACTTGAGTTGAGTCACGGAGAAGTTTTTACATGACCCAGGGAATTCTTTGGCATATTTTTCGAAGAATTCATCACCAACCTCGTTGAAAGGTATGGGGTTGCTATTGAGGAAAAGAGACGTGACTTTGAAGAGTCGGTGGAGAAGAGAGGTGTTGATACAAACCACAACATTTTGAACTCTGGAGGTTAGGATACCCTCGGAGCTAGAGAGGTTGGAATAAAACTCGAAACGAGTTCGAGTATATGAAATCACCGAAACAAAAATTTGTGGTCGGGAAGAAATTGTCATCCAACGTTAGATGGTGGGTGACAAGAGGTTTTAAAGGATTGGAAGGGCTTTCCTGGCTTTTGGTACGAGGTTTCTTGGTGGCGGAACTAAGAAAATCGGGGTGGGAACCTCTTTTCGGCATGTTTGATGAAGAAAAGAGAAGAAAGATGAACTTTTGATAGAGAGGGAGAGAGAGAGAGATAGCTCGACGAAAGTAAGCAAAAAAAATAAAAGAGTAGAGAGAGAGCGAGAGTGACAGAGCTTACTTGAGAATGCTTCCTCTTAGCTTGATAGCGATGAAAACTTTCTTCGACCGTAGAGAGAGTTTGCGCGAGTTGAAGTAATTGAGAGTGAGATTAAGTAGAGAGTAAAGTAGCGAGAATGAAGGAAAAAGAGTGCTATTTATAGAGAAATAATCGTCCTTCGGTGTTCGTTCGACCCGGCTCTCCAACGGTCGCCTCGGACCGGTGTGACTGTTCTGCTCTCCAACGGTTAGAATTCCAGCATTTGTCCGCTAACGGTTAGATGTCCGATCGAAGCGTGCGAGAGAGAGAGACAAAAAAGAGATTTTGAAAGGAATTTATGAAATTCTCCATTGATCTAGAGATGATTTCGAAGTTTGATGTCCATTTTCTCAAATTCGAGTCCGACTCGGTCAAGTTTATGGGTGACTCGAAACCGCACACAACTAATAACTCGAGCTCGGTATCACTGGTTCAACTAAACTAATTGTTATTAAAGAAAGAAGGCATATAACATATAATCATGCAAAGTAATCACACTCGAAAAGCACATAATTATGCATTGATCATGTCAAGCTCATTCCTAATAAAGCAAAGCTGATCCTCACTAAGTGGCTTAGTAAAGATATCAGCTAATTGAAGTTTGGTAAGAATGAATTCAAGTTTAATATCACCTTTCTCGGAACGGTCTCTTAGAAAATGATACCCGACCTCAATGTGTTTTGTCTTTGAGTGCTCGAACTGGATTCTTAGTGATGCTGATTGCACTTTGATTATCACACTTGATTGGAATTGATTTGAATGTAAGTCCAAGATCTCTCAAGTGTTACTTGATCCATAAAATCTGAGCACATCATGCTCCAGCTGCAATATACTCAGCTTCAACAGTTGATAGAGCTATTGAGTTTTGCTTCTTTGAGTGCCAAGATATCGGGGATTGACCCAAAACTGGTAGGCTCCTGAGGTTCTCTTTCTATCAACTTTGTATCCAGCAAATGTAGCATCCGAGTATCCAGTGAGAGTCGGTTATGAGTCTCTTGAGATGTGATTCTTTTGGATTAGCATGAAATCTTGCACACGGACATACACTAAACATTATGTCCGGCCTACTAGAAGTAAGATATAGCAAAGATCCAATCATACCTGGATAGAGTTTCGATCTACTGCTTTACCTTTCTCATCCGAGTCCAGTTTTGTGCTTGCTACTCATAGATGTTGCTACATGTTTCATATCTTGAAGTTTGTACTTCTTCAGTAGTTCCTTGGTATACTTTGATTGATGGACATAGATGTCATCTTTGTCTTGCTTGATTTGTCGACCAAGGAAGAAATTGAGTTCTCCCTTCATACTCATTTGAAATTCTGTCTCATTAACTCAGAAAATCTTGACACATAATTTCATTAGTAGCTCCAAAGATTATATCATCAACATAGATCCGAGCAATAAGAAAGTCTTTCCCCTTGGTTTTTATAAAAAGAGTCTTGTCAATCTGACCTCTTCTAAAATCATTTTCAATTAAGAAATTGCTCAGTCTTTCATACCAAGCTCTAGGAGCTTGTTTAAGACCATAGAGAGATTTTTGCAATTTGAAAACATGATTTGGAAGTTCTGAGTTTTCAAATCCGGGGGCTGGTCTATTGCTCAACATAGACTTCCTCTTCAATGAAACCATTGAGAAAAGCATATTTAACATCCATTTGATACAATTTGATATTCATGCTAGATGCAAATGCCAATAAGATTCTAATAGCTTCAATTCGGCAACAGGTGCAAAGGTTTCCCCACAATCAATTCCTTCTTCTTGATTGTAACCTTGAGCCACAAGTTTAGCCTTATTTCGACTACCAACCCACCTTCATCCAGTTTGTTCTTGAATACCCATTTGGTGCCTATGACTCGGCCGATCGAAGGTCATTTGGTCGAGTCCGGACTTGCTTTCTTTCAAATTGATTAAGTTTCTCTTGCATGGCTTGTACCCATTCAGGTTCATTTAGGGCCTTTAGTGCATTTATGGGTTCAGTTAATGAAATGAATGTAGTGAATGCACATAGATTTTGTAGAGAGGAACGAGTTCTTACCCCACTGTTGATATCGGACAAGATGTTTTCTAGTAGGTGGTTAGAAGCATACTTGAATGCTCTACCTATCTTTGGTTCACCAGATCTATAGGTTGAATTGGTTGATCTTCATAAGTTTGTTCTAAGTGAGCTTGTTCATCTGATTGACCTTCAACATTCCGAGCTGGCTCTTGAGTTGTCTCATTCCGAGTCATGTTGTTCCGAGTCACTTCGTTCCGAGTGACTTTGATTTGATTGTTGATGCGTTCATTTTCACCAAGATCATCATCTCTGCTTAGCTTCAGTGTCCGAGATTGTTGACTCACTTGGTTTTTCCTGTTCAATCTCATCAAACACAACGTGGATACTTTCTTCCACATTGTTAGTTCTTTTATTGAAAATACGATATGCTTTGCTATGAGATGAATAACCAAGAAAAATACCTTCATCTCGACCGAGCATCAAACTTGGTCAGGTGATCCTTACCATTATTGTGAATGAAGCACTTAAACCCAAAGGGTTAAAATATGAAATGTTAGGTTTGTTCCCTTTGTAGAGCTCGTATGGAGTTTTCTTCAGGATGGGTCCGATGAGGCATCCGTTAAATGTGTAGTTTGTCTGTGTTGATTGCCTCAACCCGGAAATAGTAGGGTAAATCATATTCAATCATCATTGTCCTTCCTATTTCTTCAAGAGTTCGGTTTTTCCTCTCCGCTATTCCGTTTTGTTGAGGAGTTCTTGGTGCTAAGAAGTTGTGGGAGATGCCATTTTTGTCACGGAACTCTGCAAATTTTGAATAGTCGAACTCCCTTCTACGGTCAGCTCGAATTCTCTAAATCTAAGTCCGAGACTCAACTTGGATTTTCTCGTAGAGCTTGCTGAACTCTTTGAAGGCTTCATTTTTGTGCTTAAGAAAACACACCCAGGTAAATCGTGAGTAGTCATCAACAAAAACAAGCATATATGATTTACCTTCGAGACTCTTGACGGGGATTTCACCACGTAAATCCATATGCAACATTTCAAGCACCTTAGAGGTGGAAACAGTTTTCAGAGATTTGAAAGATGATCCGACTTGTTTCCGTCTTGTGCATGCTTCATAAATTTTATCTTTCTTAAATGCACAGTTAGGCAATCCTCTAACTAGATCATGAGAAGCAAGCTTCTTAACAGTAGGCATGCTAATATGACCTAATTTATGGTGCCATGTCCATGAATCATCATGTAGGGACGCTTTTAAGCAAGATAAATTCGACTTGGGTCAAAGAGATGAATAGTGTAGGTGTTACCCGATCTCTTACCTAAGAACTTGGTCTCCTTGGTAGTATCATCAGAGATATAACAGTTGGTCCGAGTGAATCTTACCTCTTGACCTTTGTCGGACAGTTGAGAGATGCTAAGTAGATTGTACTTTAATCCCTTGATAAGATATATTGGACTGACCGGATCGTTTCCTTTTTCAATCTTGCCTATTCCAATTATCTTGCGCTTGCTGTCATCTCCAAATGTGACTTTGCCTCCCTTGTACTCTTCTAACTCAGAAAAGAGTCTTGGATTTCCTGACATGTGACGTGAGCATCCACCGTCCAGGTACCAATGCTCTTTTTTCTTTTCTCGAGCCACCTGCAAGTCGAAACAAACTAACCTTTCTCACTTTCTCTAACGAACCCAGTAACTCCCTTTACTCGTGTCCTTTTCGAGGAAGAAGACTCTTGGGAACCCAGATTTGAATCACTTTGGGTTTGGTCGGATTCCGAGTCTTTCTTTTAGAGAACCGAGTCCGTGTCTCTTTCTTTTGAAAAGCTTTTCTTTTATAAACCGGTGGAGAAGGTTTTCTCCTTTAAGCTGGTTTGCGCTCTGTCCTTCTTTCATTCTTATGAATGTGACCATACTCATCCTTCCCGAACTTTACAGTTCTAGAATCATTTTTAAAAAGCTACGAGTAGGAATTAGACTCCTCCTCTTTGTTAAAACCAAGTCCTTCTTTTCGAAGGAGACACATTGAGACCCTAAGAGTATATTAAGGTTTTTCGACCATATCAAGGTTTTCGACCTTGAGTAAATTTTAAAATAAGCTCTTGAGACTTATTGAGCTCTTAGTTCGAGATGTTTATTTTTCTCTTCGAGTGACTCGGACTCGGTCTCATTGGATTGAGCACTAGTCTTGAGTTCTCTTAGAGTAAGTCTCAGCTTTTCTAATTCATTTTTCTAAGAGATGCTCTCGAAGTAACGGACTCAAGTTGTTCTTTAAACTGAGAATAATCAAAATTGGACTTTTCTTCCAAAGTATAAATATATTTGGCCAAATCAACTTTGGAAAACTTAAGGAAGTATTCAATTACCTCCCGAGGATCTGTTTCCTCACTTTCCGAGTGATATGAGTCCGACTCGATTCAGCTTCGAGTCCGAGAGTGCCATCGGACATTTTGAATCATCTCGAGTCCTCATTAGCTTCCGATGAGTCTTCATCACTCCATGTGGCCATCATAGCCTTTTTCTTCTTTCTCGTCCCTCTTTCTCCTGGGACAGTCTTTGACTATGTGTTCCTTGCTCGCCACATTCAAAACAGCTGGAGTTCTTAGTTAAAGATAACTTTGAAGGGGAAGAATGTTTACCTTTTCTATCCTTCTTGTCTTTCTTATAGAACTCTTCTCTTGGCTTCTTATCCCATCTCTTTAACTTCATCATTCTTTTGAAGCCTCCGGGGATAAGTGCCATGGGATCCTCTTCTAAGTAAGAGGAACTCAAATTTGCTTCTCTGTTTTTTAGGCCTTTAGTGCGATGTTCTTTTTAGTGCCGACCTCTGCATCCTTCTCTTCCAGGTGGATCTCATGGGTGAGTAGCTTCCCAATGAGTTCGTCCGGCTTCGATAAGGACAAGTTCTTAGCCTCTTCGATGGCTTTCACCTTAGGACCCCATCTTCTCTTTGGTAGACTTCGAGTATCTTTCTCGCACATTTCCTCGTGGGAAATCTTTCTACCCAGAGGTTTGAGATTGTTAGTAATCTCGGTGAAGCGAATGAACATCCGAGTAATGTTCTTTTCTGGTTCCATCTTGAACAGCTCATACTTGTGAAGATATTGGCTTGTGCCTTCATAAGTGTTGACAAGCGTGTCCCACACTTCTTTGGCTGCGTCACGGTCGACACTCGGTTGTATTCTTCCGAGCTGATGGCGCACATTAGAATGTTCATTGCCTTGAAGTTTTTTCGAACTTCTCTCGCTTCTTCGGTAGTGTACTCGAGACTTTACTTTGAGCACAAGTATTGTTTCATCCATCTTCATAGGAATGTAGTTGCTTACTTGTATGATGTTCCGGACATCTTCATCGTGATCCAAGTAGAAAACATTGCATGAGCTTCTTCCGAGCACGAAGTTAGATCCTTTGAACTTTGGTGGTTTCGTTGGAAGATCTTCCTTCATCGAACTCTCCATTGTTCCGAGCCATTTGATCTTTAAACCTCTGGATGGTTAAATCCTTTACGAAAGGCTAGGCTCGATACCGGTTGAAGTTTTGCTCTTGGAGAAACTTAGTCACCCTAGAGGGGGTGAATAGGGTGATGAGAAAATTTGAACAAAGAATGGAAGACTAAAGCCGAAACCGACTTTGAGACGAGTCCGAGTCTAGATTGGACTCGGAAAAGTGTTAACTCGAAATTACGTGGAAACCCTCCAGGGCGAGAAAACCACGGGTAGTGCTAATTCAAGCACCAAGTCAAATCCACTATTTTGAATCCGCAAAATACAATAGAAACACTTAACCAGAATTGCTCCCTTGGACAATTCCTTACACGATTTTCCTAGACTCGAAATTCCCTTATCCGATCTAGTACTTCCTAATCGAGATAACCTTTACGAGTTGGGGGCAACCGAGTTGAGTTAACCCTTACAGCTCGATCAATGGACCTTACTCGAAAGTAAGAATAAGTGATTGTGACTGATTACAAGACCTTATAACTCGGAAAGATATTAAGTACGAGTTTGAGTTGTAAGTAGAAGATTGAATGAGAATTATACAGAGAGAGATAATTTCAACAATAGGCTCAGCAATCTTCTTGTCTTGTGAAGTGGCTTCTATTTATAGATGACGAGGCGGATTAGCCGTTGTGTCTTTCTTTTGATTAGAAGTCCTTTGTGACCGTTGCAATGACTTTTCCGAGTGACTCGGAAAATATCCGTTGAGGTGTGAACGTTGGACAATGGCTCTTGACTCCTTTGGATGTCCCAATCCACTTGGTGGTGTCTAAAAATAGGGTGGAAACCACCGTTGAGCTAGGCGATGCGGATTTCCAGCTTTGGAAATAGACAACCCCGACACGATGTCCGGGCCTTGGTCGAAGTAGAAAAAGCCTTGTCTGCCGGTGATTTGACATCTTGAAGCCGGTTACTTTTGTATTTCAAAAGTAGGATAACCTCGTTTAGATAACCTACAAAAGTAAATCAATTTTGGTTCTCAAAGTATAAAATACTTTGGTTCAAGATTAGATACGGATAATAATTATAATTAAGATAATTAAGTGTCTAATTATCCGAGTCTCGAAGGAGTGGAATTTTTGAGTCTAATATCCATTATGCTCAAATTCCATCCGAGTTAGTCCGGAAGTAAAACAAGTCGGTTAAGTAATATCGAGTAATGAGACTTGAACTTAGACAGGCATGGTTCAAACAAAGCAAGCCGACTTAAAGAGAGGAATTAACATTGTAATTCAATCACGCTTAGAGCATGAAGTCGAACCGAGTTTATGTACGTTAGAGCAAATGTTTGAACATGCAATAAGTCCGAGTGTTATCCGAGTGACTTAGAACTGTGTGTGAACCGATAAGGAAGAATCAGGTGAGAACATATGCAATGGTTTACGTAACACTCGGAAAAGATTTTAGATCACTCGAAAAGTTTCTAAACCACTCGGAATGACTTGTAATCAAAACTTACAAGAGATGAAGTTTGTACCTGATTCCTTGATGGTACATGGAGTGATATACCTGCAAAGTCCGAGTCTTCACTTGTAATTGATGATGACCAGTATTCAATCTCGGTTTCAATGTCATCTTCATTAATTCATTGAATTTACATACCATTGTGAGTCGGTGGAGGAACATAACTCAGCTTGTGACTAATGTTTAGGCCTTCAATTACTCTTGCCATCTCTTATGTTAAGTTGTATCAAATGATTTAAGATTGCTATTTGAAACAAAGTTTAATGAATGAATGTGTTCACTATGGCTTGAATTGATTTTGGAATGAGGATTATTTAACATAGTGAAAAGCCTCGGTCATGCATATCGGACTATAGGGTCCTTGCACATCGGACCATAGGGTCCTTGCGTATCAGGATGCCTACCAACCTTGCATGCTTAGGTTGTTAATTCTTTCCCGACAAGGAAAGCGGAGCTAGGTCCTAGGAGCTCGAGTCATGTGGCGTATCACCTCGAAATTATCTAGTGCTAGTTCAAGTCTAAAGCCCTAAAAAGATGCTCCATCTTCCAAATGATTCGTTGATGAGTGCAGAAATTTGTTGAAAAATGATTTCAGTTTGAAATTGTGTAAACCTTTATGAGTTTGAATACCGAATTTTACCCTTTGTTTTGGTGTGAGTACTTGGGAGGAGCTAGTATGGGTCAACGTTTCAGTTTTTTGTACTTTAAAAGGATGTTATGAAAATCAAAATGATTTAGTATGATGATATTAAATAATGGATGCTATTATGTGTATTATTATGTGAAAGTGATTTATGTTTTAAGAGAATAAATATAAGCCTATTCAGTGAGAGGATTGGCGCTCATCCCCACATATTTACTTGTCTAGTTGCGAGATACCCCTTAAGGTGGTTTGTCTCGTACCTTTAGGATACTCCGAAAACACTTCGTGATGCTATTTCGAGTGACACAAGTTTGCTGAAACGTGTATTTTATATGTTCTATTTGTTAGAGACTTGTAACTAACTTCGTAGGCTAATTAGATTGTTTTTGAGTTTTAAATGCATACTCGGTTGATCGTCGAGTATTTCTATTATCGTTTCTTATGCAGGTGTATTAAGCCTAAGTGAAATAGCCAAATTACAAATGGAACTTTAGCAAAATTTTTTGGAAAATTTTTAAAAATATAAGGAAACACCTCTATTACCTGTAAGAGAAAGCTAAAACACCAAACTTGACACCTTAATTAACCTTAAGAGTTTCTTTTGAGCAGTCCCGACGATGTAATACTCTACTGGCAGGAGCGAGATGTTACGCATTGATTATCAAACACACAATTATTTCTATTTATCCAAATATGCCAACAAATATTCATAAATTTCCTATTCAAGATTCATAATTGATATTCAGATTAATAAAGTCATTCCAATTCGAACTGAACAACTAAGAAGAAAGTGATCAAGAGATGGTAGAAATTTAATCTAAGTAGCATCAAAAAGGGCAATCTTAACAAGTGAAGATTATTTTCGTCCTGAAGGCGACCAACCACGGGGAGAGGGAGAGCTTGATGGGTTGCACATCAAATAAATTTTTTCATTTTCTTTTGGATTTTAGTTTTCTATATCCTTTTTTCCAATTAATGCTCCCTTCCCACTCTGTGTCTTTGTAAAGGAACAAATAGAGTGCATAGGCAGAGAATTTCCCATCTGAATTTAGGCTGCAGATGGGTTTATTAGTTCCACAGTTCGAGCTAGATAATTTAATATTAGTGATGAGTTTGAGAATATCATTAGGATTCCATTTTCCAAAGAATGAATAAACCATCTATCATTTCTAATGATTTTAGCAACTCTTAGATGTTCCAGGTTATTGGCAATCTTAACTCCCTCTAATTTGGCCATTACCAATTTTTTGTCTAATAAGAGGTAGAGTAAAGTCAGGAATAATTAAAAATGGTGTTCCAAGTAGGGGAGTGATAAGGTTTGGGGGAATTCATATTAATCGTTTCTTTATAATGGTACAATCTATTTAAGATATGCACCCATGATTTCCTTTTGTTTTTAATGACCCACCATAATAAATTTGTGCAAAAGTTTTGTTCCAATTATGAATATCCTTTAAAGGAATTCCTCTCTTTTGCTTTGAATTGAGCAAAACATTCCAACTCACTCTAGAAATGTAATGTGTTTGATCAGTCTTGTTCTAGTTGAATTTTCTCACAGTGGTTCCCATGTCTCTAATGACTGTCCTAGGAATCATACAAGATTGTGGTACATAGAGAGTGTAGAAAGAACTGATTTTAGTAGAATAATTCTACCAGCAAGATTAATTAATTTGATTTTCCGAAGAACAAGCTTTTCTTTAAACTTTCTTAAAATAAAATCAAAATTAGGAGGTTTGGGTTTATGATGTGTAACAAGAACTCCCAAATACTTCCTAAAGCAAGTAGATGTTGGGATGTGACCAGACTAGGCGAGAATTCTCCTAATTTTGGGATGAAATATTTGGGGAAATAAAGTTTAGATTTAGACTTGTCAATAAGTAAGCTAGAAAGTTTTTAAATTCATCCAGAATGTTAAGTATGCAGTTAAGGTTCTCAAAATCGGCTTTACCAAATAGAATAATATCATCAGCGTAAAATACATGAGAAATCTTTAAGTCTTTAACTTTATAATTAGTTTCCAGTCACCTAACTCCACTACATTGTCAATCATTTGGGAAAGTCTCTCCATACAGAGGAGAAAAAATTACGGAGAGATAAGAAAGGATCACCTTGTTTAATTTCCTTGGTAGAAAAAAAATTCTTTTCTAGGTATATTATTCCAAAGAGTCTACAGTGTGGCAGTAGTAATACATCCCTAACAAATTTAATGAAAACATCATGAAAAACAAATTGGATTAAAGTTTCTTTGATAAAATTCCATTCAAGGGTATCATAGGCTTTAGCAAAGTAAAGTTTAAAACAAAATGCTTGACTTTGAGCTCGTCTTTTGATAAAGTGAGCCATTTCTTTGACCACCAAAATGTTATCCAAGATATTCCGAAAGGAACAAACCTAGATTAGGTGGGGCTAATGATTTTGGGGAGAGTGTGTTTCATTCTATTAAAAATTACTATAGCAAGGATTTTATAAGAAATATTATAAAGCCTATAAGCCTAAAGTTAGTGACTTTTTTAACATGCTCAATATATGGGAGGAGAGTAGACCTGTCAATTCGGACGAGAGAGTTAAATACGGGTCGGGAGTATTCGGGCTCGGGTAAAATACAAGTCGAGTGTATTTCGGGTTCGGATAAAATACGGGCGGTCGTATATTGGGTTATATGGGTTTCGGGTCAACCCAACGGATCGCTAGCGCCTTTTTTATCAATTTATTTTTTAATTATAATAATCGAACATATTTTTGCTTAAAAATTGCCCATAATTCAACAAAAAAGTATAGTATTTGTATTTTCTGAAAAAAATATCATAAAATATTCAAAACTTTCATTATAATATTTGTGCGAAGACTCCATTCAGTCGAGTTGTTTGAATGTTAAACCCGTTTAAATAAGGCCAATAATAGGTTGTATAATAATGACTTATTATGTTAATGATCCTTTTAAGGTTCCAATGTCAATTTCACCTTTTCTATTACAATAAGGAGATTTATATGCATATTTACAGATCGAGCAATGGTTGATCTCGAATAGGCTCAACCGACCCATTTTATTTAGTAGGAAAATTTGGACTTTGTTTGAACCCGACCCATTACCCATCGTAGGTGTTATGGTTCAAGTATATAACTAAAATGGTTTCAAATAAATACGAATTAGAGATTTATAATAAATTAAAATTTATTTTAATTAAAACATCAAAATTTTACATCGTTATGGTAATATTATTTCTAAAAAATAAAAGTATATTATTTAAGATGTGACTAAATATATTTACTTCACAAAAAATACAACAAGTATAACTTATGTATTTTTAGTATTTTAATATATCACATCATTTGAATGCATACATATTTTATTGAAATTAACCGTGTATAATTTTTGTATATAATGTTTTTTATGAGAAAGAAATTGAGATATGAAATAGTATTAGTGTTCGTTTGTAAAAATGATTGCGATAAATATGTAACATCCCTTAGTGGACACATAATTTTTATAGTGGAGATTACACTAAGTTCCTACATTTACTCCCATTACGATATTTGGCCAATTTGAAACTATCACTATTATATATTTCATCCGTTTTATAAAAATTGTCAAAAGTTTCTATTTTAGATATTCCAAAAACATTGTCAAAAATTCTCTATATAGCAAAAAAGTGACCCTTCATTTGAAATTCGTGAGTGATAAATGTTGTTCCCTTAAATTTTTATATTATCAAAGTTTGACAACTTTTTAGGGACGAAGGGAGTATTGTATAGATTTTTTATACATTCTTCATCTTTCTTCGATTTAAACTCATCGAGATAATCAGTCATCATGTAAATCATTCGTTAATCTTGTTATGTAATATCACATTATAATTCTGGTTTTACATCATATTAATTTTATATGGAAGCAAGATTCATTCTTCTACTCGAGCTCATTCATGCACTCAATCATCATGTAAATAATTTATTATTCTTTCATTCTTGTTCATTATGCATAATCATTTATTTCGTAATATCATATCTTACCTTAAGTTATATTAGTTTTGAATGGAAAGAATATTTATGTCCTGCTCTAGAGACCAAATTCTTCAATTCTTAGAGCTAAAATAATTCATGAGCTCAGTTCTTGAAAGAAAAATAATTCCTGGCTTACACTCTAAAGGACGCGTACTATCAATAATTCGTAGAAGCAAAATAATTTGTCTTCAATTTGACAGATACTATTGTGGCCATAGGTTCGGAGGTTCTTTAATTCGTTGGGTCCTATAACACAATCCTTTTTCCCTTCTTTAGCCGTTTATCTTTTTTGTCTTCTTATTACTTACTTTTACGAATTAAGATGCAATCAATCCAAATAATCATGCTTGATCAACTTCATAAACAATTTAACAACTAATAATTTACATAAGTTTCAACTCAATTACTATCAATATAACTCATATAAATATGTTTTCTATCACTTTTAATCAATATACCTCAAGATACATAAATCATAACATTAACATTTCAACTAGAGTCTTTAATTAGAAAATTATCGTTTAATGACTCGCATATTATTTCATAGAGGTTGTTTATGGTTGCACAACTTTCCTTTAATCATCACATACTTTTAAAATTGTTAAAATAGTTCATTAAATAACAATTTCTAACCAAACTACACAATTAATTTACAATTTCACTCAAAACTTTATTACTTCAAATCAACTCATTCAAAATTTACCCAAATTTACAAGAAATTATCATAAATTTTCATAAACCTACAGTAAAAATTTCAGAAAATTTTGGCTATTCATGAAGTCACAAAGTTCGGACAAGCAGGCATAAATAGGGCAAAAATCTGCACTTTATCAATTTTTTATTTTTTAAAATTTTACCTTCTAACTTAATTCAAGCTAAATTCATCAAGATCTCAAACATAAAATTCAATAATCGTCTTCAACAATACTCTAACATCATTAAATTCATAAAACCAATATCAAATATCACAATTCGCATAAATAACAACATGAATTTCACAATTCGCGAGTTACTAAATTAAGTGAATTAGGTCTCTAAACTCTTCAATTAAACTTAGGGTTTCCAATTTCATGCATTAATTTCAAATTGAATCCACCTAATTCATTTTACCTGTAGAAGAAGAGTTTGAATAATTCACCTTGATTTCTTAGGGTTTCAATAGTTGAGTTAGAAGGGTTAAATTTCATGTTTTTGAGGTTCTCTTTCCTCCGCCCTTGATTCTCGTTCCCAAAACCTCTATGTTTTTCTTCCTTTTCTTCTTCCTCGAACTCAATCCCTTACTTGCTCTATATCTTTCTTGCATTATCACTCTGTTTTGGTTCTTGTCCCTCTCTATTTCTTGCTTGTTCTTTGAATCCCTTGCTTTTGCACGGTCTCTCGCTCAATCTCTCGCTTTCTTCTTTGTCTTAGTGTTAGTCTTGAAGGTTTGTTGTTGGAGAGGCTAAGTCACCCTAGAGGGGGTGCATAGGGTGAAGGAAGATTTTTGAGAAATTGCAAACAATTCCGCATAGAATAGACTTAGAAAATAATTTTGAGTCTATAATGAACTCGAAACAAGTCAAACACGTAAATACGTGGAAACCCTCCCGGGGCAAAAACCACGGACAGTGCTAATCCAAGCACCAAGTCAAATCCACTATTTTGAATCCACAAAATACAAGGACTCGACTCTTTACAAAATTGTGCCCTTATACAATTCAATTACAAGTTTTCCCAAACTCATAAATTCCCTTATCTAATCTAGCACTTCCTAACCGAGATACCATTACAGCTTAAGGACAACTAAGTTGCGTTAACCTTACAGCTCAATCAAGGGACTTAGTAGAACGTAGAAAGAGTTGAAGTGATTACAAGACTTTCCCTTTACAACTCGGAAAGTAAGAGTTACAAAATTGGAGTTGTAAGCTGAAAATTGAGTAAGTATGCACTAAGTAAGTGTTAAACAATTGTTCAATAATCTCCAAGTCTTGTAGATTGGCTTCTATTTATACATAGCAGGGTAGATTAGCAGTTGAGACTTGTTCCGGACTGGTGAGCTTCAATAGGCTGTTGTAAAGGCTAGTCTCGAGTCACTCGGAAAATGATCCGTTGGGATATGAACGTTGTGTGGTGATCCTTGGCTGAAAAAGTGGTCTATCCCTCCAGTTGAGACTGAATTCTAGGGGAAAACAACCGTTGGACTCAAAGTTGAAGTTTAATAGATTTGGAAATAAATAACCCCGACATGGTGTCCGAGCCATGTACGTAAATGACTCGATTTTTTTCTACTGGTGTTTAACGAATAGAAACCGATCTGCTTTTGCTTTTCAAAAATAGATTAAACTATCGAAATCAACCTGCAAAAGCAAATCAAATTGGTGCTCAAAGTATAAAAATACTTTGGTCCAAGATTAGGCAAAGATAATAATTAATTCAAAGTAATTAAGCACTTAATTATCTTCAACCTAAAAGAATGGAATTTTCCGAATCTAATATTCATTAGGTTCAAATTCAATCTTGAGTCAATCCTTCAAATGATCAAGTTAGTAAGAATAAAGAATCATAATACATAAACTCGATCAAGTAAATAATTTCATTAAGTATGCTTGAGTTAGAAAGTGGAATGAACGTTGTAATTCGTTTTCACTTAGACCCAGTAAGTTAGTGCTCGAGAATAAAAGTGTTTGTGAAATTATTTAGTCATGCCATTGTTTAGAGTTATTTCGAGTGAGTCGAAACCCGGTTAAGAGTGATACGCTTGATAAATTGTTTCGAGTTGGTCGAGAAAATAATGAAGACTTAGATATGAGTTTCTTAAAAGCTTAGAATGACTTGGAATCAAACCTTTAGAGAGATAAAGAGTTTTACCCGAGTCTTTAATCTCCCCTTTTTTATGAAAGACATTCCATACTTAAGATAGAAACTAATCGGTTCAGAGAGTTAAGTTTTCATTGTATGTGAATCGGAGCAAGAAAAATAATAAAGAGTATTGAACAGCTCAGCTTAGATCATATACAACTCAAAACATGCTTCTTGAAGTAAATAGAGCATACTTGTCACGAGAATAGTAAAAAACATATCGAGTAGCTAAGAAATATGCTCGGAAATAGATATGCTTAGAAAAAGAAAATTTCATTAATCATTCAAAGTAATTACATAGAAACTTAAACAAGCAGAGAAATAAACGAAGAAAACTCCCCCTAAACCAAACATCTCTATTTTCTATCTTTTCTCTCCCCTATGCATTTTAGGAAAAATAATGAAAAGAGGGAAGAAAGAACAACTAAGTATAAAGATGTTGGACAAAATAAAACAAATTTTGAAATCAAGAGGGAGGAGGAGCAGTTTGGCAAGAAATAGAAGATTGAGGGTTGCGCCTCCGCTTGTAGCCTTGAGTAGAGATAGCTTGGCGAGGAGGCAATAGTAGAGGTAGATTAGGCAGTGGAATTATACGGCTACGAGACACATGAAGAGTTTCCTCTGCTTCTTCTTCTTCGAGCCCTCGGCAGCTGTTGTCTGTAGGATGTGGTTTTGAGGTAGGGGCCTTAGACTTACCTGCATCGCCGGTCTCCTCCGAGGCGAGCTGAGTGTGATATGTGGAGATCACCTCGGGTTCTTTGTCGCCCTTACCCTCGGAATGAACCGCTCGGTCTCCTTTTGTAACACCCCAAAGCCCACCCTAGGAGTATTACATGCCGGGGTTCCCGAGAGGAACCCCTAAGGCTACTTATGATCTTAACTTGGGATTAATAGTTTTCTCTTAGATTGGCGGAAACACGTTTCTAGGTTTTTAAAGGTTTCCTGAAAATTTCGGTAGAGTTTCCTCCGTAATATGGCTAATCCCATAGACTTAAAGCCTTAACCCTACACGAAACACATTCATAAACTCAACGAGCCACACGCTCGGAGTATCAACAACACAAACTCAACTAGCCACACGCTCGGAGTAAACACATAGGTCTTTTATTATACATAGTAAAAAATTCGGTCCAACATATAACCGATCTTTATATGCATGAAAACATAAAGTACATAACAAGTCCAGAGATGTCCTATCCGTTGGTCCGCTTCTTCTAAAAGCCAAAAGCAACTCCTGAGAGTTTAAACTTTTGTACCTTAAAATGTTGGTGAGGTCATGAGCTCCATAAGCCCAGTGAATAACCCAAACCCAACCCCTGGTTTTACTTTGCACATTAATTCATTAACAAACACACGTAAGTTCGCTATTCATTCGTAGCATGTGATTCAAATCATACATGCTTAAGACACGGGAGATACTAAAGTTACCAACTTAGCGAGAAGCATAATGACATCAATTACTCATGAATTCAATCAAACATACTTTATTCTTCTTTCTACGCAAGTATGTCATATAATCATTCATCACGTAAATCATATCTTACTTCTTATCGTATTAATTTCTTATGAAATCAGGATTCATTCTTCTTCTCATTCATCTTCTTGAGTTTAATCATGCATTTCATAAATCATCGATTCATTCTTTCTTATTCATCATGCATAATCATTCGTTTCTTCATATCATAATTCTTTAAGTCTTCTTAGTTTCGAATGGAAAGAAGATTTATGTCTTGCTCTAAAGACCCAATTCTTGGAGCCAAAAGAATTCATGGGCTCAGCTCTTGGAGGAATAACAATTCGTGGCCTCGAGGTAAAACAATTTGTGGCCTTGAGGCAAGCCTCAAACTCGGAAGGACGCATACTCGTCAGAATTCGTGGAAGTTATTCAATTCGTGGCTTCAGTTTGACAGACACTTCTATGGCCATATCTTCAGAGGTTCTTTAATTCATGGGGTCTTAGATCAATAACACAATCCTTTTTCCCTTCTTTAGTTATTTATATTTCTTATTTTCTTACTATTTTCTTATTATGTTGACGAGATACACTTAATTCATGTAATTCATGCTCAATACCTTCATACGCAACATCTCCGCAACTAACAAGTCACATAAGCAAGTTCCAACTCAAGTGCAATCAATCCAACTCATATAGACATGCTTATGTCATTTATAATCGATGTATTTTAATCTAAACACATCATAACAAGTAAACATATCAATTAGAATTTCTAATTATCGAATTTATTGCTTCATGATTGCGTATTGTTGTGCATAGATAGTTTATGATTATATAACTTTCCTCCATCATTATATATCTTTTAATCTACCCATATAGCTTCTTAAATTTCATTTCTCACCTTAACTATTCAATCAGCCCCGACTTCGCCCAAAACGACACATTTTCACTCAAAAATTCATATCTTCTAATCTACTCATCCAACGTATACCAAAATTTACAAGAAATTCTTATAAATTATCAGGAAGGTACAGTAAGGCTACACATGAATTTACAAAAATTCGGACAACGGCATAATCGGGCGAAAATCTGCAATTTTAACATGTATTCGATTCTCTCGATTTTACCTTTTAATCCTATTCAACTTAAATTCATCAAAACCTTAACATAGAGCTCAATAATCATGCTTGATAACACTCAAATATCATAAATTCATGGATTAGATATCACATAATCACAACATGCTTTTCGATTCATGGGTTGCTAATCTAGTGAATTTAGGCCTCTAACTTCTTCAATTAAACTTAGGGTTTCAAATTCGTGCATCAATTTTCCTAATTCGTTGGCCTAATTCATTTTTACTTTTAGGAGAAGACTTGAATTACTCACCTTAGATTCTTAGTGGTTCTAAGAATTTTAGTTTGAGATTAGATTTGGAATTTGAATTGGGGGTTTTCTTCTTCTTCTTCCTCCTCTTACTATTCTCGGTCTCGGTCCCTCTTACTCTGTCCCTCGTTCTCCTTTCCCCGGTCTCGATTCAATCTGGTCTTGCCATCTCCTTCCTCTCGCTCCCCGGCCGTCATTTTCCTTCACTCGCCGGTCGCCGAACGCTTGCTCGCTGGCCATCGCTTCTTTGCGTGCTCGCCACCTCTTCCTGTCCCTCGTCTTGATTCCTCTCCTTTTTGCTTTGGCTCTCGTCTCCCTCTCGGTCCGTTCTACTTCCCGAATTGCCGCCTTTTTCCCGCTAAGTAACGAATCCTCACTACTCTCTGTCTCTCGTTTGTCTCTCCTTTTACTCTTGCTATTTGGCTTCCGCTTCTAGGTTTCAACCCCTCTCGCTCTCTTTGCTCTGTCTCTCCTCTCGGTTTCCTCTTCGCTTCCCTCGGTCTTTCTTTCGTTCCCTCTGTTTCTTCGTTCCCTTTTCTCCTCTTCGCGTTTCGCTTCTTTTTAGTTCCAGTCTCTTTCTCTCCGCCCTGTTTATTTGTTTCTAAGTCATATCTTGAATTTCGTATTTTCTTTCTCTTATCAACAGACTCAGTAACTTTGTTGTTAAAATCTCATTGGACTCTTTTTCTCTCTTGCTTATTTACTGCCACCAAATGCCACTAATCTTCCTCTCTTTAATTTATCTACCAGCTCCTCTAAATCCAGCCATCCCCCATTTCTCATTCCTTTTTCCTTTTATTTCAATTTTCCGGTTTGGGCTTTCATGTGAATTGGGCTTAAAAATATTTCACAAGCCCATTTTAGCTAGCCCATGCTTAGGTTCAATTCTCGGGTTTTAATTTTGACTCGGAAAAATTATAATTCAACCTAATTTAATAATTTTGAATTTTTGCTTAACTTTTAATAACTTAATTCTTTTATCAAGCAACCACCTTAAATTTTCGAGTATTACACCTTTCTCCTTCTCCTTTAGCTTCTTCTTCAATTTCTCCTTGTCCTTCTTCTTCTTCTTTGGCTTCTTCCGTCTCGGACTCAAAAGAGTTGCAGGACTTTGAAAATTATGCTTTTTCGGATTCCGAGTCCTCTACTGCCTTGGACCTTGTTTCTTGGAGGTGACGGATTTGCTATTATTGTTGCTGAATAACGTCCTTAAGTTCGGCAATCAAGGCTTGACTCTCCTTTGAGCCCGACTTTAGAACCGAGTCATAAGTGGCATGAAAACTTGGAAGGCTCCTAGAGTTATTTCCAACTCTTTAGGCAAAGAGACAAATTGAGTGGTCACCTTCTGAAGTAAATCAAGTCAAGGGGCAAGTTGAGAAATGGAAGATCCAACAGTAAGAAGTGGGACCTTAGTATCGGTCCGAGTCCGAGGTAGAGGAGGAGGAGGAAGTTCGAGGAATGAACCCAGAGACCAGGTTGGATTTCCTGATATCCAAGGCCAATGAGTTCACCTTTACCAAAACAAACAACAAGATCTAGGCACTTTTTAGGTAAGAAGGGAGATTGACCTCAAACTAGGTAGAGACAACAAAAGAAGAGCCCAAAAGGGATAAGGAGTCTTCTTATGGTTAGATGGAACAGAAGCAATATGTTCCAAGATAAAAGGGAAGAGGTCAACCTCATACCCTTCCAGAATGTCGAAGAGAACCTTAAGAACTTTGCTATTATGGTTCTCTTTTGAGGGATAGTAGGAGAAGAAGGTTCTCATCGAATAAAGCATAGAAGTCTGGCTTCGAAGTCATCCGAGTCATAGAAATTTTTTTCTAGACCGAGGGATTTCATTAAAGTATTTGCCAAAGAAGTCATCCGCGACTTCATTGAAGGGATAGGGTTAGAATCGAGAGAGAAACACTTCACATCAAAGAGCTTGTGAAGTAGAGCAAGATATCCGAATCACCTTGCCTTAGATGACGAAGAGATCTCATTATCTCTTGCTGTCATGTGAGTCTAGAACTCGATAACGAGTTCCGGGTAGATGTACTCACAAAAACACATGTACTTGAAAGCACCAGTTTTGATGGTGGATTTCAACCAAGAAAAAGAGGTTTTGGAGAAGAATTTGTCATCAAGAAAGAAATGTTGCGCGACCAAAACTTTTGAATCATCCGAGGCGGGGCTTTTACCTTGGCTTGGGTACCCTCGGATCGATTTTGTTCTGGTTCTGGCCTTCTTTGTGGCCGAACCTCCCTCCATAGCTGAACCTCTCTTAGGCATATTGAAAGAGATAGAGAGAGTTTTAGAGTAAAGAGAACGAGAGTGAAGAGCATAAATGAGTGAGAAAGAAAGAGAGATCTTGAGTGCGAGAAAGATTAAGTGTGAGAGCAAAGAGAGAGAGAGAGACAAGTGTAAGCAATAACTAGGTAAAGTAAATGAGTGAAATCGAACGGTGCTATTTATAGAACAAAGACTTTCATTTAACAAACACCTTTCGACTCAACCTACCAAGCAATCGTTATTAGACCATTGAGTTTCCCAACGAGTAACGGCTAGTTCGAAGCAACTTTCTTCTAACGACTAGTTCATCCGCCTCGTTCACTAAAAAGAGAGATGAAAAGATTTTCAAAAACATTTATGAGATTCTCCATTGACCTAGAGATAATTCGAGAATTTTAATGTCCATTTTTTCATAAACCGAGTCCGACTCAGTGATGTGTTTGAGTGACTCGGAACACACGTAGAAAATTAATAACTCATAGTTCGAGTCCTATTTTGTGTCAACCGATCCATTTGTTATTTACTCAAAGCATAAACAATAATAACTCATGTATTAACTAAGATAATCATGTTATGCCAAGTTCATTCCTCATAAAGCAAAACTGATCTTCACTCAAAAGTTTAGTGAAAATATCAACTAATTGAAATTTTGTAGGAATAAACTCAAGTTCAATATCACCTTTCAAAGAATGGTCTCTCAAAATATGATACCTAACCTCAATATGTTTCGTTTTTGAGTGCTGAACTGGATTCTTAGTGATGCTGATTGCACTTGATTGTCACACTTGATTGCGATAGATGTGAATCACAGACCTAGATCCTTTAAGTGTTGCTTGATCTAGAGAATCTGAGCACAAGCAAGCTCCAGTCATAATGTACTCGGTCTCAACAAGTGATAGAGCTACTAAGTTTTACTTCTTTGAATGCCAGGAGATGAGTGATTGTCCCAAAAATTTGGCATGCTCCTAATGTGCTCTTTCTATTAACTTTGTATCCAACATCGTCAACATCCGAGTATCCAGCGAGGGTTAGATCTGAATCTTTTGAATACCAGAGACCAAGTGTGTGAGTCCCTACAAGATATCTAAAATTTCTTTTCACCACAGTGAGATCCGATTCCTTAGGATTAGCTTGAAATCTTGAACAAAGGAAAATAATAAACATGATATCTCGGCCGATTAGATGTGAGATAAAGTAGAGATCCAGTTATACATTTGTAGAGTTTCGATCTACTACTTTAGCTTTCTCGTCTTGTAACGCCCCCAATACGTAACCACATAAGTAATTAACAGCGGAAGACTTGTAAATTGGGAGACGTTACCGCCGTTTTCGAATGAAAACAAGGCAAATTCATTTGAGCAAATTAATTATTCAAATAATTTATGTAACAATCCAACCCAAATTTTTCTTTATAGAAAATGAAATTTTCAAAACGCCGAGAACCAGCTGGAGAGGAATCATGAGCCAAGAGACCAAGGGAGGGACAAACATGCATGAGGTCAAGACGAACAGCCGTACATCACTTCTCCCGACCAACTTCATCTTTTTCTTCCTCTTTAAACTTTAGGTGTGATTGTGAATAGTCCGACATGCGCTCGGCTTCCTAAAAATTTTAAAACATAAAACAATAGACGTGAGCTAGAAGCTAAGTACGTTACCGTTATAAAATAAAATTATAATTTAAGTGTTCTTTAATCATTTTTCTTGAATACTCAGCTTGCAAACTTGTCAATTGCCGATTAACTTTTCCGATTTAGCCAAACTTAGGACCCGTATCGTGAAACAATCAATCGTAGAACCCGACTCCTAGGTTCATTGAACCCTAAGGTAGTCGGCTGTGAACAATTGAACGATTAAACGGTTAACAATTGAACGATTAACGATTTTGTGAACAATTGAACGATTAACAATTCTATGAACAATTGAAGGATTAACAATTTTGTGAACAATTGAACGATTAACGATTCTGTGAATAATTGAACGATTAACGATTCCGTGAATAATTGAACGATTAACGGTTAATGCTCGCTAGCGAGCAACGTTGTCCAGCGTCCCCGGATCAACCATTTACGATTACGATTATAATTACGATTACGATTACGATTACGATTACGATCACATTCATTCATGGATCGTCATAACGGTTAATGGGTCCTTTGCATGGCTAAATCAATTAAATTGTGAAAAACCGATTTATAAGCACAATGAATTGTAAGCACCATCTATTAATCTGTAAAACTTTTACTTTTAGTATAAATGTAAAGGCAATAACGTACCTCAGCGTGCCGAACACCTCAATTGCTGATTGTTTACGTAACACAATTTCAATTCGATTTCTATTTCCAAAACGAATCTACTTTTGTAGATTACTAGTCTTTTAACAATATTTATATGCATTAACGAACGCCAAACTTTTACTTTTTGCGTACCTATCCATATTGTTTCCTTTTAATCTCGACATTCATACATTTACCGGAAATAAGTTATTGAGGATATAGTTCGAATTCGTACATAACAATTGATGAGTTTAATTTCCTATTCTTATAATAAAACTCAAGTTTGATCTTTTGCTTCTATCACCTCTTGTATGTGCTTAATGCAGCCTAACCTTAATTGTACCACTCGTTTCATCTAGTATGCTTATCTCGTAAACCGAATGTACTTCCTACTTAAGGTGTCGGTTTGGTTTCCCAATTTTCTAAAAATTTTGGCAGAGTTTCGTGTGAAACATGGCCTAACCATTAGGCTAAAAGCCTTAAAGCCTGCATAAAATCCACAATAAACTCAACGAGCCACACGCTCGGAGTATACAACTCAACGGCCATACGCGGAGTATATTTACAACCATAAAAACTAAGTTACAAACCAGTATATAAACCAAGTTACGATCTCGTCAATATTCTCATTTTCTTGTGCCCATGAACTTTTCAATTTCTGATTACGACATATATATATTTATAGCTAAGGCTCCGGTTAAGCAATTTAATCATAGAAATCCCGATTATCGGGAGATGGCTCCATACGATTAATTCCTTTATTAGTATTACCAATAATCGGTTAATGATTTAGCGGGTCGTAGATAAAATAGTGAAACTCATTAATATTTCGACATGTGAACATTTAAATATTTTGAAAAGTGCGACGATAACGTGCCCGAGGTAGTTTTTCGTTTTCCTTTAAATATCGTTTTTGTTCTTTTCTTCGAACATGTGGTTCCCATCGATTTTTTGTTTTTAGGAAGAAATTTGATTTATGTATTAATAACTTAATAGCTACTCTCTATTTGTGACAAACTTTTCACAGTTGACTTCCGCTAATTCCCCACTTATTACTCAAATTTATTTGAATTTCTAACTTCCTTTAATTCTGTAAATTTCTTTTCCCCTCCTTCTCTTACTCAATTCAACATTCTAATTTTCTTTTCAAGTCAAGTCTCACTCTAAGTAATTTTTCGAATTCTCGCAAAGATCATTGCACATTGAACTATTCTTGTCTTTTCACCACCATATTACTTATTATCACCAAATTACTAACTCTACCAAGATCTATATTAATTTCAATAAAGTTCCCAAGTATAACCCAATTTCATTTTTCAATCAAGCTTAACATAACCCGATTACCACTTAATTCACATACATGAATATACCTCCATACTCCATCAAATTTCCATATTTCAAATTGATTTACTCTAACTTAACTAAACCAAAATTAAATTACATTAATTTGCTCAAGTTTAGCACACATACACCACTAAACTCAATCTTCCATCAATCTCCGACTTCATATCCTTGAAAGCAACTCACATTAATATATACATGCTCATACTTCAACCATAGTCAATATATTTCTTCCAATTGTTCCACACCCAAACAATTCACTCATATTCATATTAAAGTTAAACAAACACATTCATAATTACAAATAAACCCAAATCAATTTTCAATTCCACTTCAACACATAATAATCCTAAAATCCAATTTCATTTTCTCCCCAATTCCTTCACTTCCACCATAATCAATTCACAATTCACATATACTTGCCTAATTATTCAATAATAACATAAATTTGTCATAAAATTTGCTTAGAAATGGGGAGTTCGTAATAGAAATTTGCTTAGAAATAGTTAATTAAAGATATACCTCAAACCCGGTTAGATGTGAGATTGGACGGTGGTGGCTCGGTGGTGGAGACCCCGACGGCTCGAGCAACGAGTGAGGCGTTGGTTGGCGGTGTCAGCGCCAACGGAGGCTAGAGGCGGCGACGGCAGCTAGTCCGACAGCGATAGCGGCAGCCCTGCTTTGCCCGACGTGAACAGAGAGAAGAAGGAAAAAAAACGTGGCGGCAGCAGGGAAGGGAAGGGGAAGGGCGGCGACGAGCGCACGCCGACAGTAGGGTCGGTCGGGACCGGCGAAGTCCGGCCGGTGGTGGCAGCAAATGGTGGCAGTGAGGGGATGGGAAGGAGGAGAGGTGTGGGAGATGGAAGATGAAAGAGCTTAGCTTGTTTTGTAATCCCGCTTCACCGATGTATCCGCACGACACTTCTAGCAACTTCCTCCTTTTCTTTTTTTTTCTTTTTTTTTTATAATAATTTGTGTGTGTGTGTGTATATATATATATATATATATATATATATATATATATATATATGTATACCGTTTTATTTTATTTCCTTTTTACTTATTAATTTAATTTATTCAAATTGAGAATGAAATTATTCGAACATATATACATTTCGTAGTACAAACATAAATTTGTACGAATTACCCATTATTATTTGCGATTATCAAATTTGTTCGCACCTTTTATTTCAATTTCATATTGTGCGCATCTAACTGCTCTTAAACAATATTAAGACGATATAATGCAAATTTAAAATAATTAATTACGATTAAGTTTCGGGGTGTTACACATCTAAGTCTAGTTTTGTACTCCTACTCATAGGTGTTGTTGCATGCTTGACATCTTGTAGCTTGTACTTCTTCAATAACTCCTTGGTGTACTTTGATTGATGAACAAATATTCCATCCTTTTCTTGCTTGATTGCAATCCATGAGTTCGCCCATTATACTAATTTGGAACTCTTGTCTCATTAACTCATGAAGGTATGCTCTTGGAGAGTCGTAGTCACCCTAGAGGGGGTGAATAGGGTGATGAGGAAATTTTAACAAACTTGGAAGATTGAAGCTTGAAAAGAATAATCAAGACAATTTGAGTCTAGATTGGACTCAGAAAAGTGTGAACTCGGATATACGTGGAAACCCTCTTAGGACAGAAAACCACCCGGCCGGTGCTAATCCAAGCACCAAGTCAAATCCACTATTTTGAATCCACAAAACACGATGAGACCGACTCAACCAGAATTGCTCCCTTAAATAATTCCTTACGAGTTTTCGTAGACTCGAAGTTCCCTTATCCGATCTAGTATTTCCTAATTGAGGTAACTTTTACGGCTAGGGACAACCGAGCTGAGTTAACCCTTACAGCTCAGTCAAGGGACCTTACTCGGTTAGTAAGAAAGAGTATGTGACTCGATTATAAGACCTTACAACTCGAAAGTAAGAATTACAAGTCTGGGAGTTGTAAAGAAGATTGAGTATGAATACAAAGACTTTGGCTTAAGTAATGTGTATTGACAATAATTCTAGTAAGTCTCAGCCATCTTCAAGTCTTGAGAGTTGACTTCTATTTATAAATGACCAAGCAGATTAGCCGTTGTGACTATCTTCCGAATAGAAGTCCTTTGTGACCATTATAACGGTTCTTCGAGTCGCTCGAAAAGATCCGATGAGATGTGAACGTTTGTCCAACGGCTCTAGACTCCTCAAGGTGCTCCAATCAACTGGTGGTATCCGGAAAGTAAGGTGGAAACAAACGTTGAGCTTAGCGTTGAAGATTTCCAGCTTTGGAAACAAACAACCCCGACATAGCGTCCGAGCCTTCTTCAAAAGTAGAAAAGCCTCGTATCCTGGTGATTGATAGCTTGAAGTCGGTTACTTTTGTAATTCAAAAATAGGATAACCTCGTTTTGATAACCTATAAAAGTAAACAATTTTGGTTTCAAAGTATAAAATACTTTGGTCAAAGATTAAGCACGAGATAATAATTTAATTAAGATAATTAAGTGTAAAATTATCTTAGGCCTAGAGGAGTGCAATTTTCTGAGTCTAATATTCATTATACTCGGAATCCATCGATTCGGTCTAAGGAAAGATCAAGTTATAAAGAAAATATCGAGTATAAGTACTTGATCTAGACAAATAATTCTTGAACAAACATGCGAGACTTAGAAAGATGAATTAACGCCGTAATTCACTTTACCGCGAATATGAAGTCGAGCTTAGATTAAAAGTGGTAGAGAGATTGTTTGAACATGCGATAAAACTAAGTAGTGTTTGAGTGACTCGGAAAAATCGGTGTGAGTTGATGAACAAGAATGTGTTTTCGAGTCGATCGAATTGAATGAAAACATATGCAATAGTTTCTATATTACTCGGAATAACTTGTAATCAAAACTTGGGAAGGATGAGGTTTGTACCTGAGTCCTTGATAGTACTTAAAATGATATAAATTCAAAGTCCGAGTCTTCAATCTGCCCCTTCTTTATGAAAGGTATTCCATACTCGGATAGAAACTTTGTTAGTGAAATAATCAAGAGTTTTCATTCTTATTCATTTGACAAAGAATATCGAGCTTAGAATAAAATATCGCAGAAAAATAGAATAATAAATGAAGTGATTCGGACTTAGAATATTGTCTGCAGATAGCTCATTTGATGAAAAAATATGAGTAGTTATATCGAGAGGAAGATAGAGCAATGAGCTGATATATCGGAGCAAAATAGAATAAGAAATTTAAACTTAGAATGAAGTTATACTCGGAAAGCAATATGCTCGAAATCGAAACTTCATTCATACATATTCATAAATACGTAAAATACATACAAAAGAGAGGGTAAGAAAACTCCCCTTAAACAAGACAACAATTTTCTAAGTATTCTCCCCTTACCTTTCAGAAAAAAAATCAAAATGGGGAAGAATGTATCAAGTCAATACAATTTGTTTGTCCGGACAAAAAAAATTAGAACTCACGAAAACAAAAACAAGAAAAAGAAATCAAGATGGTGGAGTGGGAGCGGTCCGAGTTGAGGCGGATGAGCGTGTTGTGCGCTCGCGCCGATAAGCTTGTGAAGACGTTGAAGATCTTGGCGGTGGAAGCACTGGGATCTCTGGAATGGGCTCAACTCGAGTGGCTGATCCGGAAGAAGGTCATCCAAAGACTCATCCTCTTGGAACGTTACGAAGGAGGTGCTTCCTGCGGCTTGACGATTGCTGACTGTCCAACATCAGCGAGGTCTTCGACTCACTCGCAGCTGCCGTCCGAGCCGATCGGTCCAGGTTGAGGAGTGGGAGCACCTTGTCCCGCAGCTTCGTCCCGCTTCTCTCCTTCTTCCTCTTTGTCTTCATGCTTCTCTTCTTTCTCCTTCTCCTCGGAAGAAGTCTGCTTTAGCCGCAACCTCCTCTTCTTCTTCAGCTGCCTCTCCGGATGGAGACTTGGCGAGGCTCGAGGACTCCTCGGACGTGTCCGAGCTGTCCGAGTCCCGAGCGGCTTTGGATTGCCTTTCTCGGAGGAGCTCGATCATGTCCTATTGCTCCTTAACCAAATTTTTCATTTCGAGAAGCACATCTTGTTTCTCTCGAATTTGAGATTGGTCCGTTTTTGGTTGATGGACATGTTACGAAGAACATGTTTGAAGAAGCGGAGAGTGTCTCGAAGATCGGTGGACACAAAGGAGAGTTTGTCTATTAGGGATGTAGACAAGGCAATAGTAGCTTGAAGAGGGGGACCTAAGGTGGATGCACCATTAGGAGGAGGACGGAGTGAGAAAGGAGTCCGAGTCTAAGGCGGAGGAGCAGAGTTGCCTCGGTTCGAACTATGGACCCGGACACCCTGTTGGGTTTCCTTGTATCCATAGCCAAGAAGCTCTTTTACGCCAACTACTATGGCAACCTAAGACACTTCGTTAGGGTATGAGGGAGCGAGAACCTTAAATTGTTTAAAGATAAGGGTGAGAAGAGCTCCGAAAGGGAGAGGAGTGGATTTCTTGGTCCGAGCTGGCACAGAGGCCATCTCGCTCGATAATGGCTGGGAAGAGGTCTACGTCGTAGCCCTCAAGAATGTCAAACAAAGCTTTGAGAATATTTGAATTAGGATTCTCTTTGCTGGTATGATGAGAAAAGAAGGTTCTTATCAACAAGAAACAGAGAAGACGGGCATCGGTCTTTATCCGAGTCATAGAAAAGTTTTTGCGTGATCGAGGGACTTCTTTGGCATACTTTTTAAATAACTCATCAGCAACTTCATTGAAGGGGATGGGGCTGCTGTTGAGGAAGAGAGATGAAACTTTGAATAGACGATGGAGGAGATAGAGGTTAATACAAACCATTGTATCGCGAACTCCGGAGGTTATGATCCCCTTAGAGTTGGAAAGGTTTGAGTAGAACACACTAATGAGTTATGGGTATATGAATTCGCTACACCCTAGTGGTCTTGATGTGTTTCAACCATGAGAAAGTTATGGTTGGGACAAATTTGTCATCGAACGTAAGATGTTGGGTGACAAGGATTTTCGAGGGGTTAGATGGACCCTCATGGCTTTTGGTTCTAGGTTTCTTGGTGGCGGAACCTAGAAAGTCTAGAGCGAATCCTCGTTTAGGCATGTTTGAGAAGCTTTGAGAAGAAGGTGAGTTAGCTTGAAGAAAAGAGAGAGAGAAAGAGAAGAGAGAGAGAGAGAGTAGTGAGAGTGATTGAGAGAATTGAAATTGCTTGAGAGTGAGAATGTGAGATTGTAGGTTATGAGAGAGTAAAGTAGCGAAATGAAGGAGAATAGATGCTATTTATAGGGAAAGAAGTGTCATTCGAGTATCCGTTCGACCCAACTCTCCAACGGTCGCCTCAAACCGGTGTGTCGGCTTTTCTCTCCAACGGTTAGAATTCCGAGTGTCTGTCTCCCAACGGCTAGTTCACTAATCGATATGCAAGAGAGAGAGAGAGAGAGAGAGAGAGAGAGAGAAGGAGAGGGAGAGAGAGAGAGATAGAGATTTTAAAAGAAAATTTTGAAATTCTCCACTAATCTAGAGATGATTTGAGAAGTTTGAAGTCCAATTTTCTCAAAAGCTGAGTCCGACTCAAGTAAAGTTTCGAGTGACTCGAAAGCTCAAACAGATAATAACTCCTAACTTAGTATCACTGGGTCAATTGAACTAATTGTATTAAGACATAGAGAAGAAATATGTAACACATAATCATGCAAGATAATTTCACTTAGAAAAACACTAATCATGCATTTATCATGCCAAGTTCATTCCTAACAAAGCAAAGCCGATCCTCACTAAGTGGCTTAGTAAAGATATCAGCTAGTTGAAGTTTTGTAGGAATGAATTCAAGTTCAATATCACCTTTCTCGGAATGGTCTATCGGAAAATGATACCCGACCTCAATATGCTTTGTCTTTGAGTATTGAACTGGATTCTTAGTGATGGTGATTGCACTCCGATTGTCACACTTGATTGGAATTGATTTGAATGAAAGTCTAAGGGCTTTCAAGTGTTGCTTGATCCATAGAATCCGAGCATAGCATGCTCCAGCTGCAATGTACTCGGCTTCGACAGTAATGTATTTAGCTTCGATAGTTGATAGAGCAACCGAGTTTTGCTTCTTTGAGTGCTAAGATATAAGCGATTGACAGAGAAACTGGCATGCTCTCGAGGTGCTCTTTCTATGAACCTTGTATCCGGCGTAGTTAGCGTCCGAATCCAGTGAGGGTCGGTTCGAGTCTCTTGAAAACCATAGACCTAGATTCCGAGTCCCCGCAAGATATCTAAAAATTCTCTTCACTGCACTCGAGATGTGATTATTTTGGATTAGCTTGGAATCTTGCACACAGACATACACTAAACATTATGTCTTGCCTACTTGGATGTGAGATATAGCAGAGATCCAATCATACCTCGATAAAGTTTCGATCTACTGCTTGACCTTTTTCGTCCGAGTCCATTTTTATGCTCGCTACTCATTGGTGTTGCTGCATGTTTTGCATTTTGAAGCTTGTACTTCTTCAAGCAACTCCTTGGTATACTTAGATTGGTGCACGTAGATCCCATCTTTGCCTTGTTTGATTTGTAGACGAAGGAAGAAATTGAGCTCTCCCATCATGCTTATTTAGAATTCCTGCCTCATTAACTTAGAAAAATCTCAACAAAGATTTTCATTAGTAGCTCTAAAAATTATATCATCGACATAAATCTAAGCAATAAGAAAGTCTCTCACCTTGGTTTTTATGAAAAGAGTTTTGTCAATCTGACCTCTTTTGAAATCATTTTCAACCAAGAAACTGCTCAATCTTTCATACCAAGCTCTAGGCGCTTGTTTAAGACTATAAAGAGCTTTTTGCAATTTGAAAACATGATTTGGAAATTCAGAGTTGTCAAATCTAGGGGTTGCTCAACATAGACTTCCTCTTAAATGAAACCATTCAGAAAAGCACATTTGATATCCATTTGATATAATTTAATATTCATGGTTGATGCAAATGCTAATAGGATTTTAATTTCTTCAATCCTTGCAACTGGTGCAAAGGTTTTCCCCACAATCAATCCCTTCTTCTTGATTATAACCTTGAGCCACAAGTCTAGCCTTATTTCTAACAACCAACCCATTCTCATCCAGTTTGTTTTTGAAAACCCATTTGGTTCCTATGATTGGGTGGTCGAAGGTCGTTTGGTCGAGTTCGGACTTGGTTTCTTTCAAATTAATTAAGTTCCATTTGCATGGCCTCTACCCATTTGGGTTCATTTAGGGCCTCTAGTGCATTTCTTGGTTCGATTAATGATATGAATGCAGTGAATGCACATAGATTTTGCAAAGAAGAACGAGTTCTTATCCCACTTGTTGATGTCGGATAAGATGTTTTCCAGTGGGTGACTCGAAGCATATTTGAATACTCTACCTGTTCTCTGGTTCACCAGATTTTTAGGTTGAATTAGTTGGTCTTCGGTGATCCGATCCGATTGAGCTTGCTCATCTGATTGACTCTCGGCATTCTCAGCCTAGCCCCATAACTGCTTCCGTCTGAGTCGTGGTATTATGAGCTATCTCATTCTTTGTTGGTTTTCCTTGATTCTCGTCTAAGCTCGGCTTCAGTAAGATCATCTTCATCTCGATTGAGTTTCGATTCCGAGAATGTTGACCCACTGGGTTTTCCCTGGTCAATCTCATGAAAACAACGTGGATGGTTTCTTCCACTTTGTTAGTTCTTTTATCGAAAATGCGATATGCTTTACTGTGAGATGAATAACCAAGAAAAATACCTTCATCCGACCAAGCATCCAACTTGGTTAGGTGATCCTTACCATTATTGTGAACATAGCACTTGCATCCGAAGGGTTTGAAGTATAAGATGTTGGGTTTCTTTACTTTGTACAACTCGTATGGAGTTTTCTTTAAGATGGGTCCGATGAGGCATCCGTTTAGTATGTAGTTTGTCGTGTTGGATCGCCTTAGCCCAAAAATAGTAAGGCGGATCGTGTTCAATCATCATTGTCCTTCCTATTTCTCCAAGAGTTCTATTCTTTCTCTCCACTACTCTATTCTCGTTGAGGAGTTTTAGGTGTTGAGAAGTTGTGGGAGATACCATTCTTATCGCAGAATTCATCAAATTCGAGTAATCGAACTCCCTTTCATGGTTAGTTCGAATTCTTCCGATCCGAGTCCGAGACTCAACTTGAATTTTTCCTGCAAAGCTTGCGTGAACTCTTTGAAAGCTTTATTTGTGTGCTTAAGAAAACACACCCATATAAATCGTGAGTAGTCATCAACAATTACAAGTACATATGATTTACCTCCGAGACTCTTTACGAGGATTTCACCACATAAATCCATATGCAACATTTCAAGCACTTTGGATGTGGAAACAGCTTTGAGAGATTTGAAAGATGATATGACCTCGTTTCCCTTTTGTGCATGCTTCACAAATTTTATCTTTCTTAAATGCACAGTTAGGTAATCCTCTAACTAAACCATAAGATGCAAGCATTTTGATAGTGTGCATGCTAACATGACCTAGTCTACGATGCCATGTCCAAGAATAATCATGCAGAGATACTTTTAAACAAGATAAATTCGACTAGGGTCGAAAGAGGAATAGTGTATGTGTTACCCGATCTCTTACCCGAGAGCTTAGTCTCTTTGGTAGTTGCATCGGAAATATAGTAATTGGTTTAAGTGAATCTTACCTCTTGACCTTTGTCACGCAGTAGAGAGATACTCGAGTAGATTGTACTTTAATCCCTTGACAAGATAGACTGGGTTGACCGGGTTGTCTCCTTTTCCAATCTTGCCTATTCTAACTATCTCGCCCTTACTCGTCATCTCTAAAAGTGACTTTGCCTCCTTTGTAATCTTCCAACTCAAAAAGAGTCTTGAATCTCATGGTATGTGGCGTGAGCATCCACTTGTAGGTACTAGTGACCTTTTGTCTTTTCTCGAGTTACCTGTAAGTCAAAAATGTACTAACCCTTCTCACTTCCTCTAACGAACCCAGTAACTCCCTTTACTATGGTCCTTTTCTCAGGAAGAAGACTCTTGGGAACCCAGATTTGAATTACTTTGGGTTTGGTTTGATTCTGAGTCTTCCTTTTAAAAACCGAGTTTGTGTCTCTTTCTTTTGAAAATCTTTTCTTTTGTAAACAGGTGGAGTTTGCTTTCTCCTGTAGATCGGTCTAGGCTCAGTCCTCCTTTCATTCTTATAAAGAGGACCGTGCTTAGCCTTCCCGAACTTCACGGTTCTGTAATCCTTTCTAAAAAGATCTAAGTAGGAACTAGATTCCTCCTCTTTGTTAAAACCAAGTCCTTCTTTTTGAGGGAGACACATTGAGAGCCTAAAAGCATGTCAAGGTTTTTCGACCTTGAGTAAATTTTAAAACAAGCTCTTGAGACTCATTGAACTTTTGTTTCAACTCGCTCATTTTCTTATCCGAGGGTCTCGGACTTAGTCTTATTAGTTTGAGTACTAGTCTTGAGTTCTCTTAGAGTAAGTCTCGGTTTTTCCAATTCATTTTTCAAACCAATGCTCTCATAGGTAAGAGACTCATGAAGCTTTACTCTTGGAGAGTCTTGGCCACCCTAGACGAGGAGTGAATAGGGTGATGAGGAAATTTTAACAATAATGGAGGGGTTAAAGTTTAAACTGAATAATCAAGACAATCCGAGTCTAGATTGGACTCGGAAAAGTATCAACTAAGAAATTACGTGGAAACCCTCCCGAGGCGAGAAAACCACGGCTAGTGCTAATCCAAGCACCAAGTCAAATCCATAAAATACGATGAGACCGACTCAACCAAAATTGCTCCCTTAGACAATTCCTTACAATGTTTTCCTAGACTTAGAAGTTCCCTTATCCGATCTAGTACTTCCTAATTGAGGTAACCTTTACAGACTAGGGAACACTAAGCTGAGTTAACCCTTACAGCTCAGTCAAGTGGCCTTACTTACGAGTAAGAAAGAGTTTCGATCTGTTTACAAGACTTTACAACTTAAAAAAGTGTTAAGCACGGAATTGGAGTTGTAAGATGAAGATTGAATAAGTATTATACCAAAGAGATATTATTTTAGCAATGGGTTCAGTAATCCTCAAGTCTTGTGAAGTGGCTTCTATTTATAGTTGACTAAGTAGATTAGCCGTTGTGACTATCTTCTTATTAGAAGTCCTTTGTGACCGGTGTAACAGTTCTTCCGAGTTGCTCGAAAAGATCCGTTGAGATATGAGCTTGTGCAACGGCTCTTGACTCCTTAGGATGTCCCAATCCACTGGTGCTGTCTCGAAAAGTAGGGTGAAAATCACCGTTGAGCTTAGCGTTGACGATTTCAAGTTTTAGAAACAGACAGTCCCGACAAAGTGTCCGGACCTTGGTCGAAGTAGAAAAAGCCTTGTATGCTGGTGATTGACGACTTGAAGCCGCTTACTTTTGTCATTCAAAAAGTAAGATAACCTCATTTAGATAACCTACAAAAGTAAGCCAATTTTGGTTCTCAAAGTATAAAATACTTTGCTCTAAGATTAGACACGGATAATAATTTAATTAAAATCGGTAAGTGCATAATTATCCGAGCATCCTAGAACAGTGGAATTTTCCGAGTCTAATATTCATTATACTTAAATTCCATCCGTGTCGAGTCTAGAGAAAGATAAAGTTAGAGAAGAGAATATGAGAGTACGAGTACTTGATCTAGACAAATATATTTCACTCAAAACATGCTCGACTTAGAAAGTTGAATTAAAGTTGTAATTCACTTTAACTTAGAATATGAAATCGGAACTTGGTTTGAAAGAGTTAGAGTGAATGTTTGATCATGCGATAAATATGAGTGATGTCCGAGTAACTAAGAACCATCGAGTGAACCGATGAACAATAATGTGCTTTCGAGTCGGTCGAATCGAATGAAAACATATGCAGTAGTTTCGTAACACTCGAAAAGTTTCTATAACACTTAGAAAAGTTTTTATAACGCTTAGAATGACTTGTAATTAAAACTTAGAAGGGATGAAGTTTGTACCTAATTCCTTGATAGTACTCGGAATGATATAAATGTAGAATTTGAGTTTTCAATCTCCCCTTTTTGATGAAAGGCATTCCATACTTAGATAGAAACCTTGTTAGTGAAACAAGCCTCGATTTTTCATTCTTTCTCAAATAGTATATCGGAGTTTAGAGATAGAATCGCAGAAATAGCTAAAGTGTTTCGGACTTAGATCGTATTCGAGTGATTATACTTAGATTGCATCGTAGCTAAGAATGAAATATCGCATAGAAATGAAGTGATTCGAACTTAGAGCATTGCTTAAATCGGAGTAAGGATACATAACCGAGTTGACATATCGGAGCAAGGTATACTGAGAAATTGAAACTCGAATTGAGTTACACCGAGAGGGAAATAAGCACGAAACAAAACTTCATTCATATTCGCATAAGCATAGAAAATATGTACAAAAAGGGTGAGAAAAACTCCCCTAAACAAGACAATAAATTTTCTAAATATTCTCCCCTTGCTTTCAGCAAAAACAAAATGGAGAAGAATGTAACAAGTAGATACAATTTGTTTGTCCGGACAAAAAAAAAAAAAAAGAAGAAGACCAAAACAGAAAAAAAAAAAAATTTGGATGGTGGAGTAGGAGTAGTCTTAGCTGAAGTGGATGAAGGGGCAGGTGTGCCTACACTGGTATGAGCAAGAAGATGTTGAAGATCTTGGCGGGGCAACACTGGTAGCTACGAGATGGGCTTAGCTCGAGTGGTTGACCTAGAATAAGGTCGTTCGGAGGTTCATCCTCTTGGAACTCGATGGTGGGTGGTGCATCCTCGAGGCTTGACTCGTCGCTAACCGAGCTTTGTCGCGAGGGTCTTCCGAGTAACTCGGACTATTGTCCGAGCTAATAAGCTCCGGTTGAGGGGTGGGAGCACCTTGTCCTTCGGCTGCTTCCTTTTTCCTCCTTCTTCTTCCTCCTTCTCCCCTTCCTCCTTTTCCTCATACGGAGCTGCCTCAGCCCGCGTCTTCCTCTTCTTCTTCTTCTCGCCTCTCCGGAAGGAGATTTTGTAGGGCTCGAGGACTCTTCCGATGCGACGAGCCGACCGAGTCCCGAGCCGCTTTGGAGCGCCGTTCTTGGAGGAGTTCGATCGGTTCTTGCTACTCCTTAACCAGTGCCTTCATCTCAAGGAGCACGTCCTGCTCGCTCTCGGATTTAAGACTCGACTGTCTTTTTGTTTATGGTCATAGATCGAAGGATAGTCTTGAATGACCGGAGAATGTCCTTGATCTCGGTGGACACAGAGGAGAGCTTGTCAAACATTGTGTTAGACAAAGCGAAGAGATAACATGAGAAGCACTCGAGGTGGAAGCACCGCCAGGTGGAGGAGCTAGAGAGAGTGGAGTCTCGAGTCCGAGTCCGAGGCGGAGGAGAAGGTTGCCTCAGCTTCGAGCTATGGACCCGGACACCCGGTTGGGTTTCCTGGTATCCATAGCCTAAAAGCTCTTTTCTCGCCAACAACTATGGTAGCCTCGAAACCGCGTTAGGATCCGAGGGGAGCAAGACTTTGAATTGTGTGAAAATGAAGGTGAGAAGAGCCCCAAAAAGAAAAAGGGGTGGATTTCTTTGTTTGAGCTGGTACAGAGGCCATCCGCTTAATGATTGTTGGGAAGAGGTCTACTTCGTAGCCCTCTAGAATGTCAAAAAGAGCCTTGAGAATCTTAGAATTTGGATTCTCTTTCTCTGGAATGCTTGAGAGGAAAAGGTTCTCATCCGCGAGAAAACAAGGAAGATGAACTTCGAATTCATCCGAGTCATCGAAATGTTTTTGTGTGACTTAGGGACTTCTTTTGCATACTTCTCGAAGAATTCATCAGCAACCTCGTTGAAAGGTATAGGGTTGTTGTTGAGGAAAAGAGATGATACTTTGAATAAGCGGTGGAGGAGAGAGACATTGATCCGAACAAGGACATCGTGAACTCTGGAGGTGAGGATCCCTTCGGAGCTAGAAAGATTTGAATAGAACTCGAGAGACGAGTTCTGGGGATAAACTTGCTGAAACAGAGGAAATTGTAAACCCTTGTGGTTTTGATGTGGTTCAACCACGAAAATTTTGTGGTTGGGAAGAATTTGTCATCCAACGTCGGGTGTTAGGTGACAAGGATTTTAGGGGGTTGGAAGGATCCTCTTGGCTTTTGGTTCGGGGTTTCTTGGTTGCGGAACCAAGAAAGTCCGGGTGAGAACCTTTTTCAGCATAGTTGAGGAGTTTCCGAAGAGAGGAGATGAACTTTGAGAGAGAGAGAAGATAGCTTCACGAGAGAAAAAAATTAGAGAGTAGAGAGAGAGCTGAGAGCTTTCGGTGCTTACTTGAGATGTTACTTGCTTTGCTTGAGAGGGAAGGTTTGCTCTTGAAAACACTCGAACTTTCTTGAGAGGTAGTATGCGAGAAAGTGAGTGAGTAGAGAGTAAAGTAGTGAAATGAAGGAAAATGGACGACATTTATAGAGAAAGAATTATCCTTCGATATTCGTTCGACCCAACTCTCTAACGGTCGCCTCAAACCGGTGTGACTGTTTCGCTCTATAACGGTTAGAATTGTAGTGTTTTTCTTCTAACAGCTAGTTCT
The DNA here is from genome assembly GCA_021018815.1 of Talinum fruticosum. Classification (NCBI taxonomy): domain Eukaryota; kingdom Viridiplantae; phylum Streptophyta; class Magnoliopsida; order Caryophyllales; family Talinaceae; genus Talinum; species Talinum fruticosum. The sequence continues at coordinate 992,125 of JAITYX010000120.1, read as the reverse complement.
CCGATCGATACACGAGAGAGAGAGAGAGAGAGAGAGAGAGAGAAACAAAAATTTTAAAAGAGATTTATGAAATTCTCCACTAATCTACAGATGATTTCGAAGTTTGATGTCCATTTTTCTCAAAAACTAAGTCTGACTCAGTAAAGTTTTTGAGTCACTCAAAATCGCAAACAAGTAATAACTTATAGCTCAGTATCACTAGGTCAACTGAACTAATTGTTATTAAAGTACAGAAAAGAAACATTTAACACATAATCATGCAAAGTAAATCAACTTAGAAAAGCAAATAATCATGCATTTATCATTCCAAGTTCATTCCTAATAAAGCAAAATTGATCCTCACTAAGTGGCTTAGTCAAGATATCAGCTAGTTGAAGTTTGGTAGGAATGAATTCAAGTTCAATATCACCTTTCTCAAAATGATGTTTTAGAAAATGATACCTGACCTCAATATGCTTTGTCTTTGAGTGCTTGAACTGGATTCTTAGTGATGCTTGATTGAACTTTGATTGTCACACTTGATTGGAATTAATTTGAATGAAAGTCCATGATCTCTCAAGTTTTGCTTGATCCATAGAATCCGAGCATAGCATGCTCTAGCTGCAATGTACTCAGCTTCAGCAGTTGATAGAGCAACCGAGTTCTTCTTCTTTGAGTGCCAAGATATGAGGGATTGACCCGAAATTGGCAGGCTCCTGAGGTGCTCTTTCTATCAACCTCGTATCCATTATAATCAGCATCCGAGTATCAAGTGAGAGTCGGTTCCGAGTCTCTTGAGTACCATAGACCTAGATTCCGAGTCACTTCAAGATATGTAAAGATTCTCTCCACCGCAGTGAGATGTGATTCTTTTGGATTAGCTTGAAATCTTGCACACGAGACATACACTAAACATTATGTCCGGTCTCACTGGAAGTAAGATATAGTAGAGATCCAATCATACCTCGATAGAGTTTTTGATCTACTGCTTAACCTTTTTCATCCGAGTCCAGTTTTATATTGCTACTCATTGGGGTTGCTTGCATTATTTGCATCTCGAAGCTTGTATTTGTTCAGCAACTCCTTGGTATACTTTGACTGATGGACATAGATGTCATCTTTGTCTTGCTTGATTTGTAGACCAAGGAAGAAGCTGAGTTCTCCCATCATACTCATTTGGAATTTCTGTCTTATCAACTCGGAAAAATCTCGACGAGAGAATTTCATTAGTAGCTCCAAATATTATATCATCAACATAGATCTAAGCAATAAGAAAGTCTTTCCCCTTGGTTTTTATAAAAAGTCTTGTCAATCTGACCTCTTCTAAAGTCATTTTCAACTAGGAAATTACTTAGTCTTTCATACCAAGCTCCGGGAGCTTATTTAAGACCATAAGGAGCTTTTTGCAACTTGAAAACATGATTTGGAAATTCTGAGTTTTCAAATCCAGGGGTTGCTCGAACATAGACTTCCTCTTGAATGAAACCATTAAGGAAAGCACATTTAACATCCATTTGATACAACTTGATATTCATGCTTGATGCAAATGTCAAAAGGATTCTAATAGCCTCAATTCTAGCTACTTGGTGCAAAGGTTTCCCCACAATCAATTCCTTCTTCTCGATTATAACCTTGGGCCACAAGTCTAGCCTTATTTCTGACTACCAACCCACCTTTATCCAGTTTGTTCTTGAAAACCTATTTGGTTCCTATGACTGGGTAGTTAGAAGGTCGTTTGGTCAAAGTCCAAACTTGGTTTCTTTCGAATTGATTAAGCTCCTCTTGCATGGACTCTACCCATTCGGGTTCTTTAAAGGGCTTCTAGTGCATTTTTGGGTTCAATAAATGATATGAATGCAGTGAATGCACATAGATTTTGTAGAGTGGAACGAGTTCTTACCCCACTGTTGATGTTAGACAAAATAATTTCGAGTGGGTGGCTTGAAGTATATTTGAATGCTTGACCTGTTCTCTCGGTTCACCAGGTTTGTAGGTTGAATTGGTTGATCTTCGGTGGTTTGATCTCGGTTGACCTTCGACATTCCGAGCTGGCTCTTGGGTCGATTCATTCTAAGTCGGGGTGTTCCGAGTTACCTCATTTTGAGTGACTTTTCCTTGACTCTGTCCAGGCTCATCTTTAGCAAGATTGTTATCTTGACCGAGCTTCAGATTTGAGAATGTTGACTCACTTAGTTTTCCCTGAACAATCTCATCAAAAACAACGTGGATACTTTCTTCCACTTTGTTAGTTCTTTTATTCAAAATGCAATATGCTTTACTATGAGATGAATAACCAAGAAAAATACTTTCATCCGACCGAGCATCAAACTCGGTCAGGTGATCCTTACGTTGTTGTGAATATAACACTTACATCCAAAGCGTTTGAAGTATGAAATGTTGGGTTTCTTCCCTTTGTAGAGCTCGTACGGAGTTTTCTTCAAGATAGGCATCTATTTAGAGTGTAGTTTGCTTGTATTGACTGCCTCAGCTCTGAAATAGTAAGGTAGATCATGTTCAATCATCATCATCCTTCCTATTTCTTCAAGAGTTTGGTTCTTTCTCTCTACTACTCAATTCTGTTGAGAAGTTCTTGGTGTTGAGAAGTTCCGGAGATACCATTCTTATCACGTAACTCTGCAAATTATGAGTAATTGATCTCCGTTCCATGGTCGGTTTGAATTCTTTTGATTTGAGTCCGAGACTCAACTTGGATTTTCTGCAGAGCTTGCTGAACTCTTTGAAGGCTTCATTTTTATGCTTAAGAAAACACACCCGGGTAAATCGTGAGTAGTCATCAACAATCACAGGTACATATGATTTACCTCCGAGACTCTTGACAGGATTTCACCACATAAATCCATATGCAGCATTTCAAGCACTTTGGATGTGGAAACAGTTTTAAGAGATTTGAAAGATGATCTTACCTGTTTCCCTTTTGTGCATGCTTCACATATTTTATCTTTCTTAAATGCACAGTTAGGCAAGCCTCTGGCTAAACCATGAGATGCAAGCTTCTTAATGGTATGCATGCTAACATGACCTAGTCTATGATGCCATGTCCAAGAATCATCATGTAGACATGCTTTTAAGCAAGATAAATTCGACTTAGGTCGAGAGAGGAATAGTTTAGGTATTACCTTATCTCTTACCCGAGAGCTTAGTCTCATTGGTAGTTTCATCAGAAATATAGCAATTGGTTTGAGCGAATCTTACCTCTTGACCTTTGTCACACATTGAGAGATGCTTGAGCAGATTGTACTTTAATCCCTTGACAAGGTATACCGGGCTGACCAGATTGTTTCCTTATTCAATCCTGCTTATCCCATTTATCTTGCCCTTGCTATCATCTCAAAAAGTGCTTTGCCTCCCTTGTAATCTTCTAACTTAGAAAAGAGTCTTGAATCTCCCGACATGTGGCGTGAGAATGCACTGTCCAGGTACCAATGCCCTTTCGTTCTTTTCTAAGCTACCAGCAAGTCGAAGGAAACTAACCCTTCTCACTTCCTCTAATGAACCCAGTAACTCCCTTAATCGTGGTCCTTTTCGAAGAAGAAGACTCTTGGAAACCTAGATTTGAATAACTTTGGGTCCGGTCCGATTCCGAGTCTTCCTTTTGAAAACTGAGCCTATGTCTCTTTCTTTTGAAAATCTTTCTTTTTATAAACTGGTGGAGAAGGTTTTCTCCTAAAAGCCGGTCTGGGTTCGGTACTCTTGTCATTCTTATGAATAGGACCGTGCTCAGCTTTCCTGAACTTCACGGTTCGGAATCCTTTTGAAAAGATCCGAGTAGGAATTAGATTCCTCCTCTTTGTTAAAACCAAGTCCTTCTTTTCTGAAGGAAACACATTAAGATCCTAAGAGCATGTCAAGGTTTTTCTAACCTTGAGTAAACTTTAAAACAAGTTCTTAAGACTCATTGAGCTTTTGTTTCGGATGCTCATTTTCTCTTATGAGTGTCTTAGAGTCTCATTAGCTTGAGTACTAGTCTTGACCTCTCTTAGAGTAAGTCTCGGTTTTTCAAATTCATTTTTCATAGAGATGCTCTCGAAGTGATAGACTCAAGTTGTTCTTTAAATTCAAAGGAGTCGAATTGGACTTTTCTTCCAAAGTATTAATATATTTTGCTAAATCAACTTTGGAAAACTTGAAGAAATATTCAATTACTTCCCGAGCATTCGTTTCCTCATTGTCTGACTGGTCGGAGACTAACTCAGATTCAGCTTCCGAGTTTGATAGAGTCATCGGACACTTTGAGTCGTCCGAGTCTTCATCTTCTTCGGATGAGTCTTCATCACTCCATGTGGCCATCGAGCCTTCTTCTTCTTTATATCCCTCTTTCTCCTTGCATAGTCTTTGACTATGTGATCTTTGCTGCCATATTCAAAACAGACCGAGTTCTTAGTTAAAGATAACTTTGAAGGGGAAGAGTGTTTACCTTTTCTATCTTTCTTATCTTTCTTGTAGAACTCATCTCTTGGCCTTTTATCCCATCTCTCGTGCTTCATCGTTCTTTTGAAGCCTCGAGCGATAAGTGCCATGGGATCTTCTTCCGAGTCTAATGAACTCGGATTCTCTTCTCTCGCTTTCGAGGCCTTCATATGTGTTGACAAGAGTGTCCTACACTTCCTTTACTCGTGTCATATGCCGACACTCTGTTGTATTCTTCCGAGCTGATGGTGCACATCGGAATGTTCATTGCTTTAAAGTTCTTCCTAAACTTTTCGCCTCTTCGATGGTGTACTCGAGCTTTGCTTTAGGCACGAGTCTGGTTTTCTCTATCCTCATTGGAATGTAATTACCTTCTTGTATGATGTTCCATACATCTTCATTGTGATCCAAGTAGAAAACATTCCATGAGCTTCTTCCAGAGTGTACGAAATTTGATCCTTTATACTTTGGTGGTCTGTTGGAAGATCTTTCTTCATCGAACTCTTCATTGTTCCAGGCCATTTGATCTTCAAACCTTTGGATTATTAGATCCTTTTTGAAAGGCTAGGCTCGATACCAATTGAAGGTTTGCTCTTGGAGAGTCTTGGTCACCTTATTGAGGGGGTGAATAGGGTGATGAGGAAATTTTAACAACAATAGAGGGGTTAAAGTTTAAACCGAACAATCAAGACAATCCGAGTCTAGATTGGACTAAGAAAAGTATCAACTCGAAATTACGTGGAAACCCTCCCGGGCAGAAAACCACGGCCGGTGCTAATCCAAGCACCAAGTTAAATCCACTATTTTGAATCCACAAGATACGGTAGATCGACTCAACCAGAATTGCTCCTTTAGACAATTCCTTACAAAGTTTTCCTAGACTTAGAAGTTCCCTTATCCGATCTAGTACTTCCGAACCGAGGTAACCTTTATAGCTAGGGACAAGCGAGCTGAGTTAACTTTACAGCTCAGTCAAGGGACCTTACTTAGAGAGTAAAAAGAGTTTGTTACTAATTACAAGACTTTACAACTCGAAAAAGTGTTAAGTACGGACTTGGAGTTGTAAGGTGAAGATTGAATGAGTATTATACAAAGAGATATAATTTTCGCAATGGATTCGAGCAATCTTCAAGTCTGGTGAAGTGGCTTCTATTTACAGGTGACTAAGTAGATTAGCCGTTGTGACTATCTTCTTATTAGAAGTCCTCCGTGACCGGTGTAACAGTTCTTCGAGTCGCTTAGAAAAGATCCGTTGAGATGTGCACGTTGTGCAACGGCTCTTGACTCCTTAGGATGTCCCAATCCACAAGTGGTGTCCGAAAAGTAGGGTGGAAACCATCGTTTAACTTCGCGTTGGAGATTTTTAGATTTGGAAACGAAGCCACGATACGAGGTCTGGACCTTGGTCGAAGTAGAAAAAGCCTTGTCTACTGGTGATTGACGACTTGAAGTCTGGTTAATTTTGTAATTCAAAAAGTAAGATAACCTCGTTTAGATAACCTACAAAAGTAAGCTAATTTTGGTTCTTAAAGTATAAAATACTTTGCTCTAAGATTAGACACGGATCATTAAGTGCATAATTATCTAAGCGTCCTAGAAGAGTGGAATTTATGAGTCTAATATTCATTATACTCAAATTCCATCCGAGTCGATCTAGAGAAAGATCAAGTTAGAGAAGACAATATAAGAGTATGAGTACTTGATCTAGACAAATATATTTCACTCAAAACATGCTGACTTAAAAAGTTGAATTAACGCTGTAATTCACTTTACCTTATAATATGAAGTCGAACTTGGTTTGAAAGAGTTAGAGTGAATGTTTGATCATGCGATAAATCTGAGTGATGTCCGAGTGACTAAGAACCATCGAGTGAATTGATGAACAATAGTGTGCTTTACGAGTCGATCGGAATCGAATGAAAACATATGCGAGTAGTTTACGTAACACTCGAAAAGTTTTTATAACACTTAGAAAAGTTTCTATAACGCTCGGAATGACTTGTAATCAAAACTTAGAAGGGATGAAGTTTGTACCTGATTCCTTGATAGTACTCAAAATGATATAAATGTTGAATCGGAGTCTTCAACTCAAGTTGTTTTTTGAATTGAGAAGAATCGGAATTGGACTTTTCTTCCAAAGCGTAACTATATTTAGCTAAATCAACTTTGGAGAACTTAAGAAAGTATTCTATTACCTCTTGAGGATTTGTCTCGTCGATGTCCGAGTTGTCCGACTCGACTCAATTTCTACTGTTAAGTCCGACGGTGCCATCGGACACTTTGAGTCGTCCGAGTCTTCATCTTCTTCGGATGAGTCTTCATTACTCCATGTGGCCATCATAGCCTTCTTCTTCTTTCTATCCCTCTTTCTCCTTGGATAGTCTTTGACTATGTGATCTTTGCTGCCACATTCAAAATAGCCAAAGTTCTTAGTTAAAGATAACTTTGAAGGGGAGGAATGTTTACCTTTTCGGCCTTCTTATCTTTCTTGTGGAACTCTTCCTTGGCCTCTTATCCCATTTCTTGTGCTTCATCATACTTTTGAAGCCTCGAGAAATGGGTGCCATGGGATCTTGTTCGAATCCGAGGAACTCAGATTTTCTTCTCTGCTTTCTAAGGCTTTTAGCGCAATGTTCTTTTTGGTGCTAACCTCGGCATCCTCTTCTTTCGGATGGATTTCATGGGTAAGTAGCTTCCCAATCGGTTCATCCGGCTTTAGTTGAGAGAGGTTTTGAGCTTCCTTGATGGCTATCACCTTGGGACCCCATCTTCTCTTGGGTAGACTTCTTAGAATTTTTACGCACATTTCTTCATGGGAAATCTTTCTACCCAGAGATTTTGAGATTGTTGGTAATCTCGGTGAAGCGTATAAACATCCGAGTGATGTTTTCTTCGGCTCCATCTTGAACAGCTCATATTTGTGATGATATTGACTTATCTTTGCTTGTTTGACTTGGCTTGTTCCTTCATATGCGTTGACAAGAGTGTCCCACACGTCTTTTTCTATGTTACAAGCTGCCACTCTGTTGTATTCTTCCGAGCTGATGGCGCACATCGGAATGTTCATTGCTTAAATGTTCTTTCCGAACTTTTCGCCTCTTTAGTGGTGTGTTAGAACTTTACTTTAGGCATAGATCTTGTATCTTCCATCTTCATTGGAATGTAATTGCCTTCTTATATGATGTTCCATACATCTTCATCGTGGTCCAGCAGAAACCATTCCATTAGATTCTTCAAGTGCACCAAAATTTGATCCTTTGAACTTAGGTGGTCAGCTAGAAGATCTTCCTTCATCAAACTCTTCGTTGTTCCGAGCCATTTGATCTTTAGACCTTTGGATTGTTAGATCCTTTCCGAAAGGCTAGGCTTTGATACCAATTGAAGGTTTGCTCTTGGAGAGTCTTAGTCAGCCTAGAGGGGGGTGAATAGGGTGATGAGGAAATTTTAACAAACTTGGAAGATTAAAGCTTGAAAAGAATAATAAAGACAATCCGAGTCTAGATTGGACTCAAAAAGTATGAACTCGGTTATACATGGAAATCCTCCTGGGGCGGAAAACCACCTGCCAGTGCTAATCTAAGCACCAAGTCAAATCCACTATTTTGAATCCACAAAATACAGCAGACCGACTCAACTAGAAATGCTCCCTTAAACAATTCATTACGAGTTTTCCTAGACTCGTAATATCCCTTATTTGATCTAGTACTTCCTAATTAAGGTAACCTTTACAGCTAGGGACAACTAAACCGAGTTAACCCTTACAACTCGGTCAATGGACCTAACTCGGTTAATAAGAAAGAGTATACGACTGATTACAAGACTTTACAACTCGAAAGTAACAATTACAAGTCGGGAGTTGTAAATAGAAGATTGAGTTGAATACAAAGACTTTGGCTTAAGTAATGTGTATTGACAATAATTCTAGCAAGTCTCAGCCATCTTCAAATCTTGAAAGTTGGCTTCTATTTATAGATGACCAAGCAGATTACGCGTTGTGACTATCTTCGAATAGAAGTCCTTTGTGACCGTTGTAACAGTTCTTCGAGTCGCTCGTAAAAGATTCGTTGAGATGTGAACATTGTAAAATGGCTCTTGACTCCTAAAGGTGCTCCAATCAGCTTGTAGTGTTTGAAAAGTAAGGTGGAAATAATCGTTGAGCTTAGCATTGAAGATTTTCGGTTTTGGAAATAAACAACCCCGATACAGCGTCCGAGCCTTATTCGAAGTAGAATATCCTTGTCTGTTGGTGATTGATAGCTTGAAGCCGGTTATTTTTGTAATTCAAAAATAATAGGATAACCTCGTTTAGATAGCCTACAAAAGTAAACAATTTTGGTTCTCAAAGTATAAAATACTTTGGTGCAAGATTAGGCACGGATAATAATTTAATTAGATAATTAAGTGCAAAATTATCTTAGGCTTAAAGGAGTGGAATTTTCTAAGTCTAATATTCATTACACTCAGAATCCATCGAGTCGGGCTTAGGAAAGATCAAGTTATAAAGAAAATATCGAGTATAAGTACTTGATCTAGAAAAATAATTCTCGAACAAACATTTAGACTTAGAAAGAGGAATTAACGCTGTAATTCACTTTACCTCACAATATGAAGTCGAGCTTAGATTAAAAGTGTTAGAGAGATTGTTTGAACATGCGATAAAACTAAGTAATGTCCGAGTGACTCGAAACATCGGTGTGAGTTGATGAACAAGAATGTGTTTTCCGAGTCGGTCGGAATCGAATGAAAACATATGCAATAGTTTCTATATTACTCGGAATGACTTGTCAAAACTTACGAAGGATGAGGTTTGTACCTGAGTCCTTGATAATACTCAAAATGATATAATTCGAGTCCGAGTCTTCAACTCGGAAAACTCTTGGCACAGAGTTTCATTAGTAGCTCCAAATAAAACATCATCAACATAGATCTGAATGATAAGAAAGTCATTTCCCTTGGTTTTTGCAAAAAGATTTTTGTCAATAAGACCTCTTTTGAAATCATTTTCAACCAAGAAATTGCTTAGTCTTTCATAGTAAGCTCTTGAAGCTTGTTTCGAGACCATATAAAGCACATAACATTTCTTTGTTTCGGACCATATAAAATATCATCAACATGATTTGGAAATTGAGAGTATTCAAATCCAGGGGTTGCTCAACAAAAACTTCTTGGATATAACCATTAAGAAATGCACACTTAACATCCATTTGATAAATCTTAATGTTCATGCTAGATCCAAATGATAAGAGAATTTTGATTGCCTCAATCCTAGCAACACGTGTAAAGGTTTCCCCACAATCAATTCCCTGCTCTTAGTTATATCCCCGAGCACATAATCTGGCCTTATTTCGACGACCAAACCTCCCTCATCTAGTTTGTTCTTGAAAACCCATTTGGTTTCTATTACTCGGGTGGTCGGAAAGTCGTTTGGTCATAGTCCGGACTTGGTTTCTTTCAAATTGAGTTAATTCTTCTTGCATAGCTTCTACCCATTCAGGTTTAAGGCTTCTAGTACATTTTTAGGTTCAATTAATGTAATGAATGCTGAAAATGCACATAGATTTTGCATAGAAGAATGAGTTCTTACCCCACTGTTGATATCGAAAGTATATTATCGGGTGGGTGACTGGATGTATATTTGAAAGCTCTACATGTCCTCTCGATTTACCAAGTTGGTTGGTTGAATGGTCCGATCTTCAGCTGGTTCGGTTTCTTGAACATCTTCAACTTGATATTCAGTAATCTAAGTTGGCTCTTGAACTTTCTCATTCTGAATCGCCTCATTCTAAGTTGGCTCATTCTAAGTTGCCTCAATTCTTTTGTTTTGACTCATTCTTAGCTCAGATTCAACAATATCATCTTCATCTCTGTTAAGCATTATATATGAGAAAGTGGATTCACTTTTCCTACCATGGTCAATCTCATCAAAGACAACGTGGATACTTTCTTCCAATTTGTTAGTGTTAAAAATTCTATAAGGTTTACTACGTGATCATTAACCTAGAAATATACCTTCGTCCGACCTTCAATCAAACTTAGTCGGATGTTCTTTACCATTGTTATGAACATAGCATTTATTTCCAAATGGTTTGAAGTAGGAGATGTTAGGCTGCTTTCCCTTGTACAGCTCATAGGGTATCTTCTTCGAACGGGTCCGATGAGGCATTTGTCGAGTGTATAATTTCGTTGTGTTAACCGCCTCAGCCTGAAATAGTAAGGTAGATCATTTTCAATCATTATTGTCCTTCGTATTTCTTCAAGAGTTCTGTTCTTTCTCTCCACTACTCCATTTAGTTGAAGTGTTCTTGGTGTTCGAAGTTATGGGAGATGCCATTCTTGTAACAAAAGTAGGCAAATTCCGAGTAATTGAACTCTCTTCCATGATCGGTTCAAATTCTTCTAATCTGAGTCTCGGACTCCGGTTGAATTTTCCTGCAAATCTTAGTAAACTCTTTGAAGGATTCATTCTTATTCTTCAAAAACACACCCAGGTAAATCGTGAGTAATCATCAACAATAAGCAAGCATATATGATTTACCTTCTAAGCTTTTCATAAAAATTTCCCCACACAAATCCATATGAATCAATTCAAGTACTTTGGATGTAGATACGGTTGTGAGTGGTTTGAAAGATGATCTAACTTGGTTTCTTTTTGTGCATGCCTCACAAATTTTATCTTTCTTAAATGCTCGGTTAGGTAAACCCCAACTAATCCATGAGATGCAAGTTTCTTGATGGTATGCATGCTGATGTGACCTAGTCTACGATGCCATGTCCATGAATCATCATTCAAAGATGCTTTTAAACATGATAAATTTTGACTAGAATCTGAGAGAGAAATGGTATAAGTGTTACCTGACCGCAGACACTGAGAGCCTTGTCTTTTTGGTGACTCGCATAAGAAATGAAGCAGTTTGTATGAGTGAATCTTACCTCTTGACTCGAGTTATCTTCTTGACCAATCTTGCTAATCCCAACTATCTTGCCTTTGTTATTGTCTCTAAATGCAACTTTTCCTCCTTTCATATCTTCTAGCTCGGAGAAGAATCTTAAGTCTCTAGATATATTGCGTGAACATCCACTTTCTAAATACCAATGACCCTTTTGTTTCTAAGGTACTTGCAAAACACAAACAAACTAACCCTTCTCACTTCCCTCACAAACCTAGTAATAGTCTTTACTCGTGGTTCTTTTCTCAGGAAGAGCACTTTTGGAAACCCAAATTTGAATAATTTTGCGATTGGTCTAATTCGAGTCTTCCTTTTAGAAAAGTGAGTCTCGTGTCTCTTTTCTTTTTGTAAAAAGTTTGAGAAGGCTTTCTCATGTAAACTAGTCTGTACTCAGTCCCTTTTTTGTGTGAGTGAATGGGACCATACTTAGCATTCCTAAACTTTATAGTTCTAGAATTAGTTTTGAAAAGATTGTTATAAGAGTTATGCTTCTCTTCAACATTGTAACCAAAATCTTCTTTTCTAAATGAGATACACTGAAAGCTAAGTAAAAGTTTAAGGTTTTTCTGACCTTGAGTCGGTTTTAAAATCAACTCCTAAGACTCATTGAGCTTCTTTTCGAGTTGTTCATTCTCTGTTCAGGGCACTTAAACATAGTGTCATTATCTTGAGTACTGATCTCAAGCACTTTTAGATTTTGTCTCAATTTTTCTAATTCCTTTACCAAAGTGATGCTCTCAGTAGTAAGAGACTCTAGTTGCTCTTTGAAATCGGAAGAGTCAAAATTGGACTTTTCTTCCAAAGTAAAGATATATCTAGCAAGATCAAGTTTGGAAAACTTGAGAAGATAGTTAATTACCTCCTGAGGATTTGTTTTCTTAGCATTTAAGTCATCACTGTCTTACTCATATCCAGCTTCCGAGTTTGTTAGTGCCATTAGACAATTCGAGTCATCAAAGTCATCATCTTCCGAGGAGTCATCATCGCTCCAAGTAGCCACCATAGCCATTTTCTTTTCTTTTTTTTTTCCGTCCTTCTTCCTCTTTAGACAGTCTTTGACTATGTGCTCCTTGCTACCACACTCAGCATAGCCAGAGTTCTTAGTAAAAGACAAATTACAAGAGGATGAGTATTTAGCTTTCTTGTAGAACTCCCGCTTTCGCCTCTTTTGCCACTCTTTATATTTCATCATCTTCTTGAAAAATCAGGCAATGAATGCCATGGGATCCTCTTCGGAATCCGAGGAGCTCATACTTTGTCGTCTGTCTTCTAAGGCTTTAAGTATGGATGAACACATACATAAAACACGTACCAAGGTTCATCACAATAACCATATGATTTAATAAATAATAAAGAAGGAATTTAAAATTCACCAAATGTGAAAACTAAAAAGGTTCACTGCACAATAAAAAAGGTTAACTGTAAAATTAAAAAGGTTTACATAAAATACATACCTCAATGGTTTATCACAATACCATATGATTTAACAAATCATAGTAATATTTTAAGAAATAAATACACACCAATATCATCTATTCTTTTCATTTTTTGGCCTTTTACTTGCAACAGTTTTTAATCGAACTTTGCATTTATTAATAATATAACAACGAAAAAATACATTAGCACTTGAATAAAATCCTTGTAGTAAACATAACTTCCGACAGTTTGCTAGTACTTGAGTCAAAATCCTTTATTGTGATTACCACTAAAATACTTTTTATTCATTGCTTGTTCTACTACCACCAAAGCTGGCCGTGCAAATTCTAATGGACCCCCAATATTCATTGCTTGTTCTACTACCACCAAAGCGGCCCGCAATCCCTCCCTTTTTTAATATTTTTTATTATCTATTTTCTATATTTTCATTTTGATTTCATTTTCTTTTTTTGGGAGTTTTATGTATATTGGGCCCAAAATATTTCACAAGGCCCATTTAATTAATCCATATTCTGGTCTCATTTTTCGGGTTTTCAATTTCGATTCGAAAAATTGTAATTCAACTACTAAAATAATTTCAATTGTAACTTAACTTCTAACAATTTAATTTCTTATTGATCTAGCACCTTAAATTTTCGGATGTTACATTTCTCCCTCATTTAAGAAAATTTTCGTCCTTGACACTTGATTCATGTACGATCTTATACAAATTTTCGAGAAACTTCATCATATTACGACACATATTCATTGAATCTCACATATGCACTTACATTCACAAATCAAAACATATAAGATTCTGAAGGTTTGCTCTGGGAGAGGCTAAGTCACCCTAGAGGGGGTGAATAAGGTGATGATGAAATTTTCTTGAGATTTGAAATAGATATGAATATGAGGTGAGCGAGAATCAAGGATGAACTCGGAAAAGTACTAACTCATAATTCAGTGAAGAGTGAAGAAACAAATTAAGCGGAACTTTGAGACTGTCCGAGTCTAGAATGCACTCGAAAAGAAATAACTCGGAAAGTACGTGGAAACCCTCCCGGGGCGGAAAACCACGGATCTGTGCTAATCCTAACATGAAGTCAAATCCACTATTTTGAGTCCACAAAATTCAGTAGATCGACTCAACCCGAGTTGCTCCCTTAGACAACTCCTTATAAATTTTTCCTAGATTCGAAATTACCTTATCTCGATCTAGTACTTCCTAACCGAGATCACCCTTACAGTTAGGGACAACCGAGCTGAGTTAACCCTTGTAGCCCAGTCAAGGGACCTTACTTAGAAAGTAAGAAAGAGAGTGTTTGTAATTGAGTAGAAGACCTTACAACTTAGAGAAATATTAAATACGGAATTGGAGTTGTAAGTTCAAGATTGAAAATGAATACAATAACTTTTGCTCAAGTATGTGTATTAACAATCGGTTTAGCAATCTCCTTGTCTTGAGGATGGCTTCTACTTATAGATGACCATGCAGCTTAGCCATTGTGTCCATCTTCTGACTAGAAGTCCATTGTGACTGTTGTAATGAATTTTACGAGTCACTCAAAAATATCCGTTGAAATATGAACGTTGGGCAACGGCTCTTGACTCCTTTGGAAGTCCTAAAACCACTTGGTGGTGTTTTGAAGAATAAGGTGGAAACCACCGTTGAGCTTAGTGTTGCGGATTTCCAGCTTTGGAAACAAACAATCCCGACACGATTGTGCGGGGCTAGGTCGAGGTGGAAAAAGCCTTGTCTGCTGGTGATTTGACGTTTTGAAGCCAGGTTACTTTTGCAATTCAAATATAGGATAGCTCGTTTGAATAACCAACAATTATCTTGTACCGAGTCGGAAAAGGAATGGAATTTTCTGAGTCTAATATCCATGATACTCAAAATTCCATCTTAGTCGAGTCTAGAAGATAAACAAGTCAAAGGATCGGATTAAACAAACTTGATCTAGACTAAACAAAGTTCAAACTAAATATGTTGACTTGGAATAGTGAATTAACAATTTAATTCCTATAACATGAAGTCGGACCTAAGTTTATGTGCGTGAAATAAAGTGTTTGAACATGCGTATATCTAAGTGTTCAGTGACTCGGAACCGAGTGTGAAGTGGTAAGTACAGGTATGCTTTACGAGTCAGCCGAGTCACGCATAAACATATATCATAGTTTCTATAACACTCGGAGAAAATTTTATATCACTCGAGAAAGGCTTCTAAGGCACATGGAATGGCTTGAAATCAAAACCCTATAAGAGATGAAGTCTTATACCTGATTTCTTGATGGAACTCAGAAAAGTGTAAGCTTAAAGTCCGAGTCTTCATATTCAATCAGTGGCATATACGCACAAAGGTTCATAAATCAAATCACATAACTCATCATTAGATAAGTTACGCAAGCAAGTAATGAAGCCCTAGACTCGACTCAAGGAAAGCCTATAGGATGGAGGACTCTTACACTAATACCATAACTATAACACCCCACCTCAGCTCGAGTCATCGTATTACATGCCAAGATTCCATGAAAGGAACCCTTACGGCTACTAAAGCCCTAAAATTAGGTTTGTTAACTTTATTTAAAAATGGCGAAGTATGTTATTATATTTTCGAATGTTTTTCAAAAACTTTTGGCAAAGTTTTATTTGTAATTTGTCTAATTTCCTAGGCTAAAAACCTAATACCTGCACAAGATAAATAGAAACTCAACGAGTCACACGCTCGGATTATAAACAATAACAAACTCAACGCGCCATATGCTTAGAGTATCCACATTGGTCATTTATATATACATAGTCAAAATTCGATTTTTACTTACAACAATTATTACAACATGAAAATAAAAACATATAGCATGTCCGAGAATCTCATATCCATTAGGTCAATTCTTATGGTTACCACAAATCACTCCGGGGAGTATAACTTACGTACTGGAAATGGTTGTGAGGTCATGCGCTCCACTGTACCAGTGAATAATCCAAACTCAACCCCTTCTTTCACTTTGTGCATTAGTTCATTAGCAATCACATGTAAGTTTAATACTTACTAATGACATATAATTTAAGATGTTTATGTTTAAAATACGTAATAAAGGTTGGTTCTTTGAGAGTCCGAAACACTTGTAGGGGGTTGAATAGGGTGTCAAGGAAATTTTGCGGAAAAATAGAACTTGATGCTCAAGTCGAAGCGAGAAATGAATTGCTGAGTCTAGATTGGACTCGGAAATAGAAGAACAGAAGATTTTTATGTAGAGACCCTCTGGGGCATAAAACCATGGTGATGTCGGTCCGGATACCAAGTTAAATCCACTATTTTGAATCCAAAAATACAAGGACTTATTGTCCGAATTGTTCCTTTAGATAATTCAATACAATTTTTCCTACGCACGGAATCTACCTTATCCGCCTTATGACTTCCTAACTAAGATATCCTTCATAACTAGGTACAACTACGTTGAGTTACCCCATACTTCTCACTCGAGGAAAATACAAAAGAATTGAGTAGAAGTAAATAAGATTGATTACAGGACTTCTTGATTCAACTCGAAGTTAAGAAACTAAGTACAAAGTTTAATGCTAGAAAGATTGAGCATGTGAGTTGAAAGTTTGTGTTCAACAATCTCTTAAGTCTTATGAAGTGGGTTCTATTTATAATCATCAAATCAGATAGCCTTTATGTCATGGGCTTGACTAATGAGAAACACTAGCCGTTGTAACGAATAGTCCGAGTCCCTCGGAAAATGAACCTTTGTGAAAGTATCCATTGTACATCGATTCTTGGCTCATACAGTAATCCATCCCACTTGTTGTGATTAAAATTTAGAGTGGAGACAACCGTTAGACTCAAAGTTTAAGTTTCCTGGAAATGATAAGAAACAACCCTAACACGGTGTATCGAGTCAACTCTGAAGATATGGCTTTTACGTGCTGCTAGCGGTTAACGGTAAGAAGTTGATTGTTTTTCTTTTCTAATTGAGGTTAATCAACTTTTATCAACTTGCAAAAACAAAACCAAACTAGTACTCAAAGTATAAAAATACTTTGGTCCAATATTAGATAAGGGTATTAATTAATTAAAATAATTAAATGCTGAATATCAAACAAAACTTTTTGAGTCTAACATTCAATATGTTTTAATTCCATTTATGTCTATCCTTGAGTATTAAATGAGTTAAAGAAATATATAGACACATTTCGTTGTTTTCTCATTTTAAGATAATTTCAATTAATTAAATCCGGCTAATTTAGAATTAACATTGTAATTCTGTTTTGAACTTTAGAACAAGCCAGTTGAAATAATGAGTTAATTTCATGAAATTAGTTAGGTAAGATTTCCATCCGATTGTCTAAGTGAGTCCGAAACCCAAGACCGAGTGTTCACTCAAGAAAACCTTTTGAGAGGGTCGGATAGAGATGAAAAACTCAAAGATAATGTTTCTAAGTCTGTGAGAATAACTTGAATTGAAAACCATTTGGAGAGATAAGTTCATACCCGAGTCTTCAATCTTCCCCTTTTTGATGAAAGGCATTCAACACTTGGAGAGGAGAGTTAGTATCATAAAACAATAAGACGTGAGACAGAAATAAATTCAGGTGCACAAAGAATGTTATGTATCGGAGATATGTCATTAGCTATTTGAGCAATACCGAGTTATCAAAAATTGTGCAAAGATCAGTCATGTCTAAGTCAAGAAGCATAAAGAGTATATCGAGCTAGTTTTTTTAGTCTACAAATATCGGAGCGAGGTTATGCTATCACGAGTAGACATAATGAATTATATTAGAGAAATATTCATAACTAATCGAGAAAGTAAGAAATACTCAAATTATCATTAGATAAACTAGGAGGTGATACAAACAAAAAATTAAAAATATTGAAAGTACTCACCCTAAACCATACAACTATCTCTCCTCGTATGCATTTCATTAAAAAATAACTACGGCAGAGAGAAATAGAATCTTGGAGAAAAGAAAAAAATAGAATCAAGAGCGGGGGTGGAGTAGTCTGATTGGAGGAAGATGACCGAGGTGCCTTGTGCTTGCGCCGATAGAGATGACAAGAACTCGGTGCTTGCATAGCCGGATTCAGCGTAGTCCGAGCTGGTTGGACTCTCCTGTGATGAGTAAGGGCCTGCTCTTTCTCTTCTTCCACTTCGAGTCGTCAACTTGTAGAGGTTGAATGGGTTGTGGAGATGGAGGGGCTTTCAATTGGCTAACTTCTCCAGCTTCCTTAGAAGCCGATTCCGTGCCCTCGGAAGATGAGATGACTTGGGCTGCAGCTTCTTTTTCTCCTTCTTCTTCTTCTTCTTCCTCTTAGTTTGAGGAAGAGTCTAATAAAGAGACTCATTCCTATTCCGCTTCGCCTAGCGCTCTTAGAGGAGCTTAATATGCTCTCCTTGCCTTCAAATGACGTCCTTAAGCTCATCAATCGAGTCCGACTCGATCAATTTGCCTCGAGTCGTTGTTTGAAGTTGGGTCCGAATTGGCATAAAGGCTAAGAAGGCACCAAGAGTGGATTGAAACTCTTTAGCGAGAGCAACAATTTGAGAAGTCACCTTCTCAAGGAGTCGAACAAAAAGATGTGGTTAATATGAAGGACCAGTTGCTAGAAGAAGAAGATCTTGGATGCTTGTCTTAAATGGATAGGGAGGTGAACGAATCTCAAACGAGTGAATCCGGATACCAGGTTTAGTTTCCTGGTATCGAAGGTTCGAAAACTCATTTCACGTTAACGAAATAGATCGCTCCAAAAATTTTCAGGATCCTCAGGAAGTGGGACCTCAAAATGAGTAAATATTTTGGATAGAAGGGTTCCAAAATGAAGATGGGGTTTCTTCTAATCCAGGAGAACATAAGTAATTTTCTCTAAGATGAAAAGGAAGCGGTCAACCTTATACCCTTGAAGAATATCAAACAAAACTTTGAGAACCTCGTCGTTATGGTTCTCCTTTGAGGGATAGAATAACAAAATCTTTCTCATCGAGGAAGAAACAAAGAAGTCCGGCCTTAGACTTCACTTGTGTCATAGAAAAATTTTTGTGAGCCTTTGATGAGGCTTGAGCATATTTGGAGAAGAATTCCTCAACTAGTTCAAGCAAAAGGAATTGGATTAGTTTTTAGAAACGGACACTAAATATTGAAGAGCTTGTGGAGGAGAGGAAGGTTCATGAAAATTCATTTTCCTTGAATAGAAAAGTAAAGATCATTGTCCTTGGTAGACAGATGTAAATAGAATTTTGAGACTAAATCCCGGTAGATGTAGTCACGATGAGCAGAGGTAGTAGAAGAAACCTGTCTTCTTGACTGTTTTAACCCAAGAAAGTTTGGTGGATAGAAAGAATTTATCGTCCAAGAAGTAATGTTAGGTGACAATGGCGTGTTTGGGATCCTCAAAGTCTAAGGCTTTGCCTTTCGAGATTTCTTTTTGTGGTTCATCTCGACTATGAAGGCTGAACCGCTCGAGTAGAAGTTCTAGCCTTTTTGGTGGCTTAACCTCCTTTAATGGCTGCACCTCTCTTCAGACATATTGAAAAAGATAAAACCGAGAGGAACTGAGAGAAATTGAGAGAAATTGAGGTAGAAGAGATGAAAAGGAGTGAGAGAAAGAGTAGAAGTGAGTTCCTGAGTCTAAAGACTGGATGAGTCCGAGTAAGAGTAAGAAGTTCTAAGTGAGTGTTTTAGAGAGCATGAGAGCAAGGATTGCAAAGTGGAAGAATGAGAATGAACAAGTGATATTTATAGACAAATCCTCTCAACGGATAGAAAGTATAATTGACCCAGTTTTTAAAGCAACGACTAGTTGAGCCGTTTGGCATTTCGAGTGTCTCTCAACGGTTATCTTTTGAAACCGCTTCCCAATAGCTAGTTTCCCGACTATTCGCGTGCCGAGAGAGAGAGCGAATTTTTGAAAAAATTTTCTAAGATTCTCCATTAAATTAGAGATGATCCTAGAAGTTTGATGTCCATTTTCTCTTAACCGAGTCTGACTTAGTCAATTATCCGAATTGCTTAGAAAACACCCAATTACTCATAACTAAAGCTCGGTTTTATGAAGTATCACCCGACTACTAGTTATTCGGATCGTGCTTAATGAAAACATGTATGATCATGATGAACACATAGGAAATCGGGCAATATAACACATAATCATGCATTCAACATGCTAAGCTCATTTCTAATAAAGCAAAATTGATCCTCACTTAGTGGTTTAGTGAGAAAATTAGCCAACTGGAGCTTAATTGGAATAAATTCAAGTTCAATATCACCTTTTTAGAATGGTCTTTGAGAAAGTGATATCCGACCTCAATGTGATTTGTCTTTGACTCGCTGAACCGGGTTCTTCGTGATATTGATAACATTTTGACTGTTGCACTTGATAGGAATTGATATAAATGTCGGTTCCAAATCCTTGAGATGTTGCTTAATCCACAGTAACTAAGCACAACAAGCTCCTGTTGCTACGTACTTAGCCTTAGCTGTTGATAAGGCGACTAAAATTTTCTTCTTTGAGTCCCAAGAGATGAGTGAGTGACCTAGAAATTGGCATGCTCTTGAAGTACTCTTTCTATCAACCTTGTACCCAGCATAATCAACGTCCGAGTAGCCACCGAGGGTTAGACTTGAGTCTTTCGAGTACTAGAGACCAAGTGTCCGAGTTCGTCCAAGATAACTAAAAATTCTCTTCACTCGTAATGATATGTGATTCTTTTAGATTAGCTTGAAATCTTACACACAGATAAACACTAAACATAATATTTGGTCCGGTAGATGTTTAAGGTAGAGTAGAGATCCAATCATACTTCGTATAGTTTATGATCTACTTGCCTTACCTTTCTCATCCGAGTCAAGTTTGGTACTACTACCCATTAGAGTTGCTATTGATTTAGCATCTTGTAGCTTATACTTCTTGAGTAATTCCTTTACATACTTAGACTGATGAACATAAATTCCATCTTTGTCTTGCTTCATTTATACTCCAAGCCATCATGCTCATCTTGTTTTTGCATAAAGACTAATTAGTAGCGCCAAAAATTATATCATCGACATATATCTAAATTATGAGAAAGTCATTCCCCTTGGTTTTTGTAAGTAGATTTTTTCAATCAAACCTCTTTCAAAACCATTTTTAACCAAAAAGTTGTTTAACCTTTCATACCAAGCTTTGGAGCTTGTTTCAAACCATACAAAGCCTTTTGCAATTTGAAAACATGATTTGGAGATTGAGAGTTTTCAAATCCAAGGGATTGGTCTACATAAACTTATTCTTAAATATACCATTTAAAAATACACACTTAAGATCCATTTGATATAGCTCAATATTCATGGTAGATGCAAATGTTAAAAGAATTCCGATTGCCTCAATCCTAGCAATATGTACAAAGCTTTCCCCACAATCCATTTCTTCTTCTTGGTTAAATCCCGGAGCAACAAGTATGGCCTTATTTCCGACTACTAACCCTCCATCATCTAGTTTATTCTTAAATACCCATTTGGCTCCTATAACTGGGTGGTCGGAAGGTCGTTTGGTTAAGATCCAAACTTGGTTTCTTTCAAATCGTAAGAGCTCTTCTTGCACCTCTACCCATTTAGGTTCAAGTAGGGTTTTTATTACATTTTTAGGTTTAATTAATGAGATGAATAAAGAGAATGCACATAAATTATGCAAAGAAGAACGAGTTCTTACCCTTGAGTTGATGTTAGAGATAATATTCTCGGGAGGATGACTAGCGGCATACTTAAAAGTTTTACTCGACCTCTAGTTTACCAGATTAGATGGTTGAGCACTTGTTTCTTCAATTATCTAACTTGGTTGTGTCTCTACATCTTGTTGTACTTCGGTGGTCCGAGCTGATTCTTGAACTGGTTCATTATAAGTACGCTCGGTTATCTTATTGCAATCATTTACGTTGAGCTTGAAATCTAATAATGTTGATTCACTTAACCTACCATTATCAACTTCATCAAAAATAACGTGGATACTTTCTTCCACTTTGTTAGTCCTTTTGTTGAAAATGCGGTAAGCTTTGCCATGAGAAGAATAAGCTAGAAAAATACCTTCGTTTAACCTTGCATCAAACTTAGTCAAATGATCCTTACCATTGTTATGCACCCTTGTAAAGTCCATATGGAGTTTTCTTCAGGATAGGTCGAATGAGGCATCTGTTGAGAGTGTAGTTTGTTGTGTTCATCTGCCTAAACCCAGAAATAGTAAGGAATATTGTTTTAAATCATCATTATCTTTCTTATTTCTTCAAGAGTTTTATTCTTTCTCTCCACTAATTCTGTTGAGGAGTTACGGGTGTTGAGAAGTTGTGGGAGATGTCTTTCTTGACTCGAAGTTTGTAAATTCCGAGTAATCGAACTCACGTCTATGGTCAGTCACTATCCTTCGATCCGAGTTTCAAACTCTACTTTAATTTGCCTCCGGACCTTGGTGAACTCTTTAAAGGCTTCGTTTTTGTTCTTTAGAACACAAACCTAGGTAAATCATAAGAAATCATCAACAATGATAAATACGGATAATTTACCTCCTAAGATTTTGATAGGTATTTCACCAAATAAATCCATATAAATCAATTCAAGCACTTTCGATGTGGAAATAGTTTTAAGTGGCTTAAATGAAGATCCGGCCTGATTCACTTTTGTACATGCATCACAGATTTTATCTTTCTTAAAACTACAATTCAGGAGTCCTCGGACTAACCTCTGTGTAGTAAGTTTCTTAATTGTATGCATACTGATATGACCTAATCAATGATGCCATATCCATGAATCATCGTTAACGAAGCTTTTAAACATGACAAATTTTGAGCGAGAATTAGAGAGATGTATAGTGCAAGTGTTACCCGACCTCGGACCGAGAGAGTTTTGTGTCGTTTGTGGTACCATTAGTTATGAAGCAATTAGTCCGAGTAAACCTTACCTCTTGACTTTTGTCACACAAGTGAGAGATACTCAATAGATTATATTTGAGCCCCTTGATAAGGTAGACCGGGCTAACCGAGTTGTCACCATGGCCAACTCTAACAATCCTTATAATCTTGCCCTTTATATTATCTCCAAATGTGACTTTTCCTCCTTTCATCTTCCCTACTTAGAGAAGAGTCTTAAATCTCCAAACATGTTCCATGAGCAACCACCTGTCTAAGTACCGGTGATCTCTTCTTTTTGAGTAGCACTGCAAGACAAAGACAAAATAACTCTTCTCACTTCTTCTTACAAACCCAATAACTGGCCTTACTGAGGTTAGTCTTTAAGGAAAAGCGCTTTTGGGATCCTAGATTTGAATAATTTTAGGCTTGGTCTGATTTTGAGTTTTCTTCTTAAGATACTGAGTCTTTTACTTTTGTAAGCCTTTCTTTTTGTAGACGAGGTTGAGAAGACCTTTTCTTATAAACAGTTATGGGCTCAATCCCTTTCTTCTTTGAATAAATAGAGTTGTGCTCAGCTTATCTAAAATTAATTTTTCTGGAATCATTTTTGAAAAGATTTTCGTAGTAGTTATCCTCCCGTTCAACATTATAGCAAAGTCCTTCTTTTCGATGAAACACACCGAGAACCTACTAGTAAATCAAGGGTTTTCTAACCTTGACTAAGTTTCAAAATCAAATCTTGAGACTCTGTGAGCTTCCTTTTCAACAGCTCATTTTCTATTCTAAGGCACTCGACTCGGACTCATTATCTTGAGAACTAGTCTTTAGTACCTTCATGTTAAGTCTCGGTTTTTCCGAATCAGTTTTTAAAACTTTATTCTCAAACTTAAGAGACTCCAATTTCTTTTTGAACATAGAAGAATCAAAATTAGACTTATCCTCTAAAGTGAAAATATATCCAGCTAAATCATGCTTAGAAAACTTAAGGAAATAGTCAATTACCTCTTGAGGGTCGGTTTCCTTAGTGTTTGAAGCATCACTTTTAACTCAGATTACTGTTTCGAATGCTTCAATGCCATCGAAACTTTTATTCATCATCATCTTCCGACTCATTGTCACTCTAGGTTGCCACCATTGCCTTCCTCTTCTTTTGATCCTTTCTTCTTTTTGGGCAATTTTTGATAATGTGTTCCTTACTTCCACATTCAAAACAGACCAGAATTTTTAATTAAAGGCAAATTTGAAGGGGATAGGCATTTACCTTTCTTCTCGTTAAAGAACTCATGCTTTGCCCTTTTCTGCCACTTCTTGTACTTCATCATCCTATTGAAGCCTTTAGCTAGAATTGCCATGGGATCTTCTTCAGAATCCGATGAACTCGGACTTGGACCGAGTACCTCGGAGGCTTTGATAACAATGTTTCATTTTGTGCTTACCTCATATTCTTCCTCCTCTAGATGTAACTCATGGGTAAGAAGTTTCCCAATGAGCTCATCCGGTCTCAGCTTGGTAAGGTCCTGAGCCTCCTCGATAGTTGTTACTTTTGGTCCCCATCTTCTCTTCGGAAGACTCCTCGGAATCTTTTTGACAATCTCCCCGTTGAACATTTTCTCCCCAAGAGACATGAGATTGTTGACAATCTCAATAAAGCAAATATACATCTCGGTTATGTTGTCATCGAGTCTTTATTTTGAAAATTTCATACTTGTGAAGATATTGACTTATCTTCACTTGCCGCACTTGCCTTGTGCCTTCATAGACGGTGACAATAGTGTCCCACACCTCGAAGTGAATTTTGACTTCACCTTGGCTACAGTTCAAGTGCCATCCAACTTGGTAGGAATATAGTTTCTGCATTGCAGATGATCCCCCAAACTTCTTCATCGTAGTCTTGGATAAAGCATTTGATGATCTTCTTCTAATGGGAAAAGTTAGATCGTTTGAACTTTGGTGGCTTGGTGAAAGACCATCCTTCATCGAACTCTCCATAGTTAACACCATCTGATGTTTAGACCTTGGATTGTTAGATCCTTCGAAAGGCTATGCTCCAATACCAATTGAATGTTTGTGCTCCGAGACCGTGAAACACCTTAGAGAGGGGTGAATAGGGTGCAAAACTTGATGCTCAAGTCAAAACTAAAAAATGAAGTGTTGAGTTTAAATTGGACTCGAAAGAGAAGAATAGAAGATTTTTACGTGGAAACCATCTCGGGCGAGAAAACCACAACTAGTATTAGTTTAGATACCAAGTCAAATCCACTATTTTAAATCCACAAAACACAAGGATCGACACTCGAATTTTTCCCTTAGACAATTCAATATAATTTTTCCTAGGTATAGAAGCCGCCTTATCTTCCCTAGTGCTTCCTAACTGAGATACCTTTTACAGCTAGGTACAACCGAGTTGAGTTACCACTTACAACTTAGTTAAGGGAAATATAGATGAATTGAGTCGAAGTAAATAAGATTGTTACAAGACTTCTTGATTCAACTTAGAAGTTGAGAAACTAAATACATAGTTCAATGTTAGAAAGATTGAGTATGTCAGTTGAATGTTATGCTCTAGTAATCTCTTAAGTCTTGTGAAATGGCTACTATTTATAATCAGCAAAGCGAGATAGTCGTTGTGTCTTGGGCTTGACCGATTAGAAACACTAGTCATTGTAACGGACAATTTGAGTCCCTTGGAAAATTAACCGTTTTGAAAGTATTCGTTGTGCATTGGTTTTTGGCTCAAAAAATAATCCATCCCAGTTTTGTGGCTGAAATTTAGGGTGGAAACGACCATTAAACTCAAAGTTGAAGTTTACTAGAAATGGTAATAAACAACCCCGACACGATTGTCCGAGTTAGCTCGAAAATGTGGCTTTTCACGTACCGCTGGAAGCTAACTATAAGAAGCCGATTGTTTTTTCCTTTCCAAATTGAGATTAATCAACTTTTATGAGCCTGCAAAAACAAAACCAAGGTGGTACTCAAAGTATAAAAATACTTTGGTGCAATATTAGACAAGGTTATTAATTAATTCAAATAATTAAACGCTGAATATCCTTAATCTAATTAAATGGAATTTGTTAAGTCTAATATTCAATATGTTTAATTCCATTTGTGTCTATCCTTGAGTGATAAACGAGTTAAAGAATATATACACATTTCGTTGTTTTGTCATTTCAGGATAATTTCAATTAAATAAATTTGGCTAATTTAGAATTAACTTTGTGATTATATTTTTGAGCTTTAGAACAAGCTAATTGAAATAATGAGTTAAGTTTATGAAATTATTTAGGCAAGATTTATGTATGACTCTGTTTGAGTGATTCGAAACCCACGACTAAAAGTTCGCTCAAGAAAAGTTTTCCGAGTGGGTCGGATATAGATGAAAAACGCAAAGATAATATTTCTAAGGTCTGAAAATGACTTGAATTCAAAACCATTAGGAAAGATAAGTTCATACCTGAGTCCTCACGCAAATTACATGAACTTAGCAGACTTACCAGCTGACATGCACACATAATATCGGATGTTCATGTATTTATCTAAATCATACTTCATTCGTTCTTTGTACTCATACTAGTCTTAACCCCTGTTACACACAGAGCAATGTAGTATGCCTTTAAAAGTGATGAATTAAGAAAATAAACAATTAACAACTACATTTATAAATAACGTTAATAATCGAAAAACCGCAATGATAGAAGTCATCCAATATATTTGGCAATAAAAGGCAATGAGTATGTAATTGAAAATTATATCACGGTAAAGGACATGATTAGTCAAGTTTATGTTTGCTATTATAACATAAATATTGTTAGAAAGACATTAAAATAAATAGTATTTGTAACAAAAAAATAATGATCTCGTATGTTTTACAAAAATTTTGCGATAGATGAATTTATTCAAAGTCTTATGGGTTATAGAAGTTGACCTATTGAGTTTTCATTTCTTTAAACATGACACAAATTACAAACTTAAAGTGATGTAATTTTCACCATCTAATTCATTACGTCTTGTCCTCCAACATATTTGAATCATATATTTGAATCATTTTAGATATTTCAATGATTAATCTCAATTATGAAGACTCGTGTATGAACTAATCTCTCTTTATATTGTTCCAAAACTTAGACATTTATCTCTTACCCGAGACACACCCTCTATAAGCTTCTAACTCGTATATATTTCTTAGCTTTAGAAATCAGTTATTATTGGTGTTTGACCCACTCGAAACATTTATGAGAATTGAATTTGCACTCGGTCCGGGTGTTTAACCCACTAAGACAGACTAAAGTTTGCCTAAATAACCTCATACTCTTAACTTATCTTAACTCACTCAAGGTCATAAAAACTTTGATCTACTTCTTGGTCTCAGTGTGTTTCTTTTAGAAAAGAGGGACTTGGTTTCAAGTAAAAAAGGAGGATAAATCCTACAAAAGTCTTTTAAAAATGATTCTCGAAAAACTCATTTTAGAAAAGTTGAGTATGGTCCCATTCATCCAAGGAAGAAAGGGACTCGAACATAGAACTGTTTATCAAAGGAAGTCTTCTCGGTTTGTTTACAAAAAGAAAGTTTTTCACAAAAAGGAGACTCAGTAAGGACGAGTCATCGGGTCTATAAGAGAAAGTGAGAAGGGTCGAGTATGTTGGTATTTTACAAGCAGCTCATTCAAATAAGCAAGATCACCGGTATCTTAATAGTGGTTGTTCTAGGCACATGTCCGGAGATTCAAGACACTTTTCCGAGTTAGAAAAGATGAAAGGAGGAAATGTCACCTTTGGAGGAAAGGAGGAAAGCTCTCCGGTCCGAGGTCGGGTAAAACTTACATCATTCTTCTCGCTGATTCTACTCAAAACTTGTCATGTTTAAAAGCTTCTATTAATGATTAATCATGTACATGGCATCGTAGGTTAGGACATATTAGTATGTATACCATTAAGAAACTTACGTCTCAAGGGTTAGTCCGAGGACTCCCTAAGTGCAATTTTAAGAAAGATAAAAGTTGTGATGCATGTACTATAGGGAAACAAGTTAGATCATCATTTAAACCACTCAACACTTTTTCCACCTTGAAAGTGCTTGAATTGATACATATGAACTTATGTGTGAAATCCTTGTTAAAAGCATAGGAAGTAATCATATATTCTTGTTATTGTTGATGACTCTTCAAGATTTACTTGGGTTTGTTTTATGAGAAACAAGAATGAAGCCTTCAAAGAGTTCACCAAGGTCTGCTGGCAAATTCAAGTGGAGTATGAGACTTAGATAAAAAAAGATAAGAACCGACCATAGAAGAGAGTTTGACTAAGAATTTTTTGATTTACGCAACAAGAATGGTATCTCCCAAAACTTTTCTGAACCAAGAACGCCTCAACAAAAGAGACTGGTGGAGAGAAAGAATAGAACTCTTAAATAAATAGGAAAGGACACTTATGATTGAAAACGATCTTCTATAAAATTTATGGGCCGACGCAGTGAACACAGACAAACTACACGCTTATAGATGCCTCATGCGACCCATTCTCAAGAAAACATCCTACCAACTGTACAAGGGAAAGAAGCCCAACATCTAATACTTCAAACCTTTCATGTGTAAGTGTTTTGTGCATAACAATGGTAAGGATCATTTGACTAATTTTGATGCTAGGTCGGATGAAGGTATATTTCTGGGTTATTCTTTATATAGTAAAGCTTACCACATTTTCAACAAAAGGACTAACAAACTCAAAGAAAGTATCCATGTTATTTTTTATGAAATTGACAATGGTAGGTTAAGTAACTCTACTTTCTCGGATTTGAAGCTCAATAGAAATTATGATGACACGAGTTGAAAATTAGCTCGGAATGATGGAGAACAAGAGAAGTGAGTCAACTCCAGCTGACCTAGTTCAAGAACTAACTCGGATAATTGAAGCACAAGAAGAAGTTGAGACACAACTAACTCGGACAGCTGAAGCGACAAGTGTTCAACGTTCGGACTCGGTAAATTAAAATCGAGTAAAGCTTTCAAGCATGCCTCTAGTCATCCACCTAAAAATATCATTTCTAACATCAACTCAAGGGTAAGAACTCGATCTTCTTTGCATAATATATGTGCATTTTTACCATTCATACCTTTAACCAAACCTAAAAATGTAATAGAATACCTACTTGAACCTAAATGGGTAGAGGCCATGCAAGAAGACCTCTCACAATTTGAAAGAAACCAAGTGTGGAACTTGACCAAACGACCTTCCGAACGACCGATAATAGAAATCAAAAGGGTTTCTAAAAACAAATTTGATGAGGAGGGGCTAGTAGTAAGAAACAAGGCCGGACTTGTTGCCTGTAGACACCTAAAAATGTCACTCTTATCTATTTTATTTCCGTATTTTATTTTGTCAACCCGATGATGAAATCTCGACTCTGTTTGTGGATTCGGATCACGGTCGGATTCCGATTGGCTTGACGGAAGCCAGTAAACCACGGAAAACCTTTTAGCACCCAAAAATCAACCTTATTTGCTTTGGGTCGGTCCACTAACCAATTTCTTTCAGCCAGTCCAAGCCCGGGTCAACGCTTAAAGTCAAACCTTAGTCGGTGTCGCGTATCAAGCCATACTATACGCTAAATGCTTGCGTTTCATCTTCACCGTCCAACCGAGACATGAAACTTAAATTGTCTAGACAACGTCACATTGACCGGTGCCGCATTTCATGGAAAAATTCGCTGAAATGCTGCATTTTACTCCAAGCTTTCAACCGAGACACGTAGTTTAACCGCACAAAACCACACGGTATTTGACCAGGTGCCGCGTTTCGGGAAGTCTTCACCCAAATGCTGCGTTTTGCTCGAGAGACCAGCTACAACACGGAAGGATGGTTTGACCGTACGACGTTGTTTCTTGACTAGCGCCGCGTATCTCGGTGTTGTTCGTGGGATCCGATTCAAGGAAGATTTGGTCCGCTTTTTCGATTTACGGCCAATTCGCTGCTTCATTTGGACGGTCATTTAAGATGTTCCTTGGATCATTTTGGGACCTAATCCTTCACTACAAATAGAGATCTTTGGCTCTCATTTCAACAATGGTTATTTCCTACGTCAAATGCTCTGCTAAATACTAACCGGAAAGCAATTTCCTAAGCAAAACTCCACTGAAATTTTACTAAAAGCTATTGAATGCTTTACATATTCTAATCTCTTGGTTTGCTTTCAGTCAATCCTCACTACAACACCAATATTTGATCCCTAACCTTTACCATTCACATACATCATTCTACTATCACCAAAATTCACTATAATTTACCACCGTCATGCTTCCAAATCTAGTTCCAAACCAAGATCAGCAGGTGGGACAACCTGATGGCACTAGATCCACTTTAAATCCTTTAAGGTTTATTTAATTTATGGTATTTATCGCTTTTGTACTTGTAGCACAAAAGATATAATCGCTTTTAATTTCTCCCCACCCACTATAATCTTTTTATTTCTTTCGCTTTCCTTTTTGCTTTTCTTTATTGTTTTCATTTACTCCTTTATTATCTCGTTTATCGCTTTCTTAAGCATGTTTATTTGATTTAATTTAGCATTTAATATGTTGTGTGCTTGCCTATAACACATTTCCTAAACTCGCATCTCCAATCGGTAAAGGCCGTTTGTTGATGGACGGAATGGAAGGGTTTATCCCTATGTTTCGTACCTTTGCCCCCGAATCTAGATTCTCGGTTCTAGATTGATGAAGTCATCTTTTCAAACCTATTTTAAGCTTACTTTTCCCATACTAAAATTGGAAGAGTATTCCTTTATTTTTGTTAGTTTTTATTCCTAAAACTGTCTAGCGACTCTTATTTTTCTTTTTATTTTTCTTTAATCTACGCCTTGTTATTTTTGATCGAAAATGACAAAAAGAATTTTTATTTTTAACATTTTAAGCCATGGACCTAGACTCGATCACCTCATTCATGACCCATGGCCGACGCCGCGACCGTACGTGCAGTCGGCTCTTACCGGCACCAGACAGTCACCGGGCAAGACATTGGTCGAAGCCGGTGTATTTACACCGGTTTGGCCCAAGAGCCTTGCGCCGGAGGTAAATTTATTTTATTTTGCTATTCTTAAGTTGTGAAATAACACCCCGGGGCTTCTAAAAATAATTTCTAAAATAAATGATCAATAAAATCATCACTTTTGCTTAAATTATTCCAAACCAATTTGTAAAGATCGAAAATTTTAATAAGAGGCACAACCCCACTTTCCGAATCCATTTTCAAAAATTTATCTTCGAAACAAAAGAGTCCCGACATTCATGGGGAAACTCCATGTTTGTGTTAATTTTATTTTAAAAATAATTGTAACAATTATATTATGGCACCAAATCCAAAACAATCAACCAATGAAAAAGTAAAAATATTACAGGAAATTAGTATATTTCACACCCAGAATAATATTACATATAATACACAAAAATAAATGAAAGCTCATAATCCAAACTCTAAATAAATAACATGTTTGAGTTACAAGGATTGAATTTCGTATTTTTAAGCTTCTCTTTCCTCCATCCTTGGTCTCGTTCCCAAAACCTCTTTGTCTCTTCTTCCTTCTTCTTCTTCCTCGATCTCAATCCCCTGCTACTCTTTGTCTTAACTCCCTCCTTTCTCGCAGTCTCAATTTGCTCTAGTTCTTGTCCCTTTCGATTTCTTACTTAGTCTTTGAATCCCTTGCTTTCGCATGGTCTCTCGCTCAATTTCTCGCTTTCTTGTCTGTCTCAACCTCCTTTTCTTCTTCTTTGGCTCTCATTTCTTACGTCCATTTTAGACTCTCGCTCTCTTTTCTGCTCTCGTTCCCTGCTGCTTCTCTATTTTTGTTCCAGTCTCTCGCTCTCTAGGTCCCTTCTGAAGCTCTACTTCTCTCTCTCTCTCTCTCTCTCTACCGGGCTTCTCACTTAATCCCACGCTTTGGCTTTCTCTCGCCTCTTTTCCTTACTACGTAAGTGGTTTTGCCGTGCAAATCCTAATGGGCCCCAATATCCTTTCCTTATTCTAATGCTAGCAAAACTAGCCAACAATCGCTCTCCTTTTATTTTTCTATTTTTTGTATTTTCATTTTGATTTCATTTTCTGTTGTGTGATTTTTGTGTAAATTAGGCCCAAAAATATTTCATGAGATCCATTTATTAATCCATTTGCCAGTCTCATTTTTCCGTTTTTAAATTTTATTTTAAAAAATTATAATTCAACTAATTCAATAATTTCAGTTTTAACTTAACTTATAACAATTTAATTTTTTTATTCAGCTAGCACCTTAAATTTTCAGATGTTAGAATAATTCTTACAAAAAGATTTGGCAGATATTGCCAATAGCTACCTTGATAGAAAATTGGAAAAAAAAATTCAGTGACAAATACGAATCAATGAATACACGAGAACATCATAATAGACTTGTTTGATCGGAAATTTCCTCTACGCCCCCTCTCATTCTACAAGCGGGCTTAATATACCCAAAGAAAGAATAAAAAAGAAAAAGGCATTTTAAATGCGCAGAGTATATTCTTATACACTATTTTGATCTTCGCAATATAAGGCCGAAGGGATCTTGTCTTCTTCTTAGTTGTGTTCTTCTCCTTCAAAACCACTTTTGATCTCTTATCACATACATGAATTCACATTTTCCATGCTTAATCAATATCCAAATTTTTATAAAATAATCAAAGCTGTTAAGAAAACAAAGTATTTTGTTCGATTTAGGAGACTAAATATGTCTTTAGTTTGAATTAATTTTCCTAGTTATATTAGAAGTGGTCTTCCTAAATTTACTAGGATTATGAGTGTGAGTTATATTAGAAGTGGTCATCCTAGTTTTACTAGGATTAGGAGTCCGAGTTATATTAGAAGTGGTCATCCTAGTTTTACTAAGATTAGGTATCTTGCATGTATAAATAGTCGTTTTGGCATATTGTGAATAATACAAGTATGAGAGCAACTATTTTTTATATCTAAAAGTTCCTCCATTATCTCAAAATTTTTCATGGTATAACAGTCATAAAATAATCATGGCTAAAGGGTAAGGCAAAGAAGAGATCGAAGGAACTCGCCCATATATTCCAGGTTTCTCACCCAAACATATTAAGAAGCTATTAAGTCTCATTAACACTTCAAAAGATGTGATGAAAAGCTATCGAGAAAAGATGATTGGTTACTACAT
Organism: Talinum fruticosum; assembly: GCA_021018815.1. Taxonomy (NCBI): domain Eukaryota; kingdom Viridiplantae; phylum Streptophyta; class Magnoliopsida; order Caryophyllales; family Talinaceae; genus Talinum; species Talinum fruticosum. The sequence goes on along the minus strand of JAITYX010000120.1, from coordinate 959,305 downwards.
AGTGGGGTCCCGTGTCTTATGACGGGAGACCTACACAAGTTAAAAGGTGTCTACGATATTCACGCAATATAGGTTGGGATTCCTAACAATGAGACTACTATGGCTAGTAAAGGTGGATGGGTGCAATTGAATTCGACAAGCATCCTTCATGATGTCCTATATGTACCTGGATTTAACTGCAATCTTATTTCCGTGGCCCAACTTATTAATGAATTATTATGCATAATGACGTTTACTAATAAGCTTTGTGTGATATAGGACCCTTTTATGAGAATACCGATTAGAGTGGGTGAATAACGAAATAGGGTCTATTTTCTCAATGATGTTCAACCAAGTACAATACGAGTAAACAAAGTCATCACCAGAGATTTATGCCATCAATGGTTAGGGCATCCTTCCAAACAAGCTATGTCCTCTTTTATTAGTAGTATTGGAGGTTGTGAGACTAAAGTTAGTATTGATGTTTGCGATGTGTGTTTAACAGCTAAATAGACTCGTTTACCCTTTCCAAGTAAGTGTAAATAAAGGTTCAAACTATTTTGATTTAGTTCATTGTGATATTTGGGGTCCATATCACACCAACTCTCTATGTGGAGCTCACTACTCTTTGTCTATTCTTGATGATGCTAGTAGGTGGACTTGCGTGTATTTAAAGAAAGAAAAAGTGAAGCTTCCCAACTAGTCATGAATTTTTGTCATATGGTAAAAACTCAATTCAATACCCAAGTTAAGGTCATAAGAAGTGACAATGGAAATGACTTTACTTCTAGGCCTATGAAAAGTTTTATGGGGAGCAAGGAATAATACACCAAAATAGTTGTGTGGGAACACCACAACAGAATGGTAGAATTGAAAGAAAGCATCACCATATTCTAACCGTTGCCGGGGCATTTCAATGCCAAGCCAATCTACCTCTAGAATTTTGGGGTGAATGTGTGTTAAGTGCAGCTTACCTAATAAATAGAACTCTTGCCAAAAAGCTACAAGGCAGGACTCTATATGAGTTTTTGGTTAAGTATAAACCCACATATGAGCACATTAAAGTTTTTGGGTCATTATGCTATGCATAAACGGCAAAAGGATATGTATGCCACTCGTAGTCAAAAGTGCATATTTGTGTATTACCCTTATGGGAAAAAGGGTTGGAAGGTTTATGATATTGAGATCGATGAAGTTTTTGTGCGTAGAGATGTAATTTTTCATGAAGAAATTTTTCCTTATGCTAATCCTATAGAAAAAGGGAAGAAAGATGAGGACTTGAGGATCATGGAACACAACCTACCAAACTCAAACATAAGTCCGGACCTTGAAGAGTTGGGCTAGAGTACTAGGCCCGATGATATAAGGGAAGTGAAAGAGCATGGCCCGAAGCGAGAGAAGGAGAGGCACAATTAGAGCAAGAAGAAACCGGGCAGGCCCAAGCATCGCTGAAGCCGCCCACTGGAGCAAGAAGAAATTGGGTCACGTTTAGGTGAAATGCAGGCCCGGGCATTGCCAACCCGCTGCCCAACGTTTCCACAGCTGGAACATGGATCAGCGAGCTTCTAGCCCATCTCGCACACGAGTCCACAGAATCTCTAGGCAAGCCTAGAGATAGGGGAGCAACCAAAATATTTCTAAGACTGATATTTCAGGATGGGCAAGGCACAAGAGGAAGCTCTCAAGCCACCTGCAGGACTATATTTGTTATACAGCTCGACCAAAAGATCCCTCTTCGCCTTCATCTCTACAAAAGGTATCCTCGAGTAAACCGTATCCCATAGCTAATTATGTCACTCGTGCTAATTTTTCACATGCACATCAAAATTATCTTGTTGCTATTACAAAGATTGCTGAGCCTAAGTATTTTCAAGAAGCCATAAAAGTTGTTAGATGGAGAGAGGCAATGGCAAAAGAAATCGAGGCTTTAGAGTCAAATGAGACTTGGACAAGTAGAAGATCTACCCATTAACAAGAAGCTGATAAATTGCAAGTGGGTGCACAAGGTGAAGTACAATTTAGATGGGTTCATTGAACGCTATAAGGAACGACTTGTGAAATGAGGAGACGAACAAATTGAAGGATTTGATTACCATGAGACCTTTGCTCCTATAGCCAAGATGGCTAGTGTAAGGCACCTTTTATCTATAGCAGCACCAAAGGATGGGAACTACATCGGATGGACATGGAGATTTAAATGAAGAAGTTTACATGAGAATGCCTCATGGATTTAGAACTTCGGTTCCAACCAGGTATGCAAGCTGAAGAAGTCTCTTTATGAACTTGAACAAGCGCCACAACAAGTGGTTTGCCAAACTCTCATCCAAATTACATGATTATCGTTTCGTTAGGTCATATGCAAATTATTCCTTATTCACATACAATAAAAATAGCATATTCGTGGTACTTCGAGTGTATATAGATGACGTGGTGCTTACAGGTAATAATTTTCAAGCATGTGCTCGAGTTTAAAGAATATCTCAATAACTATTTTCATATGAAAGACTTGGGTCCCCTCAAGTATTTTCATGGGATTGAAGTTGATAGAAGCCCAAAAGGGCTATTTTAAGTCAAAGGAAATATGCGTTTGAGATAATTAGAATGCGGGCTACTCGGGCAAAGCCAGCAGAGTTCCCGATGGAAACTAGTCATAAACTCGCATTGGCTAATGGGCCACCTATTGACGACTCGACAAGGTACAAAAGACTAGTTGGGAGACTTATATACCTAACCGTTACAAGATAAGAACTATGTTATGTAGTGAATATTCTCTCAAAATTTATGCAGGAGCCGAAAGTAAAACACATGGAAGCAGCTTGTCGGGTTTTGAGATATCCGAAAAGACACCCAAGACAAGGTATTTTGTTGAAAAGTGATTTGGATTTACAGGTTTATGACTACTGCGATTCGGACTAGGTAGCATGCCCTATTAATAGAAGGTCCTTAACAGAATACTTCGTTACTTTAGGTGGGTCACTCGTAGGAACCACCGCCTCGAGCCCACCAGGATCGGAGCGAGCTTCTCCATGAATGCTTTAGCGTTAGGGTTTTAGAAAGAGGAAAGAATGATTTAGAGTTTTGAAGATAGAAGACGATTTTTATTAAGATTTCTAAATTTTATTAAATCTAATTTAAAGCAAATTAAGCAAAGTTTGAATGTCGATTTTATTAATTATTTCATTTGAGGAATTATTTTAAGAAGTCCCGAGATATTATTTCTTAACCAAAAGATAAATAAAATTAGGGTTCTAAATCGGCGTGTGGCTTTAGGGCCGGATCGGTGTACAAACACCAATCTGGACCAAAGCCACCACTGCTGACTCCACAGTTCCGGCTGAAGCCGAGCATCTAGGGGTTGGCGGCGCCGGCCATGAGGCTATGGTCCGCTTCTTGGCCTAACCGGCATATCGGGAGCCATAAAATTTTTATCCCGCAATTAGAAAAAGCCGAGATTCAATCGAATAGAATCAAAGTAAAAAGGTTGGAGTCACCAGTGAGTTTTTAGCAAAGAAAAACGAACAAAAACAAAATAAATGCTCTCTCAATCTTAGTATGGGAAAACTAAGACTAAAAGAGGCTAAAAATGACTCCATCAGTCTTTGAACCGAGAATCGAATTCGGGGCGAGGGTATAAAACATAGGGATAGGCTCTTCTATTCCGACCATCCGAAGACGACCATTATTAGTTTGAGTGGTGAATTAAATAATGTAACGAAAGCAAGCAAGCAACAACATGCTAAGCGAAATTAAAAGCAACCAAACATAATTATGAAAGCGATAAGGCAGAAATAAAGAAAGCGGTAAAGAAAGAAAAACAAAATGAATAGAAAGGGCAAAACGAAAAGAAAAGAAAGCGGAAAACCGAAAGATTACATCGGGGAGAGAAATTAAAAGTGATACATCGTTTGTCCACAATGTGGAAAGCAATAAAGAAAGCATATAAATAAAATAAATCATTGAAGATCGAATATGTGCCCTCAGTCTGTCCCAGTCGCTGATTTGGATCTTGAATCGGATCTCTTGATGCGACGGTGGTGAATCAAGGAAGGATTTTTATGAGTTTGTGTGTAGGTAGGTAAAAGGATGTATGATTGATGGAGGTTATGGGTTCGGATGTGATGAAATTGGAGAGTAGAGTGAGAATAGGCTGAAAAGGGACTAAGAGATCGGAATACGGAATGGAGTATTCGAGTAGCTCTTAGGCAAATTTCAGTAAAGTAACATCGAGGGATGAGTCATTGTAGGTGGAATGCGAGCAGTGTGATGCTAAGGCAGGAAGTCGTCGCTGGAATGAGAGTCAAGGCTCTCTATTTATAGGGGAGCGTTAGGTCAATAAAATGACCTAAGATTAGCTCGGCCAGCCGTCCGGAATATGGTACAAAATCGGGCGAGGATATTGTGAAGGTTGAACCGGATAAAACCGAGATAAAGAAGCGATAAGACTCGATTCACGGTGCCGGCCACAAGAGGCTTTCTAGGGTTTTGTGCCCTAGCGTGCTTCCAAGGGAGTCTTCGGGCAAAACGCAGGTGTTCCACTTAAAATTTTGGGGTGGCAGGCGCCGGTCATAGCAACTTTCCAAAAATGGAAAGTTTATATTTTTAGCATGTTTCCATTTCGACAAGTTTCAATTTTTGATGAGGGATGCGTGCTCTTAGTCTCGAGTGGACTGTCTTGTAGCCAAAACGCAGACACTTTGATGCTTGTGATCATGAAATACAACGTCTAACGTCATCTTGAGGTCTTCACCTCCTTGTTTGGTTGGACTAAAGTAAAATGTAGAATTCCGAGCCTGGAATTTCCCGGTATGCGGGCACTAGACTTCGTCGTCTCTGGACGCTTGGTCCGGTTTTGAATCGCCTAAAAGAAAGGGGGATTTGTGGACCGACCCAAGGCAAAAGGTTTATTTGGTGCTAGGGGTTCTTTGTGGTTTATTGGCTTATGTCATACCAATCGAATCACGATACGAGATCCAAATCATCAAACAGGACTCGGGATTTCATCATCGGGCCAAAAAATAAAAAATAGAGAAAAGGACGACACGTTTTAGGTGTCTACAGATCACCTATTTCTTGGAAAATGAAAAAATAGAGTATGGTGTTTAGGTCATCTGCGAAGCGGAATATTGAGCTATGGTGATGGTAACGAGTGAACCGATTTGCATAAAATCGTTCTTGGCATCTCCAGGAGTATTAATTTAAAGACCAATGAAGTTATACTATTATAATTAAGTTGCGCTACATATCGCCAAGAATGCAATTTTTCATGAAGGACGAAACATATAGAAATTGATTGTCACTTTGTTCGAGAACGCCTTATAGCTCGCGATTTAGAGACACCATATGTGCCTTCTAAGTATCCACTTGTTGACATCTTCACCAAACCATTAGGAAAACGTGAATTTTTATTTTTACAAAACAAGTTGGGCATTATTGACTTACATGCTCCAACTTGAGGGGGAGTGTTAAGGCAACAAAGTATTGTGTTTGATTTAGGATGAAGACTCGGACAATGCTCAATACTTTTCTCGAGTTATGTAAAAGGAATCGGGTATAACAATCCCATGCATATAGAGTTTTGATTCCAAGGCATTCTCAGTATCGCATAAACTTCTTTGGGTAAAATAGTATCTTCTCCGAGTAATACGGTTTTCACTTATTGCATTTAGTGCGTTTCCATAAGCGACTCGTAAAACTCGGTTCCTATTTTCCGAGTTCATCTTCACTCGGATTAATCGCATTTTGAGTATACCATTATTCCACTCGTTTCTCACTCGTAATCCGACTTTTGGGTATACGTTCTATTCTCGTTATAGTCAGTATTATTAGTTCATTTCATGCTTAGTCTATATCAAGTTAATCCTCTCTAATATCCTTTATCGAACTTGATTCTTCGCTTAGACTAAGTCGGATGGAATTCCGAGTATCATGGATATTGGACTCAGAAAATTCCATTTCGTTTCGACTCGGATAATCGGCTGCTTAATTATTATAATTATTTTATTATCTCGTGTCTAATCTTGGGCCAAAGTATTCTATACTTTGAGAACCAAAATTAATTTACTTTTGTAGGTTATTCATTCGAGGACACACCTTTTCAAACCTCAAAAGTAACCGGCTTCGAACGTCAAATCACCAAGCAGACATGGCTCTTCACCTTCCCCGCTTCAGTCCCGTAAGATTGTGTCGAAGCCGTCTGCTTTCATATCCGGAAAACTGAACGCTAAGCTTAACGGTGGTTTCCACCTCATTTTTCAAGACACTACCGATGGTTTTGGGACTTCCAAGAGAGTTAAACCGTTGTCCAACGTTCATATTTCAACGGATACTTTCTAAGTGACTCGAAAGCCTCTATCAACGGTCACGGAAGACTCTTGGTCAGCGAGATGAAGATAACGGCTACTCTGTCCGGTTATCTATAAATAGAAGCCACTTCACAAGACTTGAAGATTGCCGAATCTATTGTTAATACACATACTTGAGAAAAGTCATTGTATTTACTTTCAATCTTCAACTTACAACTCCCACTCGTAATTCATTACTTTCGAGTTGTAAGGTCTTGTACTTAGTTACAAACTCTTCTTACATTCTTTGTAAGGTCCCTTGACTAAGGTGTAAAGGTTAACTCAGCTTAGTTGTCCCTAGCTGTAAGGGTTATCTCAGCTAGGAAGTACTAGATCGGATAAGGGAACTTCGAGTCTAGGAAAACTTGTATAGAGTTGTCTAAGGGAGCAACTCGGGTTCGGTCAGTTCACGGTATTTTGTGGACTCAAAATAGTGGATTTGACTTCGTGTCCGGATTGACACGGGCCGTGGTTTTCTGCCCAGGAGGGTTTCCACGTAAAATCTAAGTGTTATCTCTCCGAGTTCATTCTAGACTCGGACAGCTTTACTCGCTCCTGTTCCTTCCGATTCATTGCTTTCGAGTCCAATCTTTTCGACCTCGTTGATAGACTCGGAATCTGTCTTTGTCTCTTTTCCGCGCAAAAGTGTGTGTTTTCACTAAGAATTTTCTATCACCCTATTCACCCCCTCTAGGGTGACTCGAGACTCTCCCCGAGCAAACCTTCATAGGAGATTAAATATGTCTTGAGTTTGAATTAATTTTCCTAGTTACATTAGAAGTGTTCTTCTTAATTTTACTAGGATTAGGAGTCCGAGTTATATTAGAAGTGATCATCCTAGTTTTATTAGGATTAAGAGTCCGAGTTATATTAGAAGTGGCCATCCTAGGTTTACTAAGATTAGGTATCTTGCATGTATAAATAGCCGTTTTGGCATCTTGAGAATAATACAAGTATGAGAGCAACTATTTTTCACATCTAAAATTTCCTCCATTATCTCAAATCTATTATCTCAAAATTCTTCAAAAGCCAATCCCTTCCTAAATTCCATCAAATTGAACACAATTATTGTCACATATAACCGACTAGAGGGTCGAGTGAGAGGGAAAAACAAAGAGAGAGAGAAAGAAAGGGACAGAGACAAAGGGAGGGCAACGAAAGTTACAAATCTAATTTAGTGAACCGAGAATGCCGATGATAGAGAGAACCAAGTGATGATGGAGAGAAACCTAAGGAACAGAATTGTGGGTGTTACCGATTTGTCGTCGTCCTCCATCGCTTGGTAGATCCGAGCATGAAAATCGAGTTTGGTTGATCGAGTGAAAGGAATGGGATCTAGCTGGGTGCCATCTAGGTGGTGGTGGGAGGAATGGGGTAGGGAGGCTGGGAAGAGCAAGCAAGTAGACAGAGAAAGTGAGAAATGAAGGAGAAGAGAGAAAATAAGTGGTGGTGGTTATTACGAGTACTTAGGGTTTCCTAATCAATATTTGACTTGGGGTAATATTAAACTGAAAAACTTGAGGCCTCATATTAACCGAACACCGAAAAGGATTCTAGTTTATAACATTGTTAATGATTCCATGTTCCAGATTTCAAGATTTAATTTTGGGACCGGAACTGAAAATTGTTTGACATATTCCTAAATTTTAGAAACCTTACCTATAATAAGTCAAATGGTCCTGGTTCCGGAACCTCATATGTTTAACCTGGTTCTGTTTCGGTTCCTGTGGTACCCGCCAAATGTGCTCATCCCCTACTTTGCACACCCAATTTCGGCCCCAAGAGGCTCGAGTCGTGTCCCTCTTCCAAACATGGTGTTACCATCGGAGTCACATGTATTTTGCCCCGTAGGGCTTATGTCATGCATTTACACACCCAAGTTTAGCCCTAAGGTGCTTGGGTCATGTCACTTTCTCTAAGGTGAAACAAAGGAGTCATACACTTCTTTATGCCCAAGAGGCTTAAGTCGTCCATTTTACATTAACCCCAAGGGCTAGAGTTGTGTTTTTCTAACGTATTTAGCTTTTAAAAGTCAAGCCATCATTATTATACTTATCTTTCAACCCCTAAGGAGCACGAGTAGTGACCTCCTCCAACAAACTAGAACTCTTATACAAGTCACATATGGGCTACTATAGCACCTTACATTCGAGATACAAGTGGAAAGTATAAAGATAGCAATGACACACAGTACACTTATACACGACACTACAACATATTGCAGTAATACTCGAAATACAACATACTATAGGAAATGACATAACCACACTACCACTAAGAAACTAGATAAGTTAAGGGAAAGAGGACATGGCCTCAAAGTGCTCTAGCGTAACGGAATCATATCCTAACGGGCTAATTAACGTCCCCTCCTTGGGTTGCGTTTGTCATGAAGACAACAGATGCGATCATTGACAAGGTTCTCCTCACGAGCGCCTAAGGGTATGGGCGGCCTCCCAATAATAGCAAAAGCGAGCCACCAGTAGTGCCTCTTCATGCTCCCTCATCCAACTCGTTCACCTGTTAACCATTCATAGTGCTCGATGAGCCGAAGGAATGAGAAATACATGTCATGAGGGAGCGCATCGTACTACACAAACTCCCGAGAGAATGGCTTAATAAAAATGGACGTTAAGCATAATCTCATCAACGCACCTCTTACACTCCTACAGGGGCTCGGTTAATGTCAAAGTTCAGTTACAAGAGCCTCTAATAGCTCTATAATGCCCCAACATAATCACTATCTAAAACACACTCATTAAATAAATATGCTATAACAAGGCAGCGGAAAACCATGTCATATTAGGGCGTTTCTTCCGTCCCTCCTCGAGAGACTAGGCTAAACATTACAATATGACACACAATTATCTTTTCAATTTACCCAAACACTTACATTTAAAGTCTTGTAATATCAACCTAATATTTACATAATTTAAACCACGAAACATAAGTTCGTTCTCCCTAAAATACATTATGGAATTTAATAATTTTACCGTCAACGGGAATAAAACTCCGTAAGAAAATTAAATCCACAGGAGCTTCTTAACCAAAATCAACCATCAAAAGATAACCGTGATATTCTTAAGAATAAAAACCAGAGAACGGTCACTATTTCGAGTCGAGCATTTTCGTAATCCTTTGCTCTTGTCACTTCTTGTTAAACATTAACATGCTTATCCTTCCCTAAACACATTTAAGAAACCATAAAAACAAGAATGAGCCATAGGCCCAGCACATTACCCTTATATTGTAAAATATATTACAAGAGTTAGTGAGCGTGCGCAGATATTTGAAATCGGTTTCAAAAGCTATTTATACGTAAAACCGTAGTAAATTCGCCATACATTAATAATTGGAATATTTTAGGACCCATTTTTGTACATGTGAATGCCATGGCAATTTTGTAAGATTATCATATATATAATCGTGATCTGTATAAACAATTCATTTATCCCGATCGACCAGCGAAGGCCCTTGTGAACTATAACTCGTGATCGTAAACTATGACTCGTGAACTGTATCTATGATCTGTGAACTATGAAGTTGGTCCAAATTATTTCTATGATCAAAATTTAATTTTATTAATAAAGATGAACATTTTGGAAAAGGTACAAGCAATAATGTACCTCAAATATCATTTACTTTTCCTTTTTACACTCCCACATACAACCCATTCTTCTTATATCATTTCGGTTTGGTATCTCGTGCTCACAAGAATCCAACTTGTGAATTTCTAGTAATGTACGTTAATTAATCAATTAATTTAACCTCTAATTATCTTGAATTTTTAATAACTTATTATTATTTATTTAGTTAATAATAAGCTCCTTCAACTTAATATAAATGATTTCTATCATTTAAAATTTGAAATCACATCTTAACCTTGCATTTAACTATTCCATATACATTCAACTTGCAAACTTCAACCTATAGAGTCCCTAGTTTACATATTTCAACTTGTGAATAATCTCCTAGCAGTCATTCGTACAAAGATTCAATTTAAGATGTTGCTCTTCACTTAATAACTAACCCAGGTCACCCTACTCTTTAAATACTTCTTTCGACATCCCACACTATCCATCTACGATTGAATCGAACAAAACACTTTTATTTGTCCTACTAGATAATCAAATTAGGTATTTATTTATTTTTTCCTATCTCACATATGAGCTCCTTATCGTCCTAATTGATTCAAATTAAAACACTTTCAATAATATATAATTTAGACAAATATTAGCACTACTAAAATCAAGATTCTACCCTTAGTAAAATAACCTAAAATATGCCTTTTGTGCCAATTAACTATCATAGTTTGTGATTCAATATCGACGACCTCTTCATATCAATTTCAAGAATACTTACTCTACAATAATTTCTCCATGACAATACACAATCACAATAATCCTTTCATACTCATAGAAATTACACAAGCATCTTCACAATTACAAGTAAATCCAATTTAATATTTAATACCATATAAACATATACTCAACCTTAAATTCACATATAACTATATTTCAATTACTCCTCAAAGTTCCTCCAATTCCACCACAACCAATTCAAACCTCAATTACAACATGAATTACAACATCTACTTGTCTAATTGTTCAATTATAACTTGAATTCTTGGTATAATTTACTTAAAAATTGAGGGTTAGAGAGATATCTCAAAAGGGGTTAAAGCTGGAATTGGGTGGTGGAGGTTCGGTGGTGCATGCTCGGTGGCTCGGGCGCCACGTGACGTGTCGGATTGTAGCTAGGAAGGGTAGAAGTCCCAACCGTGCGGCATCAACAGCTCGGTAGCAGCAACTACAGAGAGGTTTTCCCCGATGATGCGAGATAGAGAGAGGAGAACGGAGAAAGGGGTTGTTGACGGCAGCAGGGTTGGGTGCCATGGGGTGCTGGTGGTTGCTTGCTGGCGGCGGCAACGGCTGTGGACTGGTGGTCGGCCGATGATAGCCGGTAGGGGAGGCAGAGAGAGGTTGAAAGAAGAGAGGAGAGAGAGTGGGGTTTTGAGAGTAGGTTTTTGATTTGTTTTTAAAATTATACACCCCGCTTAAGCTAACGCACGCCTATTGTGTTTAAGTAGCTTTTTTCTCCTTTTTTTTTTTTTTGTTTCAACTACTACTTATCTTATATTGGTATTAATCTCTTGGATATATTTTTAGCCATACAAATGGCTAATTCTAAACCACATAATTTTATTTTCTCTTCATTCTTTTTTTTCAATTGTTAAGCAAATTGATTAATTTTTCCAACCCAAAATTTGCGTTGCTCCAATATGTGAATATCTCTCTGAATTTAAAAATATTTAAATAATTATCTATGCTTTGAAGTATTTATTAATTCGTAACGAAATAAATTTTAAAACTTTCATACCTCCCGACATGTCCATAATTTCACGTGGCTCTTTGCTCCATCAAATAATATAATTCATAATTAGTATGAAATCGAAACCGATTAATATAATTCAACTCAATATAATTGATGGGGTGTTACATCCTTCCCCCTTAAAATAAGTTTCCTCCTCGAACTCGTGATGTCTCGTAACATACATCTAGAATGGTTACGAGAAAACAAGTTTATGTTTCATGTGTTGTGTTCTTACAGCTTCAAAACTCCGTATTGGATTTGCTTTCATTTGATTTCTTCTTAAAACTTTACCATGCCTAGCAAAATCACTGCTAATAGCAATTTTATATTTAACTAACTTCACATAAAACTTGTGATTCTCTCAGGTCCAACCCTAACTCCCAAATAACATGTGTGTTCTTCCAAATTCAAATGACTTAGGTAGTACTTGCGCATAACTTCACATCTCACTATTTCTTCCATGGGTAATCTCATATGAAATTCTATGGGATATGCAAGGGCTCTATATGTAATTACCATATAAACTTTCAGGAACATAGAAGAATAAATAGCACTTAATCAATTAAAATGATGATGACCTCAAATGAAATATAAACGTACCAATTCCTCGTTGTCTCTAAATCAATAATTTCCTTCCTCTTCATGACATAGGTCCTTCCTACTTGGTTGTTACTGGTAAATACAAGTGGCTTATTGCTTCTAGACATTTAAATTAGGCCTTTGCTTGCTTGAGGAGGCTTGATAGGACAATTTGCAATTATATGACTCGGATCTCCACACCAATAACAAACTCCGGTTCCTACACCGCATTCCGAAGTGCCATGGTTCGTCCGACCACACTTAGCACACTCGTTTTCTATCAGCAGTTGGGCCTTGAGCTTCAGCTTTAATAACCATAGGTTTCTTGCTAGGTGTGAAAACAACGGTAACCGGGCGACGGCACCAGCCAAAAGCGGCAGTCTAGCGCCGGTCGAGGCCGAGGTGCCTTTGGTCTATTCCAAAAATCGAACTTTCGTCCCTTCTTCAGCTGATTATATTTTTTTATTTCGATTTTTCTCATATTGGGCCTAGAAAAATTAGACTTTGATCGTGCAGGACACTAATTTTCGATTTTGCATCTATGATGTGCGGATCTAGCTAATGGAACATCCGAAACTCATTGAAGCTCCTCCTAGCTTAGACATGTATCCAACGAACTCATTTTTGCTAGCATAAACGGACATCAACGATAGTCGACCGTCCCGCTTGTCAATGGGAAGAACACCTCAAAATCATAGCAATGATCTCGTTATGGTATGCTAAGCATTGGAAGATAACTCAATTCAAAATGCATTCTGCACAACATCCATACATTCGTCTATTGGGCCTAGAGGAAAGCAACTATTACTTTCCAAGCCTTTTGTTGCGGCAAATGGGTAGAGAACAAGTGATTCCGTTAATGGATTGCATATGGCCCGCTACTTTTGACTTGTTTAGAGGACACAGTAGCACTAGATGAATTGGGTCATGGCCCGAGTATTGGAGTGGTCTTCCGAAACTGTTGACTTATACGATCCCGAGGACACTTGATGAAGTTGTAAATACTGTTGTTTCTCCCTATTATCTAGAGTGGATAATAGAAGTTGACCCCGAGCGACAAAAAGAACTAAGACTTAGAGGGTTAAACCCCGAAGAATCCATTCTCGTTGCTTGCCCCTCTACAAATCCGTGAAGTAAACCCTCGAATGGCAGTACGAGCTCGTCAAAGAGAAACTGAAGCTAAAGAAAATAAAGAGAGGAGAGCCCGATGAATGCAAGAGCTAAAGGAACGCACCCGAGACGAAGAAACCGACTTGAGCGATCCTAAAGGAAAGAAAGTGAAAAAGACTAGGACTCAAATTCTTACGAATTTGAGATAGAATAAAGGGAGGATTAGTTTTGCCTCTTTAGAGCAATGTTTATTTGTTTTTTATTTTACAAGTAATATGCTTGCAATTAAATTCTTTATTAGTTATGTATTCGGGTAAGTAGTGGGCTTACCCTTATTTAATAAAAGTAAGTGCTATGGTATACTTTTCATATTTGTATCGCTCGGTTAGATGTAGAATAATAATAGTAAAGAAAAACCAACATACATATTGGACTGTCTAGTTGGACTATCCAAGCAAATAAATGAACCAAAGAAAACCAGAAAAAGAAAAGGAAAACCGTGGCTTTACCAGTCCACCGTTGACCGAGTGGTGGCCGGCGCTCGCCTTGGCCGAACCTAGTTGGGCTGGTCTCGGCCTACTACCTAGGGGTATGCTAGGCATAGTACTTCTTCAACTTATCTAGATTAGTATATTAAAAATCTCTTCACCTTCCAAATTAGTCAATTTTACTACTCCGTCGGGTAAAATCTAATTAAGTATAGATGGGCCGTGCCAATTGGGATTAAATTCTCCTCGTGGATCCTGAATTGGAGCTTTGACCTTTCTAAGGACTAAATCCCCAATTTGCAAGTTGCGAGGCTTAACCTTCTTATTGAATTCCCGATTATACGAGCTTGGTATATTTGGACATTATAAAAGGCACCGAGGCACCTCTCATCCAACAACACTAATTCCTTATAACATGCTCTAGCCCACTCGACTTACGGAATCGACTCTCAGCAATTATCTTTAACAAAGAAATGTCAATCTCAACTGGAAGGATCGCTTTCATGCCATAGACTAGAGAGTAAGGCGTTGCTCCCATGGAGGATCTCATAGAAGTTATGTAACCCCACAAAGCGAAAGGTAATTTATCCGGCCAATCCTTATAAGTAAGTGCCATTTTCTCCACTATTCTCCGGATGTTCTTATTGGTGACTTCAACAGACTTCATTGGTCTAAGGACGATATGGAGAAGATTTGTGATGCTTGGATTTTATACTTATCCAACAAATCTGCTACTTCCTTCTTGAAATGACTACCATGGTCACTTACAAGCTTGTGGGGCACTCCATAACAACGAGACAATATTCGGGTGATGAATTTAGCTAGTCTGTTTCGACATCAAGGTCGTATAAGGAGTTGCTTTTACCCATTTAGTGAAGTACTTTATTGCTACTAACACAAATTCATGACCACCTGTTCCTTTAGGAGTCACCTTGCCAATAATGTCTATTCCCCAAACTGAAAATAGCCAGGGTAAGGATAGTGTGGTGAGAAATGACGGAGGTTGGTGTTGTAAATTTGCATACACCTAACATTTATGGCACCTTCTAACAAAGTCGTGACAATCTGCTGCTATAGTTGACCAATAATAACCAAGTCTCTAAACCTTCTAGACCAACATTCTACCATTCATGTGAGGTCCACATTCTCCTCCACAAATCTCTTCCATGATGCACTTGGATTCATGTTGATTGACACAAAGTAAGTTAATCCCAAAGTTAGTTTTCTTAAACAACCGACCTTGATTGAGGAAGAATTGCGCAGCCAATATCCCGATGGCTCGTTGGGCTCTAGGTGTGGCATCCAAAGGATATTCTTGCTTATCCAAATATTGATAAATATCATGGTACCAACTGGTATGGTCGATATTAGATATTTCTAAGGCACGGACATGTGCAGGCCGACTCAGTCGCTCGATGTGAACAGGCATTGAGTGAATGCCAACAGGAATATTAATCATAGATGCCAGCTTAGCTAGTGCATCCGCAAATTGATTATCATCCCTTAGAAGGTAAGTGAAGGAAATCTTCTCGAAGTGTTTAGATGATTCTCATCAAATATGCTTGGTAGGGTGGCAAGGCTTCACTACATACCTTCCACCTCTGCGAAATTTGGTTGATGACCAAACTGGAATCACCGAAAACTCGATGTTCTTGACCCCGATCTCTGTTGCAGCTTTAAGTCCTGTGATACAACCTTCATACTCTGTAGCATTATTAGTGATCTTGAAGTCTAGCTTAACCGAAATGGGAGTATGTGCTCCCTCCGGTTAGACTAAGAGAATCCCTACTCCAAATCCCTTCGATTAGAAGTGCCATCGAAGTACATTGTTCAAACATCTACCTCTACTTACAGAATATCTTCATCTAGGAAGTGAAGGTGTTGGGGTTGCGATTTAGGCACGGGTAGATCTACCAAGAATTCTGAAACTACTCGCCTTTGATCACTTTTGGAGGGACAAACTTAAGTTCGAATTATGATAGCATGACGAGTCCATTGCGCAATCTTACTACCGATAGTCGGTTGCTCAAGTATATACTTAATAGGATTCATGGGTGCTACCACATGTACTATGTAGGTCAAACATGTTTAACCTTCTTAGTAGCCTAAACTAAAGCCAAAGATGTCTTCTCTAACGGTGTATATCTAGTCTCATAGTCCAGGATCTTCTTACTCGGATAGTAGATCGTGCATTCTTCTTTATCATCTTATCGAGCTAATATAGCTCCATAGCTATTTTTGTTGTGATGAGATACAAAAGCAAAGGTTTCCCCGATTGGGGTGGAACTAACACTCGGAGGATTAGTCGGTATTTCTTAACCTTCTTGAATGCTTGTTGGCACTCGGCATCCTAAATGGGCTCGGATCCTTTCTTTAACTTCTTAAAAATGGGTTCACAAACCATAGTCGGTTTGATATAAACAACCGATGTACTCGCAAACGTCCTAGGAAACCCCTTATCTCCTTCTCCGTAATTAGTGGAGGAATTTCCTTAATAGCCTTGATCTTGGATGGATCAACTTCAATTCCTTTAAGACTCGACAACATAGCCTAACAGTTTACCAAAATTTACCCTAAAGGCACACTTTTGAGGGTTAAGGCGCATGTTGTACTTCCTAAGTCAATGGAAGAATTTTCTCACGCTGGATAAGTGCCCCTGCCCTATCTTTAGATTTTATGATCATATCGTCTATGCATACTTCAGCTTCCTTATGGATCATATCATGCAGTAGTGTTGTTGTTGTCCTCTGATACGTTGCACCCGTATTTTTAAGCCCAAATGGCATCACCACATAGCAATAAGTTCCCCATTAAGTGATGAAGGTCGTCTTTTCCATGTCTTCCTCAGCCATCTTGACTTGATTATATCCGGCGTAACCATCTCGTAAATAAGAGTAGAGCATGACCCGCAGTATTATCTACCAAAAGATTGATGTGAGGCAACGGGAAATCATCCTTAAGACTAAACCTCCTCCTTAATCTTCAAGGCCTATTACGATTTCATCCTTCTCAATTTCTACTTAATCGGCTTAACATCTTCACAAAGCAGATCGTGTGTGGTGTAGTCCTCCTTACTTGGACTTCCCATTTGGCTTGAGCTATTTCCTTAGTGGTAGGTTGATAGCCTAACGCAAAGTTGTAGTTGTTAGTGGCTTCAAGGGGTGAAAAATAGGGTGGTATGCCCTTCGGCCTGCAGCAAGACCTGGAAAATACCCCTTCTTCCTAAGCATCGATTGGACACTAGGTTTGCCATAAGGGTTAATTTAAAAGGTGTTTCATCCCTTTCTAAGGCAGCGATGGTTTCAAATCCGTACAATTCTTTATCATTAGCATCGTGCTCGATCTCCACTACGGACTCTTTGGAAGTGATAGTAGCATAAAGGTTATCCTCATTAACAGCTTATAACCTGACCTTTGATGATCATTTTGACCTTCCGATGCAAGTGTAGAGGGCATTGCTTAATGATCGTGCAACTAAGGGCGTCCTAGAAGCAGATTGAAAGTAGCTAAGATATCTAAGACTTGGAATTCAATATTTCACTTCGCTGGCCCTCTATTAATTGGTAAGATCACTGTTCCCAAGACTGTTCTTATAGAATTATCATATGCTCGGAGATGAACAGGTTTGCTTAGAGAATTGTTGCTCCCTAATTCCTAACCTCTTAGCAGTTCGCCAAGGACACATGTTCAGCATCGATCCGTTGTCTACCAAGGTTAAGGGAATAAACTTGTTAATGCAAGTTACGGTTAAATAAAGAGCATTGTTGTGTGCAACGCCTTCTTCCGGGAGATCCTTCGATTAAAAGTAATGGTTCCATCCCCACCGTTAACCAATCCTAGTACTTCCTCCGGCATGGTTTCAGGAGAAACTTCAATCTTACCGAGTGCATCGATTAAGGCTTGTCTATGTTTCGGGAAGTAGATATTAACTCGCCACATATAAATGTCAGCTTTTAATTTTTTAATTTGCTTAAGGATTGGATCTTCTTCTTTTACAAATTTAGGTTCTTTTGGGGTTTCCTGAGTCTATTGTGGACCCAAGAGCGCGTTGTGCCGTCTTTATCTAGTAAGAAACCGAACAGCAGGCTCTTACTGTTTCCCCAAAAATCTTCTTCTAAGGGTGGTGTGCCCCAAAAGTTGTCACTATTATTGTCATCATCTCTCGTTTCGTAGACATCTTTTTCATCACTTACCCACATCCCCTGGACTTCTGGATCTAATGATGGTAAACTAAGAAGCAGCTTGTGACTCATTAACATTTTGAATAAAGATAGAAGGATCCCACCGACCTGGTGTGGGTTCAGTGAAGATGGCTAAGGTGCCGCTAAAAGGGTTTTTGTTATAACTTGGTTTCTGGGCAGCCTTAGGTAGTGGTAATTGGTCATTTCAAAACATATCTTCTAGTTTCTTCTTGAATGTCGAACACCGTTCAGTATCGTGTCCTTGCGCACGATGGTATTTGCAAAATTTTCTCGCGTACCAATTCTTAGACTATTTCATGGTTTCGATTCTCGCTCTAATAGGAGACAACTATATCTTCCCTTTCTCCAAGAGACGGTCAAGGGCTTGAGCATAGGTAGTATCCATAAGAGTGTAGTCGATACCTATTTAGGGCATTGACATCTGTACTCCTAGTACCATTGCCAGTATTGGAGGTTTTTTTCTCTTTGGAATGATAATTACCTCTATATTCGGCTGCGACTTTTGTGGTCGCGATGGACAGCTTCTTCTTCTATCGCAAGTGAGCATCTCCGAGGGTCAAAAAGTTCATCATGGTTAGGAATTTGAGGTGCCGATTATAATTGGGTTGAAGGTTCTTCACAATAATGCGGACTTGATCTTTCCGGGAGGGTCGGTCGACCATGTGGGCTGCATTTGCTCTCCATCCGATCAGGAAATTAGTGAAGCTCTCCTTCTCACCTTGCTTGATTAATTTTAAGTCTCTAAGATTAACAGGTACATCCGTGTTATAGGAGTATTGATGGAGGAACTTGAAGGTTTGCTCTGGGAGAGACCGAATCACCCTAGAGGGGGTGAATAGGGTGGTGGAAGATTTTTCGAAAATCGGACACTTTTGATGAAGGCATAGACGAGGCGATTCCGAGTCCGAAATGGGGTCAAATAAGTAAGTACTCAAAATTGCAGAGAAAGAGTAAAGAAACAGATAAAGCTGAAACTTTGAATCTGTCCGAGTCTAGAATGTACTCGTAAAGTGAAAACACGTAAAGTACGTGGAAACCCTCCCTGGGCGGAAAACCACGGACCATGCTAATCCAAGCACGAAGTCAAATCCACTATTTTGAGTCCACAAAATACAATAGACTGATTGAACCCGAGTTCCTCCCTTATACAACTCTTTACAAGTTTTTCCTAGACTCAAAAATTCCCTTCTCTCGATCTAGTACTTCCTAGCCGAGATAACCCTTACAACTAGGGACAATTGAGCTGAGTTAACCCTTACAGCTCAGTCAAGGGACCTTACTTAGACAAGTAAGAAAGAGAGTGTTTCTAACTAAGTACAAGACCTTACAACTCGGAATATAATGAGTTACAGAGTGGGAGTTGTAAGTAGAAGATTGAGAATGAATACAACGACTTTGCTCAAGTATATGTATTAACAATAGGTTCGCCAATCTTCAAGTCTTGAGAGTTGGCTTCAATTTATAGATGACCAAGCAAGCATAGCCATTGAGTCCATCTTCCGACCGAGAGTCCTTTCGACCGTTGTTAAGGACTTTCCGAGTCATTCGTAAAGTATTCGTTGCGATATGAACGTTGGACAACTGTTCTTAACTCCTTTGGAAGTCCCAAAACCACCGGCGGTGTCTTGAAAGATAAGGCGGAAACCACCGTTAAGCTTGGCGTTTCAGCTTTCCGATTTAGAAACAGACATGCCCCGACACAATCTTCTGGGGCTAGGTTAGAGAATGGGAAAAGCCATGTCTGCTGGTGATTTGACGTTTTGAAGCCTAGGTTACTTTTGTATTTCAAAAAGTGTATCCTCGTTCGAATAACCTACAAAAGTAAATCAAATTGGTTCTCAAAGTATAAAATACTTTGGTCCAAGATTAGACATAGATAATAATATAATTAGGATAATTAAGTGACTAATTATCTCGAGTCAGAAAAATAATGGAATTTTCCGAGTTTAATATCCATGAAACTCGAAAATCCATCCGAGTTAGTCTAGGCGAGAATCAAGTTACATAAGAAACAACAGAGTGAATAAACTTGATCTAGACTAAGTATGGTTCAGTACTAGAAGCGCCGACTATAACAGAATAAAACCCGTAATATGAAGTCGACCTGAGTGCGGTTATGCGAATACTAGTCAATTGAACAAGCGATAATTCTAACCGATGAGAGACTCGTAACCTGGGTGTACGATAGTAAGTTCGGATATGCTTTCCGAGTCTCATAGAGACAAGTAGGAATACATGAAATAAATGCTATATCACTTAGAGGAAATACTATATCACTCGTAAAAGTTTCTAAGGTACAGAGAATGACTTGGAATCAAAACTCTATAAGTGAGAAAGCCTTATACCCGATTCCTTTGGTAGAACTCGGAAATGTGCGGAGTAAAGTCCGAGTCTTCAATCTCCCCTTTTGATGAAAGGCATTCCATACTTAGACAGTAAATTTTGTTAGTGATATAGATCTGTTTTTGTACACTTGCGTAGAAAATAAGACAAGTAAAGCAAGCTTAAAGTATCGGATTATAAAGAATAGCTACTCAACGAATTGGCAATGAAATAATGCTAACTCGTAAATAGTTGCAATAAACAATAAACTTAGAGAGTTTAAAGAGAATGCATTAATTCATTGAAGTTAAAAAAAAATTACATACAGAGATAGAGAGTAAGAAAGCTCCCCTAAACCAGACAACAAATTTTTCTATCTATATTCTCCCCTTGCCTTTCAGTAAAAACAAAAAAAACGGGAAGAATACAATAGGTAGTACATATTTGATGTCCTGGACAAAAGAGAAGTAAAAGAAAATAGAATTTCAGGAGGAAGAAGAATCTGGTAGACTTTGGAATTGTGACACAAAGTGCATAGTGTCTCGCCTAAGAAGAAGAGGGGTTGTCCGAGTGGAAGAGGAAGGGCGAGAGGTACGCCAGCACCGGTAGGATCTTGACGATGTGCTTGAGCGCGGTGGAGGGAGGATAGGGATTGCCGTCAAGGGCTCAGCTCCGAGTGGCTGACCTAGAACAAGAGGATCTAGAGGTTCCTCCTCGTGGACCTTGGTAGCTGGAAGGGTCTCGCTCAGCCTTACCCGCTGCAGCTTGTTTCTTGTGCAGCTAGGTCTTCGACCCGCTCGCACCGTTGTCCGAGCCGAGTACTTCCAGCTGAACCGTAAGACCAGCTTTACCCTCGCCTGTCCCTCCTTCTTCTTTTTGTGTTGCTCCCCTTACCTAGGACGAGCCGCCTCAGCCGCAGCTCCTCGCCTTCTCCTTCTTCTTGGTGTTCTTCTCCGTCCTCCCCGCTATCTCGAGGAGGAGGTCTTGGCCGGCTCGAGGATGCTTCGGATGAGTCCGAGTCGCCCGGTCCTAAGCCGCCTTGGACCTTCTTTCCTAGAGGAGCTCGATCAGCTCCTTCTACTCCTTCACCGGAGCCTTCATCTCAAGGAGCACTTCTTGCTGCTCTCGGATCCGAGATTGGGCCGTTTTTGGTTGATGGCCATAGACTAATAGATTGTCTTGAATGACTGGAGCATGTCCTTGAATTCCGAGGACACGAAGTTGATTTTGTCCAAGAAAGTGGAGGACAAAATGGAGGAGAGAGACTTAGAGACACCTGAGGTGGAAGCACCACCAGGTGGGGCAGGGAAAGAGAGAGAGGCTTCTTTCCGAGTCCGAGGCGAAGAAGGTGGCCTCGCTCCGAGCCGTGTACCCGGATACGAGGTTGAGTTTCCTGGTACCCGTACTCTGAAGTTCCTTTTTGCCGACAACAACGGCAGCCTTAGAAACAACGTATGGATCCGAGGGAAGCGGAACCTTGAATTGTTTGAATACAAGGGTGAGAAGAGCACCGAAAGGAAGAGGGGTGTTCTTCTTTTTTAGAGTTGAGCTGGCACAGCTGCCATCCGCTCAATGATGGAGGGAAAGAGGTCTACTTCGTAGCCCTCAAGAATGTCAAAAAGAGCTTTTAAATGCTTGGAGTTGGGGTTCTCCTTGCTGGAATGCCGAGAGAAAAAGGTTCTCATCAGCAAGAAGCATAGAAGACGTGCTTCTGACTTGAGCCGAGTCACTGAAAAATTCTTACGTGACTCAGTGGAACTCTTTTGCGTATTTTTCAAAGAAGTCGTCGACGACTTCAGTGAAAGGAATGGGGTTGCTGTTCAAGAAAAGAGAGGAGACTTTGAACAAGCGATGGAGAAGGGAGGTGTTTATGCGAACAATGGACGTTCGTAACCCTAGAGGTTGAAACACCTTCGGAGCTTGTCAAATGAGTGTAGAACTCGGAGACGTGTTCAGGATAAATGAACTCACTAAAATAAAGAAAATTATAAACACCGGTGGTTTGGATGTGTGGCAACCACGAAAATTTTGTGGTTGGAAAGAACTTGTCGTCCAGCGTAAGATGCTAGGTGACAACAGGTTTAAAGGATGAAGAGTCTTCTTGGCTTTTCGTGCGTGGCTTCTTCGAGGAAGAGCCAAGAAAGTCGGGATGATTACCTCTCTTAGGCATTTTAAAGGAGAAAAGAGAGAAGTGAAACTTTGAGAGAGAGTAGAAGAGAGTAGGTCGACGAGAGTGAAAGAAAAAGAGTAGAAGAAAGAGTTAAGAGCAATCGAGCTTACTTGAGATGAGCTTCACGTCACTTGAAAATGTCTAGAAGTCACTGTAGACGTAGAGAGCTTGCGCGAGAAGTTTCGGTTTTGAGAGAGAGAGTAAATGAAATGTAAAGTAGCGAGACGAAGGCAAATAGGCGCTATTTATAGAAAAATGAACGTCCTTCAACGCAACACTATTTATATATACGTTCCGACTCAGCTCTCTCATCAGTCACCTCGGACCGGTGTGACGGTTCTCTTCTCAACGGTTCAAATTTGAGCGGTTTGACTTCCAACGGCTAGAAGTCCGATCACGAGAGCGAGAGAGAGAAAAAGATTTTAAAAAATGAAATTCTCCACTCATCTAAAGATGATTCCAAATATTTGATGTCCAATTTTCTCAACGTCCGAGTTTGACTCGGATAAGTTTTCCGAGTGACTCGTAAACTAGAAATAAATAATAACTATCAGCTCAGTATCACGAAATCAACTCGAACAAATGGTTATTAAAGATTTGAAAGCGCATAACACATAATCATGCAATGAAAATTGTCACATAAGAAAGCACATAATTATGCATTTATCATTCCAAGTTCATTCCTAATGAAACAGAACCGATCTTCACCAAGAGGCTTAGTAAAGATATCAGCTAATTGAAGATTAGTAGGAATGAATTCAAGTTCGATATCACCTTTCTCAGAATGGTCTCTCAAGAAATGATACCCGACCTCAATGTGTTTTGTTTTTGAGTGCTGAACCGGATTTTTGTTGATGCTGATTGCACTTTGATTATCGCACTTGATTGGAATTGATTTGAAAGTAAGTCCAAGATCTCTCACGTGTTGCTTTATCCATAGAATCTGTGCACAACATGCTCCAGCTACAATATACTCAGCTTCAACAGTTGATAGAGCCACCGAGTTTTGTTTCTTTGAGTGCCAAGATATTAAGGATTGACCCGAAATTGGCACGCTCCTGAAGTGCTCTTTCTATCAACTTTGTATCCAGCATAATCCGCATCCGAGTATCCAATGAGAGTCGGCTTCGAGTTTCTTTAGTACCATAGACCTAAGTTCCGAGTCCCCGCAAGATATCTAAATATTCTCTTCACCGCAAGTGAGATGTGATTCTTTTGGATTAGCTTAGAATCTTGTACATAAGCATACACTCAACATTATATCTAGTCGGCTGGAAGTAAGATATAGTAGAGATCGAATCATACCTCGATATAGTTTCGATCTATTGCTTTGCCTTTCTCGTCTCGAGTCAAGTTTTATACTCGCTACTCATGGGTGTAGATGCGTGCTTTGCATCTTGGAGTTTATATTTCTTCAGTAGCTCCTTGGTATACTTTGATTGATGGACATAAATTCCATCTTTGTCTTGTTTAATTCGTATACCAAGGAAGAAATTGAGTTCTCCCATCATACTCATTTGGAATTCCCGACTCATTAACTCGGAAAATTCTCGACACGTAATTTCATTAGTTGCTCCAAAAATTATATCATCAACATAGATCGAACAATAAGGAAATTTTTCCCCTTGGTTTTTATAAAGAGAGTCTTGTCGATCCGACCTCTTCTAAAATCATTTTGAACTAAGAAATTGCTCAGTCTTTCATACCAAGCTCGTGGAGCTTGTTTAAGACCATAAAGAGCTTTTTGAAGTCTCGAAAACATGATTTGGAAATTCAAAGTTTTCAAAACCAGGAGGTTGCTCGACATAGACTTCCTCTTCAATAAAACCATTGAGAAATGCACACTTAACGTCCATTTGATATAATTTGATACTCATGCTGGATGCAAATGCCAACAAGATTCTAATGGCTTCAATTCGGCAACAGTGTAAAGGTTTCCCCACAATCAATCACTTCTTGATTGTACCCTTGAGCCACAAGTCTAGCCTTGTTTCGACTACCAACCCACCTTCATCCAGCTTTGTTCTTGAAAACCCATTTGGTTCCTATGACTAGGTGGTCGAAGGTCGTTTGGTCGAGTCCGGACTTGGTTTCTTTCGAATTGATTGAGTTCCTCTTGCATGACCTCTACCCATTCAGGTTCATTTAGGGCCTCTAGTGCATTTCGGGTTCGGTTAATGAGATGAATGCAGTGAATGCACATAGATTTTGAAGAGAGGAACGAGTTCTTATCCCACTCGTTGATATCGGATAATATGTTTTCTAGTGGGTGACTAGAAGCATACTTGAAAGCTCTACCTGTTCTCCGATTCACCGGATTTGTAGGCTGAATCGCTTGATCTTCAAAAGCTTGTTCCGAATGATCAGCTTGTTCTTTAGCATTCCGAGCAGGCTCTTGAATTGTCTCATTCCGAGTCACTTTGTTCCGAGTGACTTCATTCCGAGCTGGTTGAGTTTGAATCTTGGCGCATTCATGTTCATCACTATCATCATCTCTGCTGAGCTTTAGATCCGAGTGTGAAGACTCACTTGGTTTTTCTTGTTGAAGCTCATCAAACACAACGTGGATGCTTTCTTCCACTTTGTTAGTTCTCTTATTGAAGATGCGATAAGCTTTACTATGAGAAGAATAACCCGAAAAATACCTTCATCTCGACCGAGCATCAAACTTGGTCAGGTGATCCTTACCATTGTTGTGAACAAAGCACTTACATCCAAATGGTTTGAAATAGGAAATATTTAGTTTCTTCCCTTTGTAGAGCTTATAAGGTGTTTTCTTTAGAATGGGTCCGATGAGGCATCTATTCAGAGTGTAGTTGGTCTGTGTTGATCGCCTCAGCCTAGAAATAGTAAGGTAAGTTGTGCTCAATCATCATTGTCCTTGCTATTTCTTCAAGAGTTCTGTTCTTTCTCTCCACTACTCCATTTTATTGAGGAGTTCTTGGTATTGAAAAGTTGTGAGAGATTCCATTCTTGTCAAAAAACTCGAGAATTCCGAGTAGTCGAACTCCCTTCCATGGTCGGTTCGAATTCTCTCGGATCCGAGTCCGAGACTCAACTTGGATTTTTCTGCAGAGCTTGCTAAACTCCTTGAATGCTTCATTTTTTATGCTTAAGAAAACACACCCAAGTAAATCGTGAATAATCATCAATAATAACAAGTATATAAGATTTACCTCCGAGGCTCTTAACCGGGATTTCACCACATAAATCCATATGCAGCAGCTCAAGCACTTTGGATGTGGAAACTGTCTTTAGTGATTTGAATGATGATCCGACTTGTTTCCTCTTGTGTATGCTTCACAGACTTTATCATTCTCGAAAGCATAGTTAGGCAAACCTTTAACTAAACCATGAGATGCCAATTTCTTGATAGTATGCATGCTAATATGGCCTAATCTACGATGCCATGTCCATGAGTCAACAAGAAGGGATTCTTTTAGACAAGATAAGTTCCGACTCTGGTCGAAAGAGAAATAATATAGGTGTTACCTGATCTTTTACTTGAGAGTGTGATCTCCTTTGTGGTATCATCGAAATGTAATAGTTGGTCCGAGTAAATCTTACCTCTTGACCTTTATCACATAATTGAGAGATGCTCGAGCAGATTGTACTTTAATCCTTTGACAAGGTAGACTGGGCCGACCAGATTGCTTCCCTTTCCAATCTTGCCTATCCCAATTATCTTGCCTTTGCTGTCTTCTCCAAAAGTGACTTTTCCTCCTTTATGTTCTTCTAACTCGTAAAAGAGTCCCGAGTCTCCCGACATGTGGCGTGAGCATCCACTATCCAGTATCGGTGTCCTTTAGCTCTTTCTCGAGTACCCCGCAAAACGTAGACAATCTAACCCTTCTCACTTCCTCTAACGAACCCAAGTAACATTCTTTACTATGGTCCTTTTCGAGGAAGAAGGTTTTTCGAACCCGCATTTGAATGACTTTGGGCTTGGTCCGATTCTCGAGTCTTATGTGTAGAGAACCGAGTCCGTATCTCTTTCTTTTGAAAAACTTTTCCTTTGGGAACCTGGAGGTGATGGTTTCTTCTTGTAAACTAATCTAGACTTAGTCCTCCTTTCATTTTTATGAATAGAACCATGCACAGCCTTTCCCGAACTTTATAGTTCCGGAATCATTTTTGAAAAGCTCCGAGTAGGAATTGGATTCCTCCTCTTTGTTGAAACCAAGACCTTCCTTTCTGAAGGAGACACATTAGGATCCTAAGAGCATGTCAAGGTTTTTCTAACCTTGAGTGAACTTTAAAACAAGATCTTGAGACTCATTGAGCTTTTGCTTTAGCCGCTCATTTTCTCTTCCGAGTAACTCGACTCATTCTCATTGGATTGAGCACTAGTCTTGAGTTCTCCGAGTGTAAGTCTCAGCTTTTCCAATTCATTTTTCAAAGAAATGCTCTCGAAGAAATTGACTCAAGTTGTTCTTTGAAACGAGAAGAATCGAATTGGACTTTTCTTCCAAAGTGAAAATATACTTGGTTAGATCAACTTTGGAGAATTTGAGGAAGTATTCAATTACCTCTTGAGGATTTGTTTCCTCACTGTCTCGAGTCCGAGTCCGACTCTACTTCAGCCTTCGAGTCGAGATTGCCATCGGACATTTTGGATCATCTCGAGTCCTCGTCATCTTCTAATGAGTCCTCATCACTCCATGTGGCCATCATGGCCCTTTTCTTCTTTCTGTCCCTTTTTCTCTTTGGACAGTCTTTGACTATGTGATCCTTGCCGCCACATTCAAAACAGACCGGAGTTTTTAGTCAAAGATAACTTTGAAGGAGAAGAGTATTTACCTTTCCTGTCCTTCTTGTCCCTTTTGTAGAACTCTTCTTTTGGCTTCTTATCCCATCTTTTGTGCTTCATCATTCTCTTGAAGCCTCTTGCAATAAGTGCCATGGGATCCTCTTCCGAGTCGGAGGAACTCGGATCGGCTTCTCTTGTTTCGAGGCTTTTAGCGCTATGTTCTTTTTGGTACTACCCTCAGCATCCTCCTTTTCCAGGTGGATTTCATGAGTGAGAAGCTTCCCAATGAGCTCGTCTAGCTTTAGAAGTGATAGGTTCCGAGCCTCTTCTATGGCAAGTCACCTTAGGACCCCATCTTCTCTTGGGTAGACGTCTCGAGCAATTTTCTCGCACATTTCCTCGGGAAATCTTCTTACCTAGAGATTTGAGATTGTTGGTAATCTCAGTGAATCGAATGAACATCCGAGTGATGTTTTCTTCTGGCTCCATCTTGAATAGCACATACTTATGAAGATACCGGCTTATCTTCGCTTGTCCGACTCGACTTATACCTTCGTAAGTGTTGACCAGGGTGTCCCACACTTCTTTGGTGGAGTCACGTGCAGATACTCGATTGTATTCTTCCGAGCTAATGGCACACATCGAATGTTCATTACTTTGAAGTTCTTTCCGAACTTCTCTACTTCACCTGGAGAAAACACGGCCTTTGTCTTGGGAACGAGTCTAAATTCTTCTGTCTTCATGGGAATGTAGTTTCCTTTTGTATGATGTCCCAAACATCTTCGTCATGATCCAGGAGGAAACATTCCATGAGTTTCTTCCAAGTGCACGAAGTTGGATCCTTTGAATTTTGGTGGTCTCGCTGGAAGATCTTCCTTTATCGAACTCTCCGTTGTTCCGAGCCATTTGATCTTTATACCTTTGGATGGTTAGATACTTTCCGAAAGGCTAGGCTCGATACCAATTGAAGGTTTGCTCTGAGAGAGACTAAATCACCCTAGAGGGGGTGAATAGGGTGGTGGAAGATTTTTCGAAAATCAAACACTTTTGATCAAGGCACGCATGTATGCGATTCCGAGTCCGAAATGGGGTCGGATAAGTATGTACTCAAAATTGCAGAGAAAGAGTAAAGAAATAGATAAAGCTGAAACTTTGAATCTGTCTCGAGTCTAGAATGTACTCGTAAAGTGAAAACACGTAAAGTACGTGGAAACCCTCCTGGGGCAGAAAACCATGGACCGTGCTAATCCAAGCACGAAGTCAAATCCACTATTTTTAGTCCACAAAATACCGTAGACCGACCGAACCCGAGTTGCTCCCTTATACAACTCTTTACAAGTTTTTCCTAGACTCAAAAATTCCCTTATCTCGATCTAGTACTTCCTAGCCGAGATAACCCTTACAGCTTAGGGACAACCGAGCTGAGTTAACCCTTATAGCTCGAGTCAAGGGACCTTACTTAGACAAGTAAGAAAGAGAGTGTTTGTAACTAAGTACAAGACCTTACAACTAAGAATATAATGAGTTATAGAGTGGGAGTTGTAAGTAGAAGATTGAGAATGAATACAACGACTTTGCTTAAGTATATGTATTAACAATAGGTTCGGCAATCTTCAAGTCTTGAGAGTTGGCTTCTATTTATAAATGACCAAGCAGCATAGCCGTTGAGTCCATCTTCTAACCGAGAGTCCTTTGTGACCGTTCTTAAGGACATTATGAGTCACACGAAAGTATCCGTTGCGATATGAACGTTGGACAACGGCTCTTAACTCCTTTGGAAGTCCCAAAACCACCGGCGGTGTCTTGAAAGATAAGGTGAAAACCACCGTTAAGCTTGGCGTTTCAGTTTTCCATATTTGGAGACAGACAGCCCCGACACAATCTTCCGGGGCTAGGTCGGAGAATGGGAAAAGCCATGTCTCGCTGGTGATTTGTCGTTTTGAAGTCGGTTACTTTTGTATTTCAAAAAGTGTATCCTCGTTTGAATAACCTACAAAAATAAATCAAATTGGTTCTCAAAGTATAAAATACTTTGGTCCAAGATTAGAGACAGATAATAATACAATTAGGATAATTAAGTGACTAATTATTTGAGTCGAAAAAGAATGGAATTTTCCGAGTCTAACATCCATGAAACTCGAAAATCCAACCGAGTTAGTCTAGGAGAGAATCAAGTTACATAAGAAACAACAGAGTGAATAAACTTGATCTAGACTAAGTATGGTTCGGACTAGAAGCACCGACTATAACAGTAATAGAACCTGTAATATGAAGTCGGACCCGAGAGCGAGTTATGTGAATACTAGTCAATTGAACATGCGATAATTCTAACCGATGAGAGACTCGTAACCGGGTGTACGATAGTAAGTTTAGATATGCTTTCGAGTCTCACAGAGACAAGTAGGAATACATGAAATAAATGTTATATCACTTAGAGGAAGTACTATATCACTCGAAAAGTTTCTAAGGTACGAGAGAATGACTTGGAATCAAAACTCTATAAGTGAGAAAGCCTTATACCTGATTCCTTTGGTAGAACTCATAAATGTGCGGAGTAAAGTCCGAGTCTTCGAACTCCCGGCACAAATCTACCCAATCGGCAACATTGCATGGGTTGATCGCATTACTACCATTTCATGACATCAATATCAAATGTCCAGGGAAAGATGATATGGTCGGTGTCTTCAGGAATGTTCTTAAGAGTCATTGCTCCCATGAAGTTGCGTACGTGATGATGGGGATTCTCGGAACCTTTGAACTTAATATCAAGCATGGTAAACTTAGGAGGTAGTTTACCCTTGGGAATTGAAGTGAATCCCTTATGATCGAAATAATGATTGCTGAATATGGATGACTCCCTCAACATCCGCTCTATCTAATCTATGCGGGAATCGGACTAAGTTTTGGATTCGAGCTCGGAAGATTCAGGTTTAGGATTATCCGGAGAAGATTGGATGGGTGGAGGTGGTATGACCATAGCCATTTCCCTTTGCACACGCTCGGCTTCTTCGACCTCTTCCCTTCTCCTACGTTCAGCTTCCTTATCCCTTTGACTAGCTTCCATAGCCCTTATGATGGTTTTAAGATCTCTTGATGTAGAGGATATCTCGCTCTTCCCGATCACTTAACTTGGTTTCCACCTTAGCTATATTCTCATTTAGCATACCGAGACTAAGATACTATTCCGGATTAGGATCCATTGGAAGGGAACTCTTTTTAGGTACTTGTCTTAGAACAAGGAGTGGGTTGTGATGGCGTAGTATGCACCAAAGCTTGTCGCACCTGGTGTAGACTGCGGAGTAGAAAGAAATGATGATGTGTCGAACTCCTTGGCTAGATGTTCTAATCTTTTAGAGCTCGGATTCCGATGATACTCGGTTGTCGTAGACTTCACTACTCTGCAGCCCAAAGGATGAGGTTTAGGACTATGTGAGAGACACACTTTTAGGAGGAAGGGGCTTAAGCACAAGACCCCGAGGAGACAAAGGATGCTTTTCTATTTAGATGCACATAAAGAATGCAATGATGAAATGATAAATGATTTGATTGACTCATGATCCTTAAAAAAAAAAAAAAAAAAGATGCTTCCTATATGATAGTGCATTTTCCTATTTGAGATGAACTTTGGACTAAATGCAAAATGAGAATGATGGACTTATCTATCCTAATATGAAATGATTTTATATGGCTAATGCAAATGGACTCATCTAATAAGTTGATTTTATTTTGTTAATGCAAATGGACTCATCTAATAAGATGATTTTGTTTGTCTAATGCCAATGGACTCATCTAATAAGATGATGCAAGATGAAATGTGATAATGCAAAAGTCAATAAAAGGACTCGAACAATAAGAAAAGGGAACTTCCGATAATACTCTTTCACAAATAGCAACTACTAAAGCTATTAGAAAGATAATTTTGGAATGACACGGAAAAAATGCAAACAAAGCACCAACCTTATTAGGGAAAAAGGCATTTTGACTTTTGGCTAAATGCACATGATGGACTCGACTCTAGGAAATTTTATTAAAGTGTTTTATTCTCACCCATGTAAGGGTCTAAATCAAGCACTCCTCACCTATTCCTAAAGGCTCACGAGCATAAGATTAAATCTAGAACAAACATATTCATCCAAGCATACAAATGAATTCTGAAGGAAAACCTAGAAGTCCAAAAGTTCTATGGCCCAAGAGTTCAAGAGTCTTAATACATGGTGACACGTATTCCAAAATTTAGTCCCCCATGGGTTGCACGGATAAGGATACCAACCAGAATTCTGGTGCCTTTTGGTGAACCAAAGGGGTTTAGCCCAAGAGTGCATGCTACACGGGAGGAGGTACGTTTCCTTGGCAAATCAAGCCTAGTTAGGCCCACCGAGTAAATAGTGGGAGTCTCTCTCCAAAAAGGGTTAAGCAATGGGTACAATAAAGTTTTCCTAGTGGTCCAAAACAATATTTAAACTAATTCAAAGGTTACTAAATATGGGATGCCTAATGCGAGCACAGACATTGAAAACACACTACTCAAATTTTCAAGTTTTTCCCTCTTAATAAAAAGTTTATCCCTAGTGGAGTTGCCATTATAGGAACCAGGGCCCGGGGCCCGGGGCCTAACGCCAAGCTTCCCCACTTGTGTCGATCTCTCTTTTTATGAAGGATTGATTTTGAAGATAGTCTTAGAAAGTCGATTTTATAATGTAGGGATGAACCTTTTATTAAGACCTCCGAATTTTATTAAATTAAGTTAAAACGAATTAAATCGGATTTGATTGGCGATTTTATTAATCATTTTATTTTAGCAATTATTTTTTAGAATTCCTGTGATTTTATTTTCTTATTAAGGACTAAACGATATTAGGGTATGATTCTCGCCATGGGGTTTTTAGGGACAGATTTGTAGAGTGCTCGGATTAAAATACCCTTAAACTCTCTAAAATTGTCACAAATGCCACTAATTTAATCGATAGTAATCGTCCGCCACTAAGCTAGTAATTACGGTAAAAAAGCCACTCGGAGGTTAAAGTGACCAGCTGAGGCCGGTGAAAACCCAGCCAACCGGTCACAACCCACGAATGTTAACTCGTTTAACACAATTGAACTACCTCACTCTCTCTCTTCCCTCATTTTGAATGAAACCGAAGAACATCTCTCTTCCCTCACTCGTCTGTCTCTCTCTCTCTACTCTCGCCATTTTCACTCACACTCTCTCTATCTTGCTTGTAATTGGAAATTCAAACCCTAAATGGTGTTGATACCACTTGGAAGCCGAGCAAAAGGTTGAGGCCATCAACTGCAAATAGGCGAATGGGATACAGAGGAACCGCGAGAAACCAACATACCGGTAAGTTTTTAGGATTTTTTTGGAAAATTATGACAAGTTGGGGTTGAATTATGAGATGTTGGTGTTCAAATTACTTTGTATAATGTTGATACTAAGTGAATTAGGTCTGAAATCGTAGTTTAAAATTGTTAAATGCTTGAAAGTTAGTATTTTGGGGGTGTGGGTATTACTCTGTTTGGGTATGAAGTTGACTTTTTATGAATGTTTGTCATTATTTTTTACTTGATTATTTTTGTAATTTTCAGAATGAGTGGTGAGGGAATTTGTAAGCTGCGTATTTTCCATGGGGGAATTTCAAAGAATTCCACACTTGATATATAGTGAGAATGAGATGGACGAGATACAATGTGATCCTCACTTATTGAGTGTTGGGGATGTGAAAGAGAATGTGGTAAACATAGGTTATAGTGAAGAGAGAATAAAAAAATTTACTTCGCAGGCCTGGATTAGGTTTTGAGGATAGTTTAGTAGCAATAGAAAGCGATGATGATATAAGGGAGCTGAGTGATATGTGCAAGAAAAATGAGTTTATATGCTTGTATGTTGACCACAATGACGATGCAATAGATGGAGGTGAAGAAACCGAACAGGGAGTGATGGTGGAGTAGGGTCGATGATGGTGGAGTAGGGTCGGATGATGGTGGAGCAGAGTCGATGATGATGATGATCTGTGGACAGAGGTTGATGATGTTGATAATTCGGATGTTGAGGACAATGAATTAAGAGAGGTTAGGGAAAAGAAAAAGAAAATAAAAAGGAATTGGCCGCTGAGAGACAGGGTGGCAGTGATGCTGAAACCGATGAGGAAGGAGTAGGTGAGGAAAATTATCATGATTCGGACAATGCAGAGAGTCCAAGTAGTGAAAGTGAACATGAGAATGAATCAAAGAGGAAGAAGAGTGTCAAATACCCAAGACATAAGGGTAGTTCTTCAACCGAGCTTAAGGTTGGGCTTAAATTTCCCAACAAGGATGGTTTAGTAAAGGCAGCTTGAGAATTACAGGATTGTTAAAGGGTATCACCTTCAGGTCAAGAAGAGTGATAAAGTGAGGTATCAGGTGTGTTGTTTGGGTGAAAGCCGTGAGTGGAGGCTACGGGGATCACAGATTGGGAAGGAATTGTCATGGCAAATAAAGACTTTAGATAAAAAGCACACATGTCTCGCCTTTTAGTATGGAGGCAGGGAAGAGGCATATGTCTGTTGATTGGTTAGCTGAACATTATAAAGAGACATTTAGAAGACAACCTGCATTGACTGCGAGAGATCTTCAAGGCATAGTTAAGGATGAGCTTAACTATAATGCCACTTTATCTATGTGTTCTAGAGCTAGGAGAAGAGCTTTACAATCAATTGTGGGTGATTATAAGAGTCAATTTGGGCATCTCGTGGATTATGCTTGGGAGGTATACAAACAAAACCCAGGAACTTCTTTAAGAATAAGAACCTCTAAGGATCAGCAAGGTCAGTATATATTTAGGTTCTTATACATGTGCCCGGGGCCTCCGAAAAGGGGCTTCTTGGATGGTTGTAGGAGGGTGTTGTATCTTGATGGATGTTTCTTGAAGGGTCCATGGGATGGTCAACTCTTATGTGCAGTTAGCAGGGATGCTAATGATCAAATGTACCCTGTGGCATGGGGTGTTGCACAAAGTGAAAGCAAGGAAAGTCTGGGGTTGGTTTGTTGATAAATTGGTGACTGATTTAGAAAGTGGAAATGGATATGGATGGACTATTATCTCCGACCAGCAGAAGGTATGTTATTCTTATAATTGTGTTGTTTAATTTGAGTAATATAATTATATTTTCTAACTTTTTATATGTTGCAATAGGGGCTAATTGATGCAGTCTTGACTCGGATGCTCGAGGCTGAGCACGAGCTATGTGCTAGGCATGTTTATGCAAATTTGAGGAACACTTGGAGAGGTGAGCAAGATACGAAGGTGTTCTGGAAAATTGCAAAGTCAACTCATGAAGTGCAGTTGAAGAGATACATCAAAGAAATGCAAGACCTTGATGCAACCGCTTGGCGCTTTTAGAGAAAAAGGACCAAAGCATTTCTGCAGAGTATACTTCAAAACACATGCCAAGTGTGAATCAGTGGACAACAATATGGCTGAAATCTTCAATGGATTCATTATCAATGCTAGGTACATGCCTATTGTTTCAATGTTGAAGACTGTTTATAAGGCAATCATGAAGAGAATTACGAGAGAAGAAAGAATGGACAGTAACACATTTACGATGCTCGTTGCTCCTAGGATATTAGAGAAGTTACAAAAGAGGACGGAGAACTCAAGGTTTTGGGAGGCAATCGGGGAGGAAATGGTTTTTATAGTGTTTGTCATGGCACAGTAAGAGTATGTGGTCAACTTGAATGATAGAAGTTGTAGTTGTAGGTCATGGGAGATTAGTGGACTCCCTTGTGCACACTCCATTGCAGGTGATGAGAGAGAAGAGGTCGGACCCTGTGAAGTTTGTGCATGGCTGCTACTCTACCGAATATTTGAAGATCACATACTCACACACACTTATGCCAATCAAAGGAGAAGATATGTGGGAAGTCGCCAGTGGTGAACTAATAACCGCTCCAGCTTTTAAGCCAAAGAGGAAAGGGACTTCACAATTCGAAGAAGACCTGAAGCTTGGGAGCAAAGGAAAGGGGGTAAGAAAGGCAAGGTCAGCAAAGATGGGCAGATAATTCATTGTTCCAATTGTGGTCAAGCAGGGCACAACAAGTCCACATGCACACAAAGAGTATCCAAGCTGAAGGTTTTCTCTATGCCTACTTGTTTGTGTTGTTGCAGCTTCGCCTGTTTTTTTTTTAATTTTGTTTGTTTCTTTGTGCTATTGGCCTGCTTGTTTGTGTGAGAAATTGGTGAATGATTAAGGTTGTGTTTGTGTGGCTGTGTTAAGTGACTAAGGTTGTGTTTTTGTGGTTGTATTAAGTGAATGGGACTGTCACAAGTCACCGAGGTTGTGTACTGAAGCCGTATTCAGTGCTTGAGCTGTGTTAGTGATATGGTACTCATTGTTGTGATTTGTGTTTAGGTGAGAAGAAGGCCCGCACAATCTCGACCCATCCCAAACCGAAGCAGGTCAGCCACCCCACATTGAAGAAGGTCAACCTCGGTCACCCCAACCCGAGGCATCCCACACCGACAAAAGGAGTCGGACTTCTCAAAAATCTATGCGAAAAGGAGGAAATATGATGCCTCCCCACAGCAACAACCTCAGCCATCTTCGGAAAATCCTTCTTAACCCCCTCCTCAAAATTGAAATGACTGATCCACCCATGGAGAAGAACTTTCATGTGAGAGTTAGTCTACCCAAAACCGCCTCTGCCCCATCTTCTTCTACTCCATCTCGCTTCAAGAAAAATGTGTCCTCTGCGCCGGTAGCACCACATCTAACAACTACATCATCACGTAAGAAGAAGTCCACCAAAAGTCAACCAACTAGGAGGTCAAACCGAATCCGAAAATGTGCAAACCCAAGTCGGACATATGTGGTGTTGGATGAATGATGTGCTTCAGCGAGCAACTTTTGTTTTCTTTTTCTTATGAAACAGTTAGGCCCCACTGTTAGGAGATATGTAATTTGCGGTAATTTTTTACATACTTATGTGATTGCCAATTTCAACTTTCCTCTTGTTTTTATTGTTTTTTTACCAAACCGTGTCTAAGTTGGACATTTTGTACCCTTTACATATCTCAATATATGAAAGTCGGTTCTAAATTAAGCC
The DNA here is from genome assembly GCA_021018815.1 of Talinum fruticosum. NCBI lineage: Eukaryota > Viridiplantae > Streptophyta > Magnoliopsida > Caryophyllales > Talinaceae > Talinum > Talinum fruticosum. The sequence continues at coordinate 922,910 of JAITYX010000120.1, read as the reverse complement.
AATTGTTTCCAAGTTAGCAAACAAATCAACCCAAAATTCAGCCAATTGTTATATATTTAAGCACATTAATATCTTCACTCATGTACCCAAAATGGAGACAATTATATCCGAACATGTATATAAATAGAAAACACAAAGGGGAGGCAATTTCACAAATCTCAAAACACCTTCATCATTCATTCATTTTTCATTTAGGCTACAACACTCAGGCATAATTCAACAACTACAACTTAACAACAACACACATTACTCATAATTCATTCAGCCTTCACATTCAGGCTACAACTCCACCCCCCAAACCCTTACCAAATGCAAACATTACGGTTATGAAAATTATGCTCCACATTACAATTTTCGCCCTCTTTTGATGCCTTCGACTACCATCTTCATCCTTCTATACTTCTCTTTTACAACCTTCAAACTTTCTTCATCAACTTCTCCGATTCTCTCGAACAGTCTCCAGCCTTCTCTTTCTCTGCAGTCAATGCCTCGTTTTTCAGTATCAATTCAACCACCATCGATTTCACCCTTTCACATAAAGATTCGTCCACCCACCTAAAGTATCCACAATCTTCAAGCGTGCCACACCTTGAGCACCTTGCAAACCTCCTACCAGGATTCTTCGTCGTCATGCTTATGTAAATTTCACATCTTTTGCCACAACTGCAGGAGCTTTCAACTTCTAAGAAACAGAGGCAACTCTTACACGCTTTGCTTGGGGCTACGACCGTTAGATTGAGACATGACTACAACGAATTTGACTTCGATTCTTCTTCGATTTCATGACACAAACCCTAAATCCTCTCCGAATGTACCTAATTTCACTCAATTCCTCGTTACGTGGTTTTCTTCCTCAAACCCTAGCTTTTCAATTTAGGGGTGAAAGTTGCAAATGAACATTGAATTGGAGGGAATTCGTTGCAATATATTTAATACTCGTAACAGTTCAAAAAAAATAATTAATTAGTTTTCTCTACCGGTTGGTTGGGTTTTTACCGGCCTCAGCCGGTCACTTTACCCTCCAGGTGGCTTTTTTTATCGTAATTACTAGCTTAGTGGTAGACGATTACTATCAATTAAATTAGTGGCATTTGTGACAATTTTAGAGAGTTTAAGGGTAGTTTAATCCGAGCACTTCAGATTTGTAATACCCGAAATTTTAAAGAAAAGCAACTTAAAGCATAGAATTATTGAGTATTATTCTGGGCATCTAGGGGGTGAGTGACTAATTTGAATTACGGCCGGACGTATTACTTCGATATTCCTTTGAGAGCCGTTATCAAATAAGTCGAATCAAGGAAATACCCTCCGAAGGTTTGCTCGGGGAGAGACAAAGTCACCCTAGAGGGGGTGAATAGGGTGGTGGAAGATTTTTCTTTAAAACAAACTCTTTTGAGCAAGGGACAGATAGAAGCGGACTCCGAGTCTATAATAGGGTCAAAAATATTAACTTAGAATTACAAGTGAGGAGTAAAGAAGCGAGATAGAACTAAAACTTTGAGTCCTGTCTAAGTCTACAATGTACTCGTAAAGTGAAAACACGTAAAGTACGTGGAAACCCTCCCGGTGCGTAAAACCACGGGCCATGCAAGTCCAAGCACGAAGTCAAATCCACTATTTTGAGTCCACAAAATACAGTAGACTGACCGAACCCAAGTTGCTCCCTTAGACAGACTCTTTATAAGTTTTTTCTAGACTCAAAAATTCCCTTATCTCGATCTAGTACTTCCTAGCTAAGATAACCCTTACAGACTAGGGACAACCGAGCTGAGTTAACCCTTACAGCTCGATCAAGGGACCTTACTTAGACAGTAAGAAAGAGAGTGTTTGTAACTAAGTACAAGACCTTACAACTTAGAATATAATGAGTTATAGAGTGGGAGTTGTAAGTAGAAGATTGAGAATGAATACAACGACTTTGCTCAAGTATATGTATTAACAATAGGTTCGGCAATCTTCAAGTCTTGAGAGTTGGCTTCTATATATAGATAACCATGCAAAGCATAGCCGTTATCTCCATCTTCTGACCGGAAGTCCTTTGTGACCGTTGTCAAGGATTTTCCGAGTCACTCGTAAAGTATCCGTTGAGATATGAACGTTGGGCAATGGTTCTTGACTCTTTTAGAAGTCCCAAAACCACTCGGTGGTGTCTTGAAAGATAAGGTGGAAACCACCGTTTAGCTTGGTCTTGTAGATTTTCAGCTTTGGAAACAGACAACCCCGACACGCTCTTTTGGGGCTAGGTCGAGGTGGAAAAAGCCTTGTCTCGCTGGTGATTTGACGTTTTGAAGCCGATTACTTTTGTATTTCAAAAGTGTGTCCTCGTTTGAATAATCTACAAAAGTAAATCAAATTGATTCTCAAAGTATAAAATACTTTGGTCCAAGATTAAACATAGATAATAATATAATTAAGATAATTAACTAACTAATTATCCGAGTCGGAAAAGGAATGGAATTTTCTAAGCCTAATATCCATGAAACTCAAAATTCCATCCGAGTTAGTCTAGGCGAGAATCAAGTTAAATAAAAGAATATCGAGTGAACAAACTTCATCTAGACTAAGCATGGTTCGGACTAGAAGCGCCGACTATAACAAAATAAAACCCGTAACATGAAGTCAAACCTAAGTGCGGTTATGTGAATACTAGTCATCCGAACATGCGATAATTCTAAGTGATAAGAGACTCGGAACCGAGTGAAACAACGTGAGTGCATATATGTTTTCCGAGTCACACAGAGACAAGTAAAAATACATGAAATAATTGCTATATAACTTAGAGGAAATACTATATCACTCGTAAAAGTTTCTAAGGTACAGAGAATGACTTGGAATCAAAACTCTATGAGTGCGAAAGTCTTATACCCGATTCCCTTGATAGAACTCGTAAATGTGCGGAGGAAAGTCCGAGTCTTCACCCTCCCTTCTATTTGAGCTTAAACTTGGTGCGGCTAGGCAGAGTGTCCTAATTGATGCATCAAAATAAATTAGGAGACAACGTAAGAGGACGAAAGAGGGGAAAGGCATAGGCTTGTTTTATGTGGAAGAGATAAAGGAGTGCAATGAAGGTCCAATAGAAGCAAGAGGCAAGTTTTGTTAGCGATGGAGAGATAATATAAGGAAATAAAATAAAGGAGGACCGAAGGGAAGGGGGACACGGGAAAAGAAAGAAGGAAAGGAAGAAAGAAGAAGCAAAACCACAGAGGCGTAACAGGGGAGGGGGAAAGGAGCACCGAACGGGGAAAGAGAGAGAGAAAGAGAGGGAGAAGGCGAGCGCACGGCGAAGGAGACCGAGGGGGAGGACAGCGGCCACCGCAAGACCGAAGGCGGCTGCCGGCGACTCGAGCAGACGCGAGCGAAGGGAAAAGAAAGCGAGAGACCGAGGCGGAATGAGGGCGAAGGAAGGAACCGAAGCAAGGGCTGGCACGAGAGGGTCCAGGAGGCCGAAACCGAGAGAATAACGGCGGCAAGGGGAAGGACTGGCGCGAACGCGCGAGGCCCGGACCGACGGACAGCGGAAGCTGAAACGGCAAGCCGGAACAGGGAAGCGAAAACCGAGCGACCGAGCAAGGATCATGGAGACGAAGACCGAAATCGAAGGTAGGAGTAAAGAAGTTTGAAATCCATCCCTAAAATCCGAGAATTTCGGTGGATAGTCTTATACTCTAAACTATTAGTAATTTCGAAACCTAAATGGATTTGTTGTGAATGTTGAATGTGTTCTGTGAATATGGAATTTGTGGTGAACATTGAATATCCGTATTGTAGGACGAGACTTAATCGTTGTGTAAGAGCTTAGATTGGATTTAAGGAATTAAGAGGGCTGAATCGTGAAATGAAAGGAATTACTTAGGTTAAATAGTAGAATTAAATGGGGAACTTCAAAGAGATTTAATAGTTACTTAAGGTTGAATTGGAACCTGCTGATTCCGAAGAGGTTAGATTGCATAGTTCAAATGAGTAGTATCGAAGTTTCGATTAGCTATTAAGGATGAAGAGTTGGGACATGAATATGAATTATGGGTTAATTAAGTCTTAGAGATTCTTGAACCTGCGGTATCAAGAGCTAATTACGAACATTGGGGAAAGGTAGGTCGAAGTATAAAGAGGAGTATGAATTCGTATTGAGTGATGCGCAATGGGGACATGTAAGTGAGAAATGGGTGATTGTGAGATTAATTACGTTCGAAGTATATTTAATTCCTTGAGGCTGAACCGAGCATGAAAATAAGCAAAGCTAACGGAAATTGAATAATGAAAAGTGATTAAGAGTTTTATAACTAAGGACGAACGAACAAGAGTCGAGTAATGAGATAGAGACATACAATGGGAATTTGGCAATTTGAGGCGAACCGGGAATGTTAAGGTTAAGTTGAATTGAAATCTATGTAAGCCTTGAGCTGAAATTAGGTTGGAAGACGAGCTTAGCATCAAGGAATTTAAGTGATAAAGTGAGATTAGGAGTTATATGGCTAAATATGAGCAAAGGAAGTTGACTTATAAAGTAGAGGTGTAGAATGAAGGGTTGAAGCAAAAATAGAGAATGGTGAGAAGTTGAGGCATTGAATCGGGTGATGTCCGTCTATGGTTATTGTGGAAATGGAAATCAATCTTACTAAACGGATGAATTGAGAAAGGCATAGTTGGAAAGAGTTGAGAATGATTGCTTGCATTGAATGGTGATTATTCGTGCTATGTGATTGCTTTACGTGATGCTCAAAAGTAGTTTCAAAAGGAGTTTTGTATTTTACGTGAAATGATCCTTAAATGGACTTTCCTGTGAAATATCTTTCAAACATGAATGTGTTTTAAAGAAGCAAAGCTGATTTGAGAAAGTGAATTTATAAGGGTGACACGTGGTGTCATGCCTTCCCCGATATTAAATCGATTGAGAAAGCTTCAAAGTGAATGTGATGAATGAGTATGTGCAAAGAGAAGGGTTCGAACCGGGGACGCCCGACTAGAAACTTCGAGGGAAGGGTTCTAATAGGGGTCCTGCAGAGGCAGGATGCCCGCCCCGAGACTTCCCGAAGATAGGTCTAGGGAGCCTTTTTATCGGGGTCGCGCCCGAGATGAAAGAAGTGCTAGTTTGAATCCTCAAAAGGCCCGTAAAAGTTGATTCAACCCCAAAAGTATGTTCATGAATGTGAAATTGTGTTTTTAGGTGATTGAAGAGTCTTGATCTTTTTCATTGCAAGAGATTTCAGTGAAAAGTATATAGATTTCTATTATACTATTATGCTTTCGCAGATTTCATTATTATGAGTATTATGTGTAAAGAATTTCCATTTTAAGGGTATAAGACTCCGGTGAGCCCGTGGTTTATTGCTCACCCCCACAAATTCCCCTTTCCACCCCCACAAATTCCCCCTTTCCACCCCGAGTGTGCAGGTACATTATCAAAAGGTAGGATCTACGTGTAGCGCAATCCGGACTCTTGACTCGCTGAGTGCCTGGAGCGACTCAAGGAACCGACATGCATTGTTATGATTCTAAATGTTGTATTTGTAATTTAGTTCATATAATTGTACCCGATGTACCGTAAACCATTTAGATTGTTTTAAGTTTTATAGCATGATTGGTTGGACTCCGACGTGTGGCCGTTGAGTTGTATACTCCAAGCGTGTGGCTTGTTGAGTTATATTATGCTTTTCATGCAGGGTTTTAAGGCTTTAAGCCTATGGGAATAGTCCATATTACAAACAGAACTCGCCGAAATTTTAGGAAATCTCCAATCCTTTTGGGAAGCCATCCTTATTATCATTGAGATGAGTTTAAACAGCCAAATCAACACCGAAAAGAGCCTTAGGAGTTCCTTTAAGGAACTCCGCGATATAATACTCCTAAGGCATGTTTTGGGGTGTTACAAGATTGGTGTGAAAACACCAATCCGGACCGAAGCCAGCACCGCCACCCCACGGTGTTGGCCGTAGCCTCGCACCAAGGGAAGGCGAGCGTCGACGAGAGGCTGTGGCTGGTGAAACCAATCTCGGTCTCCGCCCGTGGGCAGATCCAGATTCTAACTTCATTTCTTCCCGCAACCAGAAAACACCGAGATGCGAGTTTACGTAGAATAAAGCATAAAACAAAGGAGTCGCCGATCGGTTTTAGGGAAGAAAAACTAACAAAAATAAAATTTACTCTTCCAATCGTAGTATGAGAAAACTAAGACCGAAAGAGGCTAAAAGATGACTCCATTAGTCTTGAACCGAGAATCGGATTCGGGGCGAGGGTACGAAATGGAGGGACAAACCCTTTCGTTCCACCTGTCCAAAGACGACCATTACTAGTTTGAGTAGTGTATTAATAAATATGTAAGAAAACAAGCATACAACAACATGCAAAGCAAAATTAAAGCAACCAAAACATAACTAGAAAAACATTAAAGGAAAGTGATAAAGAAAGCGATAAAAGAAAGAAAAGCGAGAAATAAAAGATTACATTGGTCGGGAGGAAATTAAAGCGATTACGACTCTTAAACCGCAATACGGAAATCGAAGAAGACATAAATAAATATGACCGTTTGAAGGCTAAAATATGTTCCTCGAGTTGTCCCACCTTACTAATCTGGATCTCCTCGCCGGAGATGCAATGGTGCCAATCCGAAGAAAAGGGCTAATTTTATGAATCGTGTCTAGGGTATAGTAGCGATCGATTGAATGAGTGCCTAAAGATCGAATAACCGAATATTCTTTAGCTCCTTGCACGGATTCAACGGTAGTAAGTGGGAAAGATTAATATTCAAGATCAATTTTGGCGAGTAATGTTTAGATGAGAGTATTCTAATTAACTTTCCGTAGCGTGATGCTAAGGTAGGAAGCCGTATGGGAATGAGAGCCATACGTCTCTATTTATAGGAGAGAACCTAGGTCATAAATGACCTAGGGTTTGCCTCCATTTAGCCATCCAAACAGATGAAAGAAAACCGAACCATTCCTTAAGAGATAGAACCTGGATCGGAAGATGATAAAAGCGGATAGAACTCGGATAAAAAGGGAAGGCGGGAACCGGCTAACCGGACCCTCCTAGGGTTTCGTGCCCTAGTTGTGTCTCCGAGGACTCTCCAAGCTCAAAACGCAGGGTTCCACTTTGCTTCTAGAAGGCGGGCACCAGCCTCACAACCTTGTTTAGGGGAAAGCTTTTAACCTCGTGTGGGCTATCTCATGAAGCTCAAAACGCAGCACTTTGATGCTCCCGATCATGAAATGCAACGCTTTAACATTGTTTTCGGATCTTCAGCTCCTTGTCCGACTTGGACACAAGTAAAATGTGATATTCTCGCATTTGGAATTTCCCGACACACATCATGGGACTCCACAATCTCTAAAGGTCGGGCCCGGCTCTTGGACGGTTCGAAAGCAAAGAGGATTTGTGGACCGACCTAAGGCAAAAGGCTATTTAAGTGGTGTTAGGGGTTCTTTGTGGTTTATCGGCTTATATTGCACCGATCGATCATAGTCTAGAATCCAAATTTGCAAACAGGACTCGGATTATCATCATCGGGCCAACAAAACCAAATATAAAAATAACAAGATAAAGGATGACACGCTTTTGATACCACTTTTGTAACGCCCCAACATAATCAATATCTAAAACACACTCATTAAATAAATATGCTATAACAAGGCAGCGAAAAACCACGTCATATTAGGGCGTTACTTCCGTCCCTCCTCGAGAGACTAGGCTAAACATTACAATATGGAACACAATAATCTTTTTAATTTACCCAAACATTTACATTTGAAGTCTCATAACATCAAACCCAATATTTATATAATTTAAACCACCAAACATAAGTTCGTTCTCCCTAAAATACATTATGGCATTTAACAATTTTACTTGTCAACGGGAATAAAACTTCGCAAGAAAATTAAATCACAAGAGCTTCTTAACCAAAACCAACCATCAAAAGCTAACCATGATATTCTCAAGAATAAAAACCAGAGTACGATCACCGTTCCGAGTCAACATTTTCGGAATCCTTTGCTTTTGTCACTTCTCCTCGAACATTAACATGCTCTTCCTTTCCTAAAAACATTTAAGAAAACATAAAAACAAGAATGAGTCATAGGCCCAACACGTTACCCTTGTACTGTAAAATATATTATAAGAATCAGTGAGCACGCGCAAATATTTGAAATCGACTTCAAAAGTTATTTATATGTAAAATTGTAGTAAATTCGCTATATATTAATAATTTAAATAGTTTACGACCCATTTTTGTACATGTAGATGTCATGACAATTCCGTGAGATTATCATTTATGAGATTATCATATATGTAATCGTGATCTGTATAAACAATTCATTTATCCCGATTGATTAAGGAAGGCCCTTGTGAACTGTAATCGTGACTATAAACTATAATTGTGAATCGTATTCGTGATCATGAATCGTATATGTGACTCGTGAACTATGAAGTGCGTCCAAATTATTTCTATGATAAAAAATATAATCTCATTAATACAAATGAACATTTTGGAAAAAGGTACAAGCAATAATGTACCTCGGATATCATTTATTTTTCCTTTTTACACTCCCACATACAGACCCATTCTTCTTATATTATTTTAGTTTGTTATCTCGTGCTCACAAGAATCCAACTTGTGAATTTCTAGCAATGTATGTTAATTAATCAATTAATTTAACCTCTAATTATCTTGAATCTTTAATAACTTATTATTATTTATTTAGTTATTAATAAGCTCCTTTAACTTAATATAAATGATTTTCATCATTTAAAATTTGAAATCACATTAACCTTGCATTTAACCATTCCATATCCATTCAACTTGCAAGCTTCAACCTATAGAGTCCCTAATTTACATATTTCAACTAGTGAATAATCTTCTAGCAGTCATTCGTACAAAGATTCAATTTAAGACGTTGCTCTTCACTTAATAACTAACCCAGGTCACCCTACTCTTTAAATACTTCTTTCGACATCCCACACTATCCATCTACGATTGAATCGAACAAAACACTTTTATTTGTCCTATCTATATAATCACATTAGGTATTTATTTTTTTTTTCCTATCTCACATATGAGCTCCTTGTTGTCCTAATTGACTCAAAAATTAAAACACTTTCAATAATATATAATTTAGACAAATATTAGCACTACTAAAATCAAGATTCTACCCTTAGTAAAATAACCTAAAATATGCCTTTTGTGCCAATTAACTATCATAGTTTGATTCAATATCAAAGACCTCTTCCCCTCAATTTCAAGAATACTTACTCTACAACAATTTCTCCATGACAATACACAATCACAATCATCCTTTTATACTTATATAGAAATTATACAAGCATCTTCACAATTACAAGTAAACCCAATTTAATATCTAATACCACATAAACATATACTCAACCTTAAATTCACATATAACTATATTTCAATTACTCCTCAAAGTTCCTCCAATTCCACCACAACCAATTCAAACCTCAATAACAACATGGATTACAACATCCACTTGTCTAATTGTTCAATTATAACATGAATTCTTGATATAATTTACTTAAAAATTGAGGGTTAGAGAGATATCTCAAAAGTTAAAGCTGGAATTAGGTGGTGGAGGTTCGGTGGTGGATGTTCAGTGGCTCAAGCACCACGTAAAGTGTTGGATGGTAGCCAAGAAGGGCGGAAGTCCCGGCCGAGCAGGGTTGGTGCCCAAGGGGCACCAGTGGTGGCTTGCTGGCGGCGGCAGCGACTATGGCTGGTGGTCGGCCGGTGATAGCAGGCGGGGAGGCAGAGAGAGATTGAAAGAAGAGAGGAGAGAGAGTGAGGTTTTGAGAGTGGGTTTTTGATTTGTTTTCAAAATTATACACGCCCCTTATTTAAGCTAGTGCATGCCTATTGTGTTTCAGTAGCTTCTTTCTCTTCCTTTTTTTTTTTTTTTTTTGTTTCAACTAATACTTATCTTATATTGGTATGAATCTCATGGATATATTTTTAGCCATACAAATGGCTTATTCTAAATCACACAATTTTATTTTCTCTTCTTTTTTTTTGTTCAATCGTTAAACAAATTGATTAATTTTTTCAACCCAAAATTTGCGTTACTCTAATAAATGAATATCTCTCTCGAATTTAAAAATATTTAAATAATTATATGTGCTTAGAAGCATTTATTAATTCAGTAACGAAATAAATTTTATAACTTTCATACCTCCCGACATGTCCATAATTTCAGGTGGCTCACTGCTTCATCAAATAATATAATTCATAATTAGTATGAAATCGAAAGTGATTAATATAATTCAACTCAATTTAATTGATGGGGTGTTACAAGCTCGGTAGCCGGTTTTAATTGGAGGATTCGGAATGCTATATTAGAGTCCGAGATCAAAATTCGGAGGCCTCCAATCAACCATTGAAAGAGGGGAGTAGGAGAGGGAAATATGATGGTCCCCCTTACAACTTAAGCCTCCTTTTATAGTAGGGGATGAAGAGAAGTTCCACCCAGGAGCACCGAAGAACCTAATGGTCGGGGCCACATGATAAAAAGGAAGAACGCAAACCAAGGAACTCTTCCCCAAAGCAATTTGACAATCCATAAGAGTATGCATCGAATGACAATATTATAGTTGACGTGAAAACTCAATTAAGGTCTCGTAAAAAGGGACAAAAAGTAAAAAAAACATAGCCTCGGTAGCGACAAACGTTGTTCCATATCCCACCTCCCCGCCTCCAAATGCATTTAGGTAAAAATAAGGGGCTAGATAATGTAGAATTATCTAATATTATCCACGCTAACATTTTACGCTGAGCTGGATCATATTAAGCTTAGATCAAGTATTAACTCTTCATTGGGCATAGTGGGGCCAACTCTCCTTGTAAAAGGTAAAATTAAGATTTTCTAATAAAATACTCATTTTACCCCTCATCTATTTTATCTATAAATATAATCATCTCGTGCACAATTCTAATCATGTCATCATTGCACTACTACCATGCAAAAAGAGAATATTCATAAAATACTCATTTTACCCCTCATCTATTTTATCTATAAATATAATCATCTCGTGCACAATTCTAATCATGTCATCATTGCACTACTACCATGCAAAAAGAGTATTGAATATTCTCGCTTAGGATCACAACCATCATTAATCACATCTCTCCTAATCTTCATCAAAATTACATCTTGTATATTCATCCAATATTCGATCTTAGTGGACTAAGATTCATTAAGACTCCACCTTTGAAGAACCTACCTTCAAAGGTGTCATCTTTGGAGATCGGATCTTAAAAAATTGAGTCTTTACTTATCATTTATCTCATTTTTCTAACTTGAACGTCGGAAAAGCATTTTCCGGGATCCAACCCCGGGATCCGCCTAGGTCATGTGTAAGCCAAGCAAGTACATGTCAACACTCCAGCCTCTCATGAACATAAGTTTACTCTGCCGACTCATTCATACCAATCACCGTCGACGTTTCTCTTGAAGCAGCTAGTATTAGATTTACAAGGATAAATGTCCTCATCAATGACCACAAAAGTCAGCCTCTTTGACCTTCGTGGTATCCGTTAAGATGACCTTTTATCTCCTTATATCTTTGTTTTGTGCATGGATCATGGTCACGTATTATAGAAACTAAAGTTCATGAAGGTGTTTAGAAATCTGTCACTATCCAGTCTCTTAAAATTTCCCACGTGTTTTACGCTAATGATGATTTCCTTTTTGAATCTTCAACACTCAAGTTTCTTCAGATCATGATGATGTGATTAACTCCTTTGGCAATCAGTTTGGTCCTTGCATTAACAAAAGTCTAGGATTATTTTTTCCAAACGTTTACACCATCGCCTTCACCGTATCATGGGTCGATCTGCACATATCTGAGCCTACGTGGTCTTTTCGACATTACTTGAGTGTGGCACTGCAAAAATTCGTCCGACCCGATAGTTCGAATTTGTCCGACCGGAAAAAACCGGGTCCAATCACAAATTTTTGTCCGAATTTTAAATTCGAACAATCGGTCATGTCCGAATTAAAATTCGGGTCGGGTTCGGTTTTGGCAATTCGAATTCTGGTTGTCCGAATTTTGTGACTTATTCGAGTTCGTACAAAATCAAACAATCCGACAACCGGGTTTGGCCATTCGGTCATTCGAGTTTAGGTATAATTTAGTCCAAAATCTACAAAATTTTCAATAAAATATTTGGACATTCGGGTTCGGAAATCGGAAATTTGGGTTCGAATTCAATCACATATATAATTTCAGTTCAATTTTCAAAAGTTCATATCCAAAATTCGGACATTCGAGTTCGGATATCGGACATTCGGGTTCGGTTCGGGTCTGGTCAAAACGTGCGAATCCGCAATTCGAACAGGGTCCGGATATAGTGTTTTTGTCCGAATGTCCAAATTGTTCGAACCCGAATTGACCCGAACCCGATTTTTTGCCAGCACTACTTGGGTATACCAATCCTAACAACTAAAGCCAAACCGACGGATTTTAAATACAAACTATCTGATTTCAAATCCTAGTTTGCTATGTGGCAAACTAATTTCATGAACTTAGCCAATCACCTTACGCTTGTGTAATCTGTGTTGTCTACCTCAGAATACTAGAGAGGAATACAGGCTTTGCATTCCGTTACATATGTTCTGTGGACACATTGAATTCTTGACGAGAAAATAGTTATTCCTAATCTCACCCAACGGATTAAGGAAATTGGTATCCTTAAGATAGAGATACCTATAAACGTTGTCTCAATAGTGAAATATTAACATTTTGTCTTCCAATCACTTCCCCACAAATACATCTCCAGCGTGTGACTTCACAACCTCACAACCTTGTTAGAGCTTGTTGGAAGTTAAGGCTTGAGGGGGCACATCGACGATTGGTGGCAGGACACCAAAGCATAAGCCAAAGAGACAGTCATTTAAAGCATAACAACTTCTATCAATAAATCCTTTCATATATTTTAAGAGTAGACCACTTTAGTTTCTCAAGGGCGGGATTTTAGTGACAAAGAAATACAAGCATATTGTACAACAATCAAATTCTACTCATAGGTTCCTGTTAAACAAGTAAAGTTTTAATGCTGACTAGAAAGTTACATCTAACTATCGAAAAGGAACTTACTGCCTAGATATCAAGAATCAGACTTGTTAGACTCCGCACTTTGTTTCAAGCGATATTGACGAGCTGCTCTCTTTCCATTCCCCACCTTCATGGCTATCTTTCCATTCCCAACCTTCATGGCTACTGTTTCTTGCTCATCATCTACCTCCATTTCACAAGCTCCATCTTCTGCCTTATTGTGAGAAGCAAAACTGATGGGCAAGCTTTTCATTACAATAGGCTCCTCCATGGTTATATCCTTAGTCTGAGTAGCCTCATTACTAGTAACTTTCTTCTTTGGACTGAATATCATTGTCTTCGAGAGATCAGCAGGAACTTCATCAGATCCAGACTGCTTGGATTTTTTAATCATATTAATGAAATCCATGTAGGCTAGGTGATTAGATTCTTCATTCATATCACTCAATGAATCAAATGTGTAATGTGTATATCTTGAAGGATTGCGAATATAGTCAGGTACTGATGAAGAATCCTGGAGCTGACAAGGAGCTTGTTGAGGCAGAGTATTTTCTCCATCAGAAGTTTCTGATGCAACATTTCGGTCTCCTTCAGACTCTCTCTCATCATGGCTTTTGTAGCTAGGCTCAAATCGAACACGTTTTTCAGACTTGAACTTAGACATCTGATCCTTCTTTCGCTTCAATATTGACTTCAGATTTTTCGATCTTCAGAACTATTATTTTGAGGATCAGAAACAACAGCGACAGTTTGCTCAGAAACATGCAAAGAATTGAACCTTCTCGCAGCTTCCACATCATCTTTATTATTTTGAGAATCAGAACTAATAGTCATAGTTTGCTCAGAAACATGCAAAGAATGTGAACTTCTTGCAGCTTCCAGATATTTATTATTTTGACCATCAGAAACAGCAGCAGTTTGCTCGAACACATGCAAAGAATTGAGCCTGAGCTTTGCAGCTAAATGATTAGCTCGTGGGTCCTTGGAGGCCTCTTTGAATGAACTGGGGATTTCATCATAGGAATTCAAATGAGGGGTGTAGTCAGTTACGTCACTCATGTACAGACGATCACCAGTCCTCTCTTTTCCAACGGCCACGTTGTGATATTCACCTCCTTCTTCCTGCATAATAATCAAATCAAAGGATGAATAAGTTAGAATATCAACTACCTGTAGACTTTTAGGATAGAAGCTAAAGGTCATCTGAACTGAGCACAGAGTACTTCAAAGGAGGCCCACATTCTTCATTGTTTGACTATGTAGGCCATAAACAAAGAATTTTAATATGTTGGTCTTTTTTTTGGAGGGGGGTTAATGGTTTAGAAACCGGTATTCACTTTTTCAGGCAGGTAAAAAAAATTCATGTATGTACAATTTTTTGAGCTTAAATATAGTGGATTAAAGGAAAATGCATCACAACATTACAGCGTTTTGTTCTGCGTCATACTAGGCAAATCAATGGTCTTTCATCTAGGTATCAATAGACAGTCTCTCTTCAGTTGAACGATGATTGCGACACTTAAGTCCCTACACCCTAAAAACAATATTTTGGGGTATAAATATGGGATAGGATTCACAATTGTGTTAGAAGCAACTGGATGTTGCTAAGCTCGCGTAGCCATGAGCCAAGCCTGAGGCCAAATGCAAGATCACGAGGCCCAATTTGAGCTTGGCAAGCTCTAGCTCAGCTCAAAATTCAAATACAACCCTAGATTTGGATTTGGATTCGGATTTGCAGTAGAAGCAACCAGTTATTGTCTAATGTCTATTTAATATCTAGAGGAGGTTTTTAAAAGGGTGTTACATAAGAAAAATCTATTAGATACTCAATTTTACAGATTCAAAATACATGTCCTTCACTCAAAACAATGAGAAAAGGATTAATAAAAAATGTTGTGAATCATTATCTGCATAATCTAAATGAATATAAATGTCCCACATGCAAAAGGAGCTTCATAGAGATGTTTAATTAGTACTTAAATTAAGTAACAGACTAGCAGAAATGTGCACAAGCAAAAATCAAGCTAAAACTTAACTCTTGTTATCGCGTCCCAAACTTGTTTATTTATCCAGAAGAACATCTGCAAGCACAGATTTGAATGTGTTGGCTTGTCTCCGTATATTCCCTTCCCTTCAACAATTTCTTCATGAGCCGATAAAAATGTAAAAACTGTTCCTCATTAATCATGGTTTTGTTATTTATCATGGTGTATTTATGGTTCCTTCCAGCCTTTCAGGATCACGGAACTTATTCATTTGTATCATCCAATATTCCTCACGGCCAATAAAACCGACATCCATAGTTCTGACGGAAAGAACGTGCTCAAAAACACCTTCCATATACAATGGAAATTTGAAAACTAAAACTTCAATTTCCAAGTATGCGTCAAATTGATTAAGCTAATTAAGCGAATTGATACCAAACTTAAACTAAAAATCCAGAAGATCGACATTCAGCCACTGTATAAACCATCTTTCAATTAAGCGAGTTGGCACTAATTCAAACCAAACTGACACCAACCACCCGCTAAAAACCTCAATTAAGCTATTTCAACAAAAGAACATAGAGGAGAGAGAGTACCTAAAAATCAAGAGTGCATAGAGAACGAGAGAGAGTACCTCAAAATGAAGAGTGCAATCTACGCCGATGGAGCTCCGAACATCCAATTCCTCTTCTTCATCATCCGCCGCCTCACAAGACCGGGTCGAAGTTGACGGAACTTCAACACTGGTTCCTTCACCAGCATCGTCATCGAGCTCCTGAAGATCGTCCTCAAGCTCCCGATGGTAGTCCCCAGCATTAGGGTTAGGACTATGGTTTCGATTCTCAACATACGCCCCTAGTTTACCCTTGGCTGACAGTAGGAGGCGGTCGACGTCGAGAGGAAAAGGGTGCTCACCATCGTCGTCGGCGGGGGAATCGGACTCTCGATTCCATGACCTCTTCTCAAGCTCTTCATCGGTGAGACACCATAGCGAAGAGCTCAGAGACAGGGACGAGCAAGAGGATGAGGAGGGGAGAGAACCGAATGCTCTGTCGAAGCGAACTCTGAAGCTATCTTCCATTGAAGGATGGAAAGATTAATGGAGCACCAATGTAAGGATTCTAGACGGGCTTAGAAGGTTCCCGACGGATCTGTCCCAAATTGGACTTTTGAGCTTCGTAGTGGGAATTGTTGATTTCCCCGGATATATGTAGTCTTCGACTCTTCGTCACCGAAGTGCCTTCTAAGTCCTATGAGCACCTGTATTGGGTGAGACAATTTTTCCACTTGTGTCTAGTTTTTTTCGCCCGACAATTTACTAATCGATGTTATCTATATGTATGCTTCACTTGGTAGGAGCTCTATTTTTATGCTCTATTTTTATATTAGTGTCATTTTAAATAAATAAGTATATCACAAATGTTTTAAAGTAAATAACTAGTTTGTCCTTAATAAAAATGGAGAAAAGGAAGGGGAATTTCTTATAGAAGCCTTAGTGGCTTAATACAATGAACATAACTTCTCATTATTGACTCTCTTTCTCTCTCTCTCTCTCTCTTTCTCATTCACTCACTCTCACTAAAGAAAAGGAATGTGAAAGAGGTTAAAACAATTCAAAAGTTTGAAATTATTTAAGGAGACTAGATGAAATTTGTGAAACTTAGGACTTGACAAAATGATGAAATGAGGTGATGAATTGGGTTGTGATGATTAAGCTTCTTGAAGAAGGAGGTTGTGTTTCTCATTGATGTTATGTTTGCATGTTATTTGTGTAGTTTTTATGGTGTAAAGATGCATGTTATTTATTGTAGTTTTAATGAAAATAATTTAGTTTTGTTAGTATATAGTGGAGCATGAGTTGTTTAATTTATTGAGGTAGAGTTCTTTTTTCAATTGAAAATTAGAGTTTTTTTACATAAAAATAGTTTAATTTTGTTAAAATATTGAGTCGTTGTTGTTATGATTGTATATATATGGTATTGGATAGTGGTTGTTCTCATGGATGTTCTACATTGGTTTAAATTTCATTCAAACATGTTTGTCATTCGCACTACATAAATTAGTTATCCAGGGATAACCACATAGTTATCCAAAGATTAGCACATTCCCAGTAAAAGCAATTCATTTTTATTAAACTTGTATAATAATTTGGATTATGAAAAAATAGAGCGTTTAAAATTATGTGACCCAATTCTTTTTGACTACGTCATCGCACATCTCGAGTATATTTCACTTCTTACAATTGTTTAAGTGAGATAATCTCATTTAACATAAGCTCAATAATGTTCTAAAAATCTCAAAACTATTTAGTCTTCCTTAAATAGATAAGATATCACATATTCAATCCTAAAATCTCTATATAAGTATTTATAACATTCTCAATCGTAAAAGAAACCCATACTATACTAAAAAAAGTCGTCACATAATTAAAAAAGAAACTCAACATAAGTACGTCTAATTCCATTATTATGAAATATCTTATATAAGTAATAATATTCCCATGGATGTTTTACATTAATATAAATTTCATTCAAACATGTTTATCATCCGAACTACATAAATTTTACCTCACAATTCACCATACTCCAACATAATCAAGCTCCAATGAACAATATTCATTATAAACCCCAACTTTGGATAGTAAAAATCAATCCACTTATGATATAACACATCAAAAACACAAATCCAAAAATAAAAACCTAAACCCCAAATTCAAAGCTCCAACCCCATTGCAACCTAAGTTAACATCTTTATACTTCACGGACCTACTCACTAGTATCGATTCCCAACTAAATTCTTTCACTTTAAATGAAATATCATCCCCAATAACCCAAACCGTTCAAACACAAAAATTAAACATGTATACAACTTACCCTGGTTAAATTGTGCTTTGATTCTTTGTCTACCTCGCATTCTTCGGTGCCATCTTCTCGACTCATTGTTATTAGTTCTTCTTCTTCTTCTTCATGCTCTTTTCTCATCTCCCCCTCTCTCTCTCTCTCTTTCTATGATTTCGGACAAATGAGAAGTGAAGGACTTCACTTGTTTCGAAGGAGGAATTTAAAGAAAGGGTAATTGTGTCATTTCTCTTCACTCACTTTGCCCTAATTTACCACGTCAAAAGTAATGACAAATACTTTCATCCTTAAAGTAACCTCATTCTTTAAAGAAAATCTGCTCAAGTTAATAGAAATTTAAAGAACACTAATTAGTAAATTTTCCTTTTTTGTCTCTTGTTGAGGCATCCTCCTCAAGCATTTCGACGTCATCATTGCTTGGGATTATGTAAGATTCCAATGTTTAAGGCCAATTTAAGGTGGTGGCGGATAAGGCCAATTTCAAGCACATGCGGACGTGTTTGTGTTATAATTTCTCGAACGTTGTATTTCATTGTTCTCATTAAGTAAACTTGTAATTAAGTCCAAATTATTATCTATATTAAGTCACAATTAACACATACACAGAATGAAATATAATTACTTCAAATTGAATTCACATTACTTGTGAATAAATTTAATTCACATATTTTCCTACACTTAATTCACATAACTTGTAATATAATAAATTCACATAACTTCCTAAAGTTAATTCATGTTATTTGTAAATAAATTTAATTTATAAATTTGTCTAACATATGCATGTCAACATTTGTTAATATAATTACCCACTAAAATTCACATTACTTGTTATAGAAATTAATTCATATATTTTTCTAACATACTAACATATTTATGTCAACTTCAAAATAAATTTAATTAATATATTTATATAACATATGTAAGATATTATTCATGTTAACATTTATAAATCATAGTAGCATATTAAATCTGTATTAACATAACTTGTGAATAAAATTAATTAGCATACTTTACTAAAGTTAATTGCCATTACTTGTGAATGAAATTAATTCACACATTTTTCCAACATATTAATATATTCATGTAAACTTCTAAATTAATTCACATATTTTTCCGACATATTAACATATTCTTGTCAACTTCTAAATAAATTTTGATTAATATATTTATATAATATATGTCACATATTATTGACGTTAACATTTGTAAACCATATTAACATATTTATTATCATATTTTACTAAAGTTAATTTGCATCACTTATGAATGAAATTAATTCACATATTTTTTAACATATTAACATATTCATGTTAACTTTTAAATAAACTTAATTAATATATTTATATAACATATGTCACATATTACTGCTGTTAACGTTTATAAATCATAGTAACATATTAATTAGCATATTTTACTAAAGTTAATTCGCATTACTTGTGAATGAAATTAAGTCACATATTTTTCAAATATATTAACATATTCAAGCCAACATCTAAAAAATTCACATATTTTTCTAAAATATTAACATATTCATGTCAACTTCTAAATTAATTAACATATTTTCTAACTTATTAACATATTCATGTCAACTTCTAAATAAATTTAATTAATATATTTATATAACATGTCACATATTATTCATATTAACATTTACAAATCATAGTAACGTATTTAATCCATACTAACATGTTAAAACATTAAATCACATATTCAATTAACCATAATTTTTACATATTCATGTAACATTTGTTCACATAATTTTTTAATTTTATTATGGTCATAATTTTATAACATAATAAACATATTCACATAAATATTAATTAAAATCTAAACTTAACAAGAATATATATGTAAACAAAAAACCTACAATTTGCTTCACTTCTATTTTGATTCACACACCTCCAATAGCCCTACAAAAACATTGAAAAAAAAATAATTTTAAAACAAATGCTCAACAAAACATTAATCTCATCAAAATATAATGAAATAAAAAAATATTTTAGAATTAGATAAGACAACCTTACTATATTTCTTCACTTCAATCTTCACAAGCTATCTTCAATTGAGATTTTCAATTTTTGATAATGAGAGAATGAAATGGTGTAAGTAACTTGTGAAATTGATAGGGTATTTATATAAGAAAATTCCACAAAAAAATTAGACAATTAGCCATTTATAGCCATTGCAAAAAAATAAACAAAAAAAAAACGTCTACAATTTAAGTCATTACCCACAATTTTTTGATCAAATTACCTGCATTATTTTAATCTGTACAATTAATATGCAGGCCTTATCCAACCCGTAATAGAGCAACATGTCACCACCGAGCCTGCTCTCCCAAGCCCTATAGGCTTAGAGCAATGCATGCACCTTGGGAAGTAGTGCGCCAAATGTGGGATGTCATGCCATGTTAGGCATGTCTGTGCGCTGCACTTGCTCTAAGTTCACGATTTTTCTTGGCCCAAAACCCACATTTGTTATAAGTTCGACGTGGGGTTGTGTTGAAGAGGGTTGTCTATAGATAGAAGGGGTATCCTTCAAGAATTTTTTGAGTAGATATTTTTATCACTAGTAGTAAATTATTTTACTATTGGTATTAAATTTTTTAACAATTTAAAATCTTATTACCGACTCCCACCAATTATAGAGGATCCCACATTAGCAATTTAGGAGCAAATTGATAGGTGATGTGTCATTTTTCGTAGAACCATCGGCTCACCCGCCACGTCCTACACCAACTCTCCTAAACACTAAGAACAACACAACATCAGTATAAGCGCTCGTTCACATGAGGCTAGATAAATTCCAAGCCCATTAGGGTTAGGATTTCTTACCCGATTATAGTAAAAGACTATTTTATCCTCATTTATTTCTTCTACAAATACTCACCGAACTTTGGCATAAAGCTCATCATAGCATAAACTCCCAAGGAAGTCACATTACTCTTAGCTAACTCACTTATTCTCTCTACTCTCAAGTAAGAGATAACTCCTTACATTTTCGATAAAAAAGGCACAAATCCCAAAAACCTCCTCCACGCATTCTAGGAAGATTGTCCTTGACTTTTCGACTTTCGTTGAACTAACTTAGGCGTCGGAGGGGAGCTCCCTGCAATCCAACCTCGAGGTATACCTTTTTGCATGAAGGAGTAACCGTTATGAGGAGCTTGCCCACTCGAGTTCATCCACCGGGGCCAAGATAGCAAATCCACTCTCTCCGACTCATCATCTATATCACACCGCAACAGCTTTCATTCTAAAACATTTTGGCATCGTGTATAGGGAGAGTAGTAGTCCATGGTCGCTAGCAAAACTTGATCCTCGCTCCAGAATGAGAAGAGACGTAACTTATCTTCCTCTTCCTCATTCCTTGTCTACGGGGGCCAATCGAGCGGTGTCCCTCAAGCCGAGGATGTGGAGTCGTCACATAGCTTCATCAAGAACCAGCCACCTTAGTGCGAGGGATACGTCACCCCGGGGTGCTATAAGATCTCATCAAATCTTTGAAAATATTGTGTTATAACAAGTGTAGGAGCAAGTGCAAGTCACTATGGATCAATGTCTCGCCTAACTTACCATTTCATTACAATTAGGATATGGTGCACCCCTCTTGGGACGTTAGCCTCTTGGCCACTTCTTAGGAGGGATACCTTCGCACGCTGTCTAAGTACCACCGACCAAGCCATTGAACACTTCCTCCACCTGAGCAACCAAGCGCTCCTCCGACAAAGCATTACAACGAAGGAGACGCCGTGGCGATTATTTAGGCTAAAAGAGCTTTCTAAAGAGCCTACGAGAAAATAGCCACTATGCATGCTGCCTCAACCCCGTATGCTACACACAATAGGTGCTTACACATGGTTTGATAGTCGCGCTGGATTTTTGTACCCAAACAAGGGGCAAAGGTCCCAAGGAAATAGAAGGTCCGTCAGCCCAACATGTTTAAGAACTCACGGCCGTAACTCTGGAAAGAGCTCGCCAATATGACACTCCTAAGCACGACCGAGAGTAGTCAACCATTAGGGAGCATGAGTAGTCAATAGAGAGGCATCAAGGGTTGTCAACCATGAAAGCCCGTAAAAGTCGAAAGAACAAGGTGCACCCCGGTCGATCCGAGTGAAACACCTTCCTTGTTGGAGATTCCGCGATTTCCGGCCCGTGCTATTCCCATATCCGGATCCAATTTGTGTCCAACCCAGCCAATCTTCACCACACCTTTCTCAAAAAGGATCATGAATGTGCCTCGTCTAAAGAAGCTAAGAGTGCCATATACCGATCCCTATGTTGGAACCATAGATACGTAAGATCACTTGTCATAATACAAGTCGCACATGTATGTGTGTAGACACCAAAAACGTAACGTTCTTATCTTTTTATTTGAGTTATTTATTTTTGTTAGTCGGGTGATGAAATCCGAGTCCCGTTTGCAAGCTCCGATCATGATCAAACCGAAACGGCATGACAAAAGGTAGTAAATGACCAAAAACCCATTAGCACCATAAAATTAGTTCTTTGTTTGCTCAGTGTCGGCCCACAAGCTTTTCTTTCGACTGAACCAAGCTAGGTTCGGACTCATAATCAGGATCCACACCGGCATCGGTTCCTTCAAGCCTTCGTAAAATGCAACAACTTACTCTTTTTAGTGCTCAAACACGAAATGCGCACCAAACATTCTTACGACGTCATTTTGAATCGACGGCGGTTTCCGAGACTCTGCAAACGAAGTCATTTTGGCCAGGAAAATATCCGCTTTTTGTATTATTTATTTCTAGTATTTTTAAGCCCAGTTAAGCCAAACCCAACGGTTGAAGTGATTTTAGGTTTCTTTTTTACCCAAATTTTTTCTATAAATAGTGGGCTTCCCCCATTTCCTACACCAATTTCGGTTGGAAGGCCCCCATATCCAAAACTTTTTTCTTTCTCAATCTCTCACACATTCTGTTCTTTCTATTTCTCACTTATTCCACTCGAGTAGTCCCTTTCTAAACCGACTAAAATAGCTCTCATTTCATCATTTCTTATGCTAGTTGCCGTTACATTGTCGAAGTTCGTTTCGGCTCAAGACCGGTAGGTGGGTCAACCCGAGGGCATCGCACATCCATTTTTGAGTTTATTTCATAGTTTTGATTTAGTTTGATTCATTTATCACTTTCGTATCATGGTTTCAAAATTGTATCGTATTTAATTCTCCCCCACACGATGTAATTTTTATTTATTTTACGCTTTCTTTTATCACTTTATTTATTGCTTTATTATCGCTTTATTTACTGCTTTCAAAGCATGTAGGGTGCTTCAGTTCAATAATTGCATGTTGGTTGCTTGCTTAATTTAAATATGATTTTAACTCACAATTCAGATTAGCGAAGGTCATCTCGTTGACGAGCGGAATAGGAAGCATTCCTCCTTGTTTCGTACCTTCGCCTCCGAACACCGGATCCTTGGTTTATGACCAATGGATTCCTTTTTAAACTTTTCTCGAGTTTAGTTTTTTATACTTGATTTAGAAAAGTATTTTTGTATTTTTGTTAATTTTTTTGTTAAAAACTCGAACTTCTTGATTTTTAGCTTTTTACTCTCTAAATTGCTTCTCGACATTTCAGGTAAAAAATAAAAAGGGTCATTTTGACAGCTTAAGCTATCTGACCAAGACTGATTCCTCGCTCCGGCCGGATAGCCGATGTTAGTTACCAATCAACGCAAGCCTCGGTCGATGCTGGTTAGCAACCAAGCTTAACTCTTGGTCCAAGCAGTTTATCTGTTTGGCCCGAAGCTTTATTGCAAAATGAGCTTTCTATTTTTCTAGTTCTTTTTACGTTTGAAATAACATCTCGAGACTTCCCGAAATTAATCTTGAAAATAAAATAATTCAACAAAATCATTAATCACACTTTCAACCCAAAACTACTTTAAAAAGTCTAATTATAAAAATAATCTTAATAAGAAGCCCACCTCCTTTCCTAAATCAAAATCAAACTTCAAAAATAAGAGAGAGTTGACACTTCGTGGAGAAACGTGATCGACTTTCTACGATCGTGGGACGGGCCGTGGTTCCTATAGTGGCGACTCCACTGGTGAGATCACTTATTTAAGAGGGTAAGACTTGAATAATGAATTGTTCTTATGTATTACATGAGAAATTTTACATTTAGGCCACCTTGGACATAGTTGGTCTTTTTTTTGGACCTTTAGGCTTTAACTCTTGAGAATTTTTTTCGAAGAGGTCATATCATTATGTTGGTGGGTCCACTCGACTTAACATTGAGGTGTAATTACTCTCCACTCATAGCAATCTCTCTTGATCTTTTGATTGAGAGGCACCGATAATTCAGGTCCCACTATGCATCCCATAGGGGATAAAATTTTTAGACTATGAGCCACCATATTTATCCTACCTAGAATCACCATGTGGACATAAAACCTTGGCAGTTTAGGTTGTACCATTTTTTATTTTCATGCTTGACTCGAATGTGGATGTTTAGTATTTAACCTTCTCTTGAACTTTTAGCTTAGTAGGTGAGGCAGTTGAGGTTAGTTAAGTAACTCTTACATGGGTGCAAAAATAAAATATAATAATGAACCTTCTTAAGTCAGTCTTTTTTATGTGCATTTTAGCCAAAAGTCAAACTTTCTTTTCCCTTCTAAGATCGGTCCATTTGTTGTATTATCCAAGTCGGTCGAATTTCCATCCAGTCTCGACCCACACAAAAATCCCTTCTAAGATCGGTCCATTTGTTGTGTTATCCGAGTCGATCCAATTTCCATTCGGTTTCGATAAAAAAAAAAATCAGAACCGGCCATATCCGTCGGGCCCGATCGGCGGTTACCCGTCCGTCCTTTAGGTCGGGTCATTCCACGGACCCATTCTCGTACTCTAGTAGATCATAGGTTCAAGTCTTATTTTTAGCATTTCTTCTCTGTATAATTCCATTTTTCATTTTCGTTACATTTAACCAAAATAAATTCATCTCAAAATTTAGGTGAGTCTTTTTTGGGAAAGTTTTTTATTGCATTTAGTCAATTTTAAATTCATCCCAAAATAGGATATGTCCATTGTTGCATTAGCAAAAATAAATTCATCTTAAAGTTTAGGTGAGTTTTTTAAGGTAAGTCTTTATCGCATTTAGCCAATTTTAAATTCATCCCAAATTTGGATTTGTTCATTGTTACATTAGCCAAATTAAATTTATCTCCAGTTTAGGTGATACTTTTATTGTATTTAGCCAATTTTAAATTCATCCCAAATTAGGATGTGTTCATTATCGTATTTAACCAATTTTAAAGTTCATGTAATTTTAGGTGAGTACATTTTTATTGTTGCGTTAGCCAAAATAAATTTATCCCAAGTATAAGTGACTCCATTTGCATCATTGCAATTCATTTTGGCCAGTTCACATTCTTTATGTGCATCCAAATAAAACAGACATACTCTTCCTTTTTGTTTCAGAATTAGTCCTTCCTCGGGTCTAGCGCTTATGTCCCTTCTCCCCAAAAGCTTGTTCTAGCACGGTCCTGAGCATTGATAATTTTCGGCTGCAAAATAAGGAAGCTAACTTTCAACTAGGTTTCGTTGAAATCCGGGTTCCAAAAGATTAGAACGGTTGAATATAGAGTCGAGTGCAACATCTCCGTGTTCAACACTATTTAACTCATGTGCGACCAACGTCTTTGCACTCAACACCGGTACATTTGACTCCAATCGGATCAACGCCTTTTCATCATCGGACAAGTACCTAAAAATAAATCCCCTCTAATGAATGAAGAACAACCATAACCATCTCCCTTATGACTTTGATCAATAAATCCTCTGCTAAAATGGAAGCCAGGATTTAGGCTCAAGATAAGAAAATAAAATCCATGTCTAAAACCCTTGCTCTTATCCTTGAGACTATAAACAAAAAATAAAGAAAACAAAAAGCAAGAGGAAGACGAAGAACCTCGATCACCATCTAATGGTCAACCACCACCTACAACCTCCCTATGAACCTCGACCTAATCCATGCTTATATCCGATAGAGATAATGCTAAGAGAGTCCTCTATGTTCAAAATCCATTACTATGACCTCACGAAATTCACTTCAATCCCTAAAGGAAAACCGCCTCCCGAGTTCACCATGGCGGACATTAAATTTCATAGTTATGAAAATCCTTACCATCATGTTCAAAATTTTTAGGAGCAATGACTCTAAAAATGTACTTGAAGACACATACCATGTCATTTTCCCTTAAACATTTGATAAGAATGTTATGAAATGGTACAACGTAGTTGACCCACGTAAGGTCACAAATTGGACTGATCTTCATAAGGAGTTTCTGCATCAATACTCCTATCATTGACTTACTTGTTACTCTTTTTGACTTGGAACTAATTAAACAAGAAGAGAAAGAAACTTTCACCACCTTTCTTACTAGGTGAAGGACAAAGGATACCCATATGGTAGAGCAACCTTCCGAGAAGGATCAAGTCCGAATAATTGTGAAGAATCTTCGACCAACCTAGAATCAAAATTTGAAGTTCTTGCCTTTCATGAGCTTCACAACCCTCGAAACACAGGTATGTTGATTGCGCACTACTATAAGAACCACTTTTTACTATGGTTTTGAAAGACCTTTCACTATGATTATCGGGCATTGTGTATATGGACGTCATCTTAGATGGCAATTTTAACTACGATTCAAAACTGTAGTGAAAGACCACCTATAACTATAGTTCTGGAGAAGAACCGTAGTTATAGTTATAATTATTAACAAAAAAAGAGCACATTTAGATCCGAAACCTTGAGATCTAAAACCGAGCATATTTAGATCTAAAAACTAACGGGATCTAAAACCGAGCACATTCGGATCTAAAAACTAAAGGAATACATATAAAGTTGATGGATAGGGGGATACATGTATCCAAGTCTCACATGAGGCAAACGAATTCAACGAGATAATTACAAGGAAATAGATTCAACATATCATACACTTCAAGCATCCGAGTTCACCACACATTGCATATTCAAGAGGCACAATCTTTCATTTATCTATCAAAATTCAATTCAAACTTTCAACAATCAATTCCCAGTGCCCATCAGTACCCAACCTCAATAAAAACTTTTAAATAATGAAAAATCCAACCTCAATAAAAGTAATGTCGCCTCTACATTCGTATGGTCTAAAGACTCAGACTCTACATTTATATTAGTTTGAGTACTAACAAGGAATCGGTACAAATCTCATTCCTTCTAGGTTTTGATTTCAAGTCATTCTGAGTGTTATAGAAACTTTTCGAGTGTTACGGAAACTATTGCATATGTTTTCATTCGATTCCGATCGACTCGAAAGCACTATGTTGTTCATCAATTCACTCGATAGTTCCGAGTCACTCGGACATCAGTCAAATTTATCGCATGTTCAAACATTCACTCCAACTCTTTCAAACTAAGTTCGACTTCATATTCTAAGTTATAGTGAATTACGAGTGTTAATTCAACTTTCTATATCAGCATGTTTTGATTAAAATATGTTTGTCTAGATCAAGTACGCATACTTTGTTATTCTCTTTCTAACTTGATCTTACTCTAAACTGACTTAGATGGAATTTGAGTATAATGAATATTAGACTCGGAAAATTTCACTCTTTTAAGACTCGGATAATTATGCCTTAATTATCTTAATTAAATTATTATCTCGTGCTTAATCTTGTACCAAAGTATTTTATACTTTGAGAATCAAAATTGGTTTACTTTTGTAGGTTATCTAAACGAGGTTATCCTATTTTTGAATTAAAAAGTCATCGGCTTCAAGCTGTCAATCACCAGCAGACAAGCCTTTTCTACTTTTGAACAAGGCCCGGACACTCGTGTCGGGATTATTTGTTTCCAAAACTGGAAATATTCAACGTTAAGCTCAATGGTGGTTTCCGCCCTAATTTTAAGACACCACCAATGGATTGGGATATCCTAAGGAGTCAACAGCCGTCGCACAACGTTCACATATCAACAAGTCTTTTCTAAGCGACTCGGAAGAACCGTTACAACGGTCATCGAGTACTTCTATTCAGAAGATAGTCACAACGGCTAATCTGCTTGGTCATCTATAAATAGAAGCCACTTTGCAAGACTTGAAGATTGATGAACCCATTGCTTAAATTATATCTCTTAGTATAATACTCTTTCAATCTTGTTCTTACAACTCCCAGTCTGTACTTAACACTTTTCCGAGTTGTAAAGTCTTGTAATGAGTCACACACTCTTTCTTATTCTCTAAGTGAGGTCCCTTGACTGAATTGTAAGGGTTAACTCAGCCCAGCTTGTCCCTAGCTGTAAAGGTTACCTCGGTTAGGAAGTACTAGATCGGATAACGGAACTTCGAGTCTAGGAAAACTTTGTAAGGAATTGTCTAAGGGAGCAATTCTGGTTGACTCAGTCTCCTGTATTTTGGGGATTCAAAATAGTAGATTTGACTTGGTGCTTGGATTAGCACTGGCCATGGTTTTCTCGCCCCGGGAGGGTTTCCACGTAATTATGAGTTCATACTTTTCTTAGTCTAATCTAGACTCGGACAGTCTTGTTTATTCAATTGAAACTTTAACCCTCCATTTATTGTTAAAATTTCCTCATCACCCTATTCACCCCCTCTAGGGTGACTAAGACTCTCCAAGAGCAAACCTTCATAGTCGAAACCCATCTTCCGACAATCAAGTTCTGTCCCAAACGATCCAAACCCCCATCGTGGCTGTCTTTTATGTAAGCAATGCGCAACCTTTTCCGAATTCTCCAACTTTGCCGCCAGCATTGGTGTTTTCCAGCGACTTTCGGTTACGTGGAAGCGAGGGGGAGAAGGAGGGGTTTTGAGAGGGTTTGAGAGGAAAGAGGATGTTCCGAAAGGAAGGAGAAAGACAAAACAAATTCCACAGTTGAAGTTAATAAAGGTTCAAGTTTTGAACTTACAAAACAACCAGAACTACCCAAATAAGGCGTTAGAATTTACAAGGGAGAGATGAGTTAGATACCTGGATGGCGAGAATGAGAGAGAAGGAGCAGCAACAGCGAGAGATGAGAGCATGAAGAGAGAGTGGAGAGAACAACAACGACAGGCACGCCAAAACCACCAACAACGGCGAGGAGACATCGGACGGAAGAGAGAGAAGAGCAATTAGAAACCGTAGATAGCAACGAGACTAGAGTGAAGTAAGAGTGAGTGGAGAGACTGAAAGTGAGAGTGAGAGTGGTTGATGGTCTTTTTGGGGTTGTGAAGACATTTAACGATGATTCTTTGTATGAATCATCGTTTAAAGTTAACTTTGAACTTTTAATGATGGTTTTTTCATTGAACCATCATCATAAATACATCTATGACAACGGTTCTTTGAATGCACCATCATTAAAAGTTCAAAGTTAACTTTTAACAATGGTTCATTAAAGAATAGTCATCATATGTACATTAAAAACCACCTTTTACAAAAATGCCACCGCATCATTTTTTACAAAGGTTTTCCGTTATAACTATCATTAAGGACCTGTCGTTAAAAGTGGTTCTTGTAGTAGTAGAGGACAAATTGTCCGCTGCAACCACAAAAATTATGACAAGTCATAGAGGTTATTACTAGAAGAAGGACAAGAAGAATTCTAATATTGGTACTACTAACAAGGGAGCAAATGTCAAAGTCCTCAATGGGTATACTAACTACACTCCAATAGACACCACTTATACTCAAGAACTAAATCACCTATTCTCCAAGGGTGAAATTAAACTTTCGCCCATTAGAGCGAGAAAAAAAACCGCAAAATAGTCAAAAAATTGGGACATTAGAAAAGTTTACAAATACCATCGTGCATAAGCACACGATACTAGACAATGTTGGACTCTCAAAAACATGTTGGAGAGTATGTTCTGTAATGGTCAAGTTCCTGTTCCTAAAGTCTGTTCGGGAACCAAGTAATAATAAGAATTCATTTAGCGGACCCTTAGTCATCTTTTCTAAACCCATTCTAGGTTAGTGGGATCCCTATATCTTCATTCAAGACATAGAAGAACCCAAACTCCAGATTAACCAAAGACCTCCGAAGTTTAGTTCCTAACAAGTGATAAAGAGGACGTATGTAAAAACCGAGGATGACAATGATGATGGCTTCGGGGAGAACCAAAGACCTCCAAAGTTTAGTTCCTAACAAGATTTGGCAACTAATATCCATAGACAAGTCTTAGTCGATCCACTTAGCAAGATTGAGGTATCTCTTAAGGTTTCACTTGAGGAGGAGTTGGGTACAGGTCATACCGGAGATGGAACTATCACTTAAGGACCTACTCGAAGAAGGCATTGCACACAAAGGTGCCCTTTACTTAACTATAACATACATTAAGTTTGTACCCTTAACCCTAGTAGACAACAGTTCGAGTTATAAATGTCCGGCCATTTAGGATCGCTAAGAGGTTAGGCATAAGAGAGCAACATCCCTATAAACAAATTGTTCAACTTAAAGCCTACGATAACTCTAAAAGGACAATGCTAGGAATGGTAAATCTCCCTATCAACGTTAGATCACCGATAAAGAACATTGATTTTAAAGTTCTAGACATCCCTGCCAGTTTCAACCTTCTTCCGGGATGCCCATGGCTACATGACCACCAAGCAATGTCCTCTTTATTGCTTCCAAAGGTCAAAATGATCATCAAAGGACAAGCGATGATTGTTAAGAGAGTGCAAACATCAAATTTTGACTCGTTATATATTTAAGATTTTTATTACTAATATTAATTTTTGTTGTAAAAAATAAAATAATATACCAAACATATAAAAAACAACAATCAAATTGTAAAAGGGGGAAGACCCAAAATACACCAAGAAAATTTCAAAAATAAAAAAGATTCAGGCAGGGGACATGGCCGTAGGCCACGCCCCCACCCCCACCAAGAAAATTATGAAGAAAAAGGATAAAAGGAAAAGGGATTTTATTGTTTTTTTTTTGTCATTTTTCTAACCCCAACTTCATTTCTTGTCTTCTTCTACTGCTCCATAACCGTTGTGCTCCCTTCCCTCCGTACTTCTCTCTCTGTTTTTGTTATAGCCTTTATTATTTTATTTTATTTCATTTAAATTTTTACCATTTAATTATTATTTATTTTTTAGGGTATGGGTGATCCCCTTATACCTTCTATAAATACCCCCTCTCATTACTTCTTGAGGGGTTTACGTTATTTGAATAAAAAATCTCTATCTTCTTGAAATTCTCTCTCCTTTTTTAATCTTCTAAGAAGTGTCTTGATTAAATAATAATTCACTCCATTGGAAGTTGATTAAGTTTAACTTAATCTTTCTAATCTTTTTTTTTAATCATGAACAAGTCAAGCTTCCTTTTAAGTTAGCCAAAATATCTTCTTCATCTCAAGAAACAAGAGGGTAATTTTTCTTATTACCACTTTTTAAGTTTAATGAGATCACATTTTCTTTCTTTCTACTCTTATCTTCTTTCATTTTATGATTATAAAGTATACACATACATGACATTTTCTTCTTTCTTACTTTCTTTTATTTTCTTTTGCCTACTCATTTATTTATTTATTCTTGTTATTCTTTTTTTTAACTACTAACTTCTCCATGATTATTGTTATTGTTTATTTACTTTCATTTATTAACATTATTACTACTAACTTTATTATTATTATTGTTATTGTTTTTATTATTACTAATCTTACCATTATTATTATTATTACTAACCTTATCATTATCATTGCTATTGTTACTAACTTTATTGTTGTTGTTTATATTAATTTTGTTTACTATTTCCATGATTATTTAACCCTAATATTATTATTATTATCATTTATTGCTACTAACGTTTTGTTGTTTCCTTGTCTCTTTTGGGTTAGGCCGGTTCCGAGTTGGTTTCGACCTCCCTGGTTTTACCGACCGTCCCTTTAGGGCTTGCGCGGCCGTTCCCCTATTTGGGTGGAACACTATTTTTCCTTTTTCGGGAGTGAGCGGTGAGATCCGAGAGTTGATTGCAAAATTGGGTGTTATTTTCTCTTTCTCATCTTCTTCACCTTTATTCTCTCTCGTAATACTTGAAAAATGAAAAAAAAAAAATGGGCTAAGTCATGATTGAACATGAAGGATAATAACTTGGAGTAAAGTGGTCCAAATCGGAAGGTTTTATGTATATCTAGGGCACTTTAGTGGAACAATTTTGATTCTAAAATTTTTTATTTTTAGGTCGGTCGATGGAGTAATGAAAGAGCTTTCCATAAAGTGGTCATTCACCCAAATCCAAGTCCCGAGCTATTTATACCATTTTTTTTCGATGGAAGGTCTAATTAGTCCCAAAAAAGGGCACCATCACTTTTTTTCTAATTTTTCATAATCTAAACGATTTTTTCTAGAAACATGTCCCGCATAAGAAATAAAATACACTTCTTGATCTTCCTAAGTTGGTAAATTTGGTCTCCTAACTCTTTATAGTTAGAGAGAGATGATTTATTAAAGTCAGCATTGCAAAACCGTAATTTCTACAAGTGCCCGGATCGGAATATATAAATATTTTAAAATACTTTTAAAATTATACAAAAATCACATTGGTTCCTTATTATATCTATTTAATTCATTTTGTACAGTTGCATAATATAAGATTTGTTTTATTTTAAATAAATAAATGAATACCCAACTATCCATAATGGTATAAATTAGAATATCACCTAAGTTTTTGGCTTATCGGTTTTACATGCTAAGGAATTTATTTTTTTGTATTCTTACCATTGAAACTAGACTTAAATATAAAGCTCTAGACTTTAGAATCACCCCGATAGAGTAAAAAGAGCACATTCGGATATGAAACCTTGAGATCTAAAATTGAGCATATTTAGATCTAAAAACTAAAGGGATCTAAAATTGAGCACATTCAGATCTACAAAACTAAAGGAATACATATAAAGTTGTTGGAGGGGGATACATGTATCCAAGTCTCACATGAGGCAAACGAATTCAATAGATAATTACAAGGACATAGATTTAACATATCATGCACTTCAACGATCCGAGTTCACCACACATTGCATATTCGAGAGGCACAATCTTTCATTTATCTATCAAAATTCAATTCAAATTTCAACAATCAATTCCCAGTGCCTATCAATACCTAACCTCAATAAAAACTTTTAAATAATGAAAAATCCAACCTCAATAAAAGTAACGTCGCCTCTGCATTCGTATGGTCTAAAATCAGACTCTACATTTATATTATTTTGAGTACTAACAAAGAATCAGGTACAAATCTCGTCCCTTTTAGGTTTTGATTTCAAGTCATTCCGAGTGTTATAGAAACTTTTCCGAGTGTTACGTAAACTATTTCATATGTTTTCGTTCGATCAAGTACGCATACTTTGTTATTCTCTTTCTAACTTGATCTTTCTCTAGACTCGACTCGGATGGAATTTGAGTATAATGAATATTAGACTCAGAAAATTTCACTCTTTTAGGACTAAGATAATTATGCCTTAATTATCTTAATTAAATTATTATCTCGTGCCTAATCTTGTACCAAAGTATTTTATACTTTGAGAACCAAAATTGGTTTACTTTTGTAGGTTATCTAAACGAGGTTATCCTATTTTTGAATTAAAAAGTAACCGGCTTCAAGTCTGTCAATCACCAGCAGACAAGCCTTTTCTACTTTTGAACAAGGCCCGGACACTATGTCGGGATTATTTGTTTCCAAAACTGGAAATATTCAACGTTAAGCTCAACGGTGGTTTCTGCCCTACTTTTAAGACACCACCAATGGATTGGGATATCCTAAGGAGTCAACAGTACCGTCGCACAACGTTCACATCTCAACTAGTCTTTTCTAAGCGGCTTAGAAGAACCGTTACAACGGTCACAGAGGACTTCTATTCGGAAGATAGTCACAACGGCTAATCTGTTTGGTCATTTATAAATAGAAGCCACTTGGTAAGACTTGATGATTGCTTGAACCCATTGCTTGAAATTATATCTCTTAGTATAATACTCTTTCAATCTTGTTCTTACAACTCCCGATCCGTACTTAACACTTTTATGAGTTGTAAAGTTTTGTAATCAGTCACAAACTCTTTCTTATTCTCTAAGTAAGGCCCCTTGACTGAATTGTAAGGGTTAACTCAGCTCAATTGTCCGTAGCTGTAAAGGTTACCTCGGTTAGAAAGTACTAGATCGGATAACGGAACGTCTAAGTCTAGGAAAACTTTGTAAGGAATTGTCTAAGGGAACAATTCTGGTTGACTCGATCTCATCGTATTTTGAGGATTCAAAATATTGGATTTGACTTGGTGCTTGGATTAGCACCGGCCGTGGTTTTCCGCCCTAGGAGGATTTCCACGTAATTCGAGTTCATACTTTTCCGAGTCTAATCTAGATTCGAGACAGTCTTGTTTATTTAATTTAAACTTTAACCCTCCATTTATTGTTTAAATTTCCTCATCGCCCTATTCACCCCTCTCTAGGGTGACTAAAACTCTCCAAGAGCAAACCTTCATGGTCGAAACCCATCTTCCGATAATCAAGTTTTGTCCCAAACGATCCAAACCCCCATCGTGGCTGTCTTTTATGTAAGCAATGCACAACCTCTTCCGAATTCTCCAACTTTTCCGCCAAGCATCGGTGTTTTCCAGCGACTTTCATTTTTGTGGAAGGGAGGGGGAGAAGGAGGGGTTTTGGGAGGATTTGAGATGAAAGAGGATGTTCGGAAAGGAAGGAGAAAGACAAAACAAATTCCACAGTTGAAGTTAATAAAGGTTCAAGTTTTGAACTTACGAAACAACCAGAACTACCCAAATAAGGCGTTAGAATTACAAGGGAGAGATGAGTTAGACATTGGATGGCGAGAATGAGAGAGAGGGAGCAACAACAGCGAGAGATGAGAGCACGAAGAGAGAGTGGAGAGAGCAACAGCGAGAGGCACGCAAAAACCACCGATGACGGCGAGGAGACAACCGACGGAAGAGCAATCGGAAGCTGCAGATAGCAACGAGACCAGAGTGAAGTGAGAGTGAGTGGAGAGACTGAAAGTGAGAGTGAGAGCGTTCGAATTTTTTTGCGGGTGTGAAGACATTTAATGATGGTTCTTTGAATGAATCGTTGTTAAAAGTTAACTTTGAACTTTTAATGATGGTTGTTTCATTGAACCGTCATTATAAATACATCTATGACAACGGTTCTTTGAATGAACCATCATTAAAAGTTCAAATTCAACTTTTAACAATGGTTCATTAAAGAACAGATCATGCTATGTACATTAAAAAACCACTTTTTACAAAAATGCCACCGCATCATTTTTTACAACGGTTTTCCGTTATAACTATCATTAAAGACCTGTCGTTAAAAATGGTTCTTGTAGTAGTAGAAGACGAATTATCCGCCGCAACCACAAAAATTATGACAAGTCATGGAGGTAATTACTAGAAGGACAAGACGAATTCTAACATAGGTTCTACTAGCAGGGGAGCAAATGTCAAAGTCCTCAATGGGTATGCTGACTACACTCTAATAGACACCACTTATACTCAAGAACTAAATCAACTATTCTCCAAGGGTGAAATTGAACTTTCCCCATTAGAGCAGAAAAAAACCGCAAAATAGTCAAAAAATTGGGACACTAAAAAGTTTAAAAATACCATCGTGCATAAGGACATGATACTAGACAATGTTGGACTCTTAAAAACATGTTGGAGAGTATGTTCTATAATGGTCGAGTTCCTCTTCCTAAAGCTGCTCGGGAACCAAGTAATAATAAGAATCCATTTAGCGGAACCTTAGTCATCTTTTCTAAACCCATTCTAGGTTAGTGGGATCCCTATATTTTCGTTCAAGACGTAGAAGAACCCAAACTCCAGATTAACCAAAGACCTCTAAAGTTTAGTTCGTAACAAGTGATAAAGATGACGTATATAAAACCGAGGATGATAATGATGATGACTTCAGGGAGAACCAAAGACCTCCAAAGTTTAGTTCCTAACAAGATTTGGGAACTAATATCCATAGACAAGTCTTAATCGATGCACTTAGCAAGATTAAGGTATCTCTTGAGGTTTCACCCGAGGAGGTGTTGGGTACATGTAATACTGGAGATGGAACTATCACTTTTAATAACAAAGACCTACCTGAAGAAGGCATTGCACACAAAGATGCCCTTTACTTAATTATAACATACATCAACAAGTTTGTACCCTTAACCCTAGTAAACAACGAGTTCAGCTTGTAAATGTTTGGCCATTTAGGATTGCTAAGAGGTTAGGCATAAGAGAGCAACACCCCTATAAACAAATTGTTCACCTTAAAGCCTACGATAACTCTAAAAGGACAATGTTAGGAATGGCAAATCTCCCTATCAATGTTGGATCATCGATAAAGAACATTAATTTGAAAGTTCTAGACATCCCCGCCACTTTCAACCTTTTTCTAGGATGCCCATGGCTATATGACCACCAAGCAATGCCCTCTCCATTACATCTAAATGTGAAAACGTCAAAAGGACAAGCGATGATTGTGAAGGGAGTGTAAACATCAAATTTTGACTCTTATATATTTAAGAGTTTTATTACTAATATTAATTTTTTTTGTAAGAATAATAAAAAAATATACCAAACATATAAAAAAACAACAATCAAATTATAAGGGGGAGCAAAGACCCAAAATACACCAAGAAAATTTCAAAAAAAAAAAAAGATTTAGGCAAGGGACATGGCTGTAGGCCACGCCCCACACCCCCACCAAGAAAATTACAAAGAAAAAGGATAAAAGGAAAAGGGATTTTATTGTTTTTTTGTCATTTTTCTAACCCCAACTTCATTTCTTGTCTTCTTCGACTATTGCATAACGGTTATGCTCCCTCCCCTTCATACTTCTCTTTCTTTTTTGTTATAGCCTTTATTATTTTATTTTATTTCATTTAAATTTTTACCATTTAATTATTATTTATTTTTAGGGTTTGGGTGATCCCCTTACTCCTTCTACAAATACCCCATCTCATTACTTCTTGAGGGGCTTGGGTTTTTGAAAAAAATCTCTATCTTCTTCAAATTATCTATCCTTTTTAATCTTCTAAGAAGTGTCTTGATTAACTAAGAATTAACTCCATTGGAAGTTGATTAAGTTTAACTTAATCTTTCTAATCTTTTTTAATCTTGAACAAATCAAGCTTCCTTCAAAGTTAGCCAAAATATCTTCTTCATTTCAAGAAACAAGAGGGTAATTTTTCTTATTACCACTTTTTAAGTTTAATGAGATCACATTTTCTTTCTTTCTACTCTTATCTTCTTTCATTTCATGATTATTAAGTATGCACATA
The DNA here is from genome assembly GCA_021018815.1 of Talinum fruticosum. Taxonomy (NCBI): domain Eukaryota; kingdom Viridiplantae; phylum Streptophyta; class Magnoliopsida; order Caryophyllales; family Talinaceae; genus Talinum; species Talinum fruticosum. The sequence continues at coordinate 885,717 of JAITYX010000120.1, read as the reverse complement.
CATGATATTTTCTTCTTTCTTACTTTCTTTTATTTTATTTTGCCTACCTATTTATTTATTTATTCTTGTTATTCTTTTTTTTTAACTACTAACTTCTCCATGATTATTGTTATTGTTTATTTACTTTCATTTATTAACATTATTACTTACTAACTTTATTATTATTATTGTTATTGTTTTTATTATTACTAACCTTACCATTATTATTATTATTATTACTAACCTTATCATTATCATTGTTATTGTTACTAACTTTATTGTTGTTGTTTATATTAATTTTGTTTATTATTTCTATGATTATTTAACCCTAATTTTATTATTATTATCATTTATTGCTACTAACGTTTTGTTGTTTCCTTGTCTCTTTTGGGGTTAGGCCGGTTCCAAGTTGGTTTCGATCCCTCGGGTTTTACCGACCATCCCTTTAGGGCTTATGGGCCGTTCCCCTATTTGGGTGGAACACTATTTTTCCTTTTTTGGCAGTGAGCGGTGAGATCCGAGAGTTGATTGCAAAATTGGGTGTTATTTTCTTTTTCTCATCTTCTTCACCTTTATTCTCTTTCGTAATACTTGAAAAATGAAAAAAAAAAGGGCTAAGTCATGATTGAACATGAAGGATAATAACTTGGAGTAAAGTTGTCCAAATCGGAAGGTTGTATGTATTTCTAGGGCACTTTAGTGGAACAATTTCGATTCTAAAATTTTTTATTTTTAGGTCGGTCAATGGAGTAATGAAAGAGCTTTCCATAGAGTGGTCATTCACCCAAATCCAAGTCCCGAGCTATTTATACCATTTTTTTTTCGGTGGAAGGTCTAATTAGTCCGAAAAAATGGCACCATCACTTGTTTTTCTAATTTTTCATAATCTAAACGATTTTTTCTAGAAACATGTCCCCCATAAGAAATAAAATACACTTCCTGATCTTTCTAAGTTGGTAAATTTGGTCTCCTAACTCTTTATAGCTAGAGAGAGATGATTTATTAAAGTCGACATTGCAAAACTGTAATTTCGTAGTGCTCAAATCGGAATATATAAATATCTTAAAATACTTTTAAAATTATACAAAAAATCACACTGGTTCCTTATTATGTCTAGTTAATTCATTTTGTACAGTTTCATAATATAATATTTATTTTATTTTAAATAAATAAATGAATACCCCACTATCCGAGAATGGTATAAATCAGAATATCACCTGAGTTTTCGGCTTATCCGTTTAGATGCTAAGGAATTTATTTTTTATATTTTTACCATTGAAACTAGACTTAAATATAAAGCTCTAGGCTTTAGAATCACCTTGATAGGATCTTCCTCGAAAAAGTTATAATTTTTTGAATTCGACATTCATTATGGCATGTAAGGTGCAAGAAGTATAACTTTAAGACTTTATTAAACCAATTTGAAAGCTTCTAAAAAGATAAAATTTTATATCTGAGCTTCTTATGAAGTTTTCCAATTGTATAAATTTTCTTCATATTTTTACGCTTATCTTACTTAATTATGGGATTTCTCTTTCGAAAAATAATTTTAAAAAATCAACTAATTATGTCTTTCAATAAAATAAATACTCGAGACTTTGTTTGGTCAGTCAAGACTCATTGTTCATCATAATGCGAGCCAAGGATCCATCAAGAAGTTGAATCATGAGCACTTCTCATCTCCGTGGTGTTGAATAATTTTATTGACATTCTTTTTAGATTTCTTGTATTTAGGAAAACCTTGTATATTTTGTTTTGTTCATTGTATTGTAATAATCCGGTACTTATAAAACTACTAGCTCCAAAGTGTGAATAATGATAATATTTGTTTCAAGCATGTCTTATCCCATTCATCACAATATAATCAACTCGATCAAAAATAATAAAATGAACCGTCTAAGATTGCTAATTAGTGTTGTTGCCAAAATTGAAGTATGACCCATGAAAAGGGGACGAAAATAATCATAATTGCCCCTTTATGATCATCTTGACTTTAATCATGAGTGATAACAATGTTTGGCTAAATACCGAATGGCGATTGTTAGACGCAATCGTGCGTGTCTTGTATATGTTTGCATGCTTGTCCTTAGGGCCGACATAGTCTTTGATGTATGGTCGTGACCTTTCATCAAACTTGAGGCCTTAATAAGAAATTCGTTCATATCTAATCTTTAGGATGATCCACATCCAATTCAATTCAAAAGCCTTCACAATTTGAGCATTGTCCTAGTGGATTTTTTTCATATAAGATATGATCGAATTGCTGATTGCATCCTTTTATTTGGCGGCAAGCCATCGGCTTGGATTCCATCTGAATCTCTCGAGAACTATTAGCCATAAAACACCGACACTAATTCCACAAAAATCCATCCTGCTTCATACCAAGGAATTATTTTGTCAATTGAAATGGGAATGTTAAAAGGTCTAATCCTTATACTCATGCCTATACTTGAGTCAATCCACTTATCGCCTTGAGTAATAGAGTTAGGACCCCGAGTCACTCTGTCTATTCTCAACCGAATTGATTCGACTATAGGAATGAGTCATCTCTAAAGTCTTTTAACATGACCATGAAACAGGGAAATGAGCCCTAACTATCCGTTGTGAAACTCACAAGAGTCGTGACGGAATCCTTGCTAGAACTACGTGGGGTTTTGATCGGAGAGTAGATCGAAGTCCTATGATGATCGGTATGTAGAGAAATTTGGCTCTCATCCAAATGCAAACCCACCCTACATCAACGAATCTGTTGGCCCTAAGTTTTCCATTCGTGTGATTACATGTATATGCTTACGTGCATAATGATGCGTTTTCTTTTATGCTCTTCTTTTGTGGATCTATTTTATGAATCTGTGTTAATCAACAATCGGGATGTCTAAAAAGGATATAAATATATTAGTAGGAGCCCATTCTAAGAACGGAAGGAGTGGCAAATCCTTGATGTTCGTGCTTCCTAACCAATACCTCGAACCCACCATCTTAGGTTCTCATATTAGTCTTTTATATTGTTTTCGCCTTTTGGGCACAAGAGTCAACCTTTCTTTTTTTTCTTTTGGAAAAACCATAATTTCAAAATTGTTTATTGAAAATCCCATCCTTGTTTGGGCCATAACAAGGTGGCAACTTTAGTCATCCAAAATTTCGGGCGCCACAAGGAGATAACCTCTATGCCATGATAACTACTAAGGTTTTCGTCGTAGAAATCGAGCACAATGCCAATGACGAAGAGCTTTATGATTTCGAGACTGTAGCCGTTTTAGAGAAAGATAAAGCACCTATGGACTTTGATCCTTATTCTAACCCTAACATCCATTCGATGTCAAAAATGCAAGGGTACTTTCCCGAACTAGTCTGTAGGACAAAGGGTATACAACCCAATCTATTCGCCCCTAGAACTCACTAACAACTAAGAATTTGGCCTATACCATAAGACTCATAAAGAAGTAGCCAAAGGTAAGTGGGAAATTCAAGCTAAGAAGGTTGCACCATTAACAGTCCAATCAATTAAGCCCTATCATCGTAATCGAATATAAAGTCTATTATGGTTTTCTTGAGCCCTATTATCTAGAAGAAAAGGGCATCTTAATTCCGGGGTTAGAAATCTTTAACGATTGCCAAATGTTAGAAGAGGAGGCACCCTACCTCCTTAAAAAGAACATTCCACCCTAGACTAAACCAACATGGCAGGAAGCAATACTTTCAGTCTTCTATTTAGATAAGAGAAGTGCCTAGAGGGAGATATGGTTTCGGTACTTGTCCAAGGCTATGTCGCACCTGGAGTTTGATTTATCGAAGTTCTTCACCGATGTAAACGAAGAAGGGTCGAAGCACATCACTTTAATTGATAATAAAGAGGGCCAAAGAGTTTGCTATCATCCTAGGGGGCGATCGCTTGCAGTCGAAAGTTAGGGCTAGTTTTCTTTTTTTTAAATTCGTCGGTTCATCTACTCGTTAAGTTTGTTGTTTCCATTTCCGAGTCCGACGTACTCCTTTCTTCTTTCAATAAGAACAACCTTTCCGCTTACTCCTTGCCTTCTCTTGTTCTTATTTGTTTTGCCTCCGATAATGAACAAGAAATCCATAAAAAATTAATAAAAGCTTTGGAAGATCATCAAAATTACTCACCTATTCTAGATGATTCAATCACCACTAACTTAGGATCTCTAGATCGACCTCGGGAAGTTAAGATTAGGAAAACTCTAAGTCCAGATGAGCATAAGCACTTTACTTCACTTTTAACAGAGTTCATAGATGTCTCGCTTAGTCCTACAGAGACATGCCGGTATAGATTCTAGTATAGCATAACATAAAATTCAACTATTTGTAAATGCTAAGCTAGTTAAGCGGAAGCTTAGGAGGATAAACTTGAGTGGGCTTTAAAGATTAAAGAGGAGGTTCATAAGCGGTTAGATACCGAGTTTATTGGAGTAGTCCACTACCCTCGGTGCGTAGCAAACGTCGTACTCGGTCCCGAAGAAAGATGGAAGTGTTTGGATGTGTGTCGACTTTAGAGATCCGAATAAGGCTAGCCCCAAGGATGACTTTCCTCTACCCCACATAGATGAAATTTTTTTATTTATTTTTTGACATACGAGGCTATAGGACCTAGACTGATTTTTTCGGTTCGGCCTATGGCCGGCGCCGGTCGATGGCCGGGCTTGGCTCTTCGTCCAAACAGGTGTTATTCCCCTTTTGGCCCAAAGCCTTGCGACAAAAAGTAGATTTGAATTTTTCTATTTTTTAAAATTATGAAATAACATCTCGAGATATTTTAAAATTAATTTCAACTATAAAATGATTAATAGAAATTTTCAATCGCCCTTTCAAAATAAGATTCGAAAATCGGAAATCTCAATAAGAGACAAACCCCATCGTAGGAACCACTGGTCGGCCCGAGAGCTTCCATCGAGCTTCCCCACTCATGTCGGGTCTCCCTTTTTTTAAGGATTGATTTTTGAATGTGGGGATGAACCTTTTACTAAGATTTTCGAATGTTATTAAATCAAGTCAAAATGAATTAAATCGATTTGATTCGCGATTTTATTAATCATTTTATTTTAGCAATTATTTTAAAAGTCTCGGGATCTTATTTTCTAATTAAGGAACAAACGATATTAGGGTTATAATTCTGCCTCGGGGCTTTACACTACTACAAAACCGTAAAATAGCGACGGAAATTAGCGACGGAACCAATCTGTCGCTAGGTAGCGACGGAATCGGCGACGGACACCGACACAAAATGACAACTGGAGCGGACAACGACGGAATTAGCGACGGAAAATGACTTCCGTCGCCGATAACTCGGACATTACAAAACCCCGGAAAGTAAAAAAAATTTACTTTACTCATTAGCGACGGAGTATTCCGTCGCTAATCCGTCGCCGTTGACAATTTCGTAATTAGCGACGAACAGACGACGGACTGTTCCGTCGCTAATTACGAATAAATCCAAAACCGGCATCGGCCGCTTCCGGATTTCGCGAGCAACGAGAGAGCGAGAGCGAGAGCGAGAGCGACACCACCGCAACTTGACCACCGCCATCGCCCACTACCACCGGCGACTACGCACGCCGCCTTGTCGGCCGCCGCTCGCTGCCGTCGCCTCCCTTCCGCCGCCGGTTCAGGACCCCCAAGGCCGTATAACCACCGGTCTTAGCTTCGTTTCGCCGACCCTCGCACCGCCGCCGCTGCCGCTGGGTGGAGGACCCCGCCGACGAACCGCCGCGCTGCCGCATCACGCCGACCTTCGCCGTCGTCGCTCGTGCCGCCGCCGGTGCCGCCCATAAATTTGAGGTATGCTTGTGTTGATTTTTTGTAGATTTATGGTTTTAGAAAATTGATATTGAAATTGATGAATATATGTAATTTGTGGGAAATTAATGTTGTTTGTGAATGAATTTGAGAAGAAAAATGTGAAATTGTGTTGTTTAAGGAGTAAATGTTATTGAAGTTAAATTTAGGGTTTTAAAAATATAACTTAAAATTGACGAATATATGTACTTTGGTGGGAATTAATGTTGTTTGTGAATGAATTTGAGAAGAAAAATGTGTAATTGTGTTGTTTGTGGAGTAAATGTTATCGAAGTTAAATTTAGGGTTTTGAACATTGTAACTTGAAAGTAACGTATATATGTAATTTAGTGGAAATTAATGTTGTTTGTGGATGAATTTGAATAGAAAAATGTGCAATTGTGTTGTTTATGGAGTAAATGTTATTGAAGTTAAATTTAAGGTTTAAAAAATGTAAGCTGAAATTGACGAATATATGTAATTTGGTGGAAATTAATGTTGATTGTGGATGAATTTGAATAGAAAAATGTGCAATTGTGTAGGATTTGTGGGACATTATTGTTGAAGTTGAGGGAAATGGTGTTTTTGATTTATATATGTGTAATTGTTTGTTGTTTATTTGTGTGAGGTTGTTGACGCTAATTAGGTATGCTTATAGGTATGATTGCTTTACTATATGATTAGTTTAATTATATGTATATGAGTTTATTTATGCTAATTAGGTATGATTACTTTAATTATGAAATAAATATTTAAGAGTAAAATATTAAAATTAAAGAAATCTATGTATATTAAAAAAATTTATAGATGCGTAATGGTTATATATAGATTATGTTCGTTATAGAAAATATGTAATCATATAACATCTCCATGTGTTGGTATTTTTAACTAATAATGTAATAAATTGTTAAATTTCAATCGAATATATATGGACGGGCCTACGCATCGTAAATGGATGTATCGTAGGTTATTACCCGTACAGTCTGGGTATAGACAAGAGTTTTTAGACGGGGTTGAGGAGTTTGATGCACATGCTAGAAGCCAATCGAATTTGTGCATAATCAACAATATAGGTGTCCATGTCGCAAATGCGAAATTGGAAGTATAAGGATCCCGATGAAGTTAAGTTGCACCTCTATCCATATGGTTTTCTTCCAAACTATTGGTATTGGACTAGTCATGGAGAAATAGATCCTTATTTACATGAGGAGCAAACAATGGTTTATAACGTATAGTGTGAATTACTTGAACCGTTGGATGTTTACTAATAGTGTGAATTAATTGTTTATGTATCGAAAAATGGAGAGAGGTAGAGGCGGAACCAAAAGATCAGCTACTCGGGGAAGGGCTAGACACACCTCTACGGATGGGGAAGGTAATGATGTCGGCACTTCTACCCCCTCTCAAAACCCTCGGAACCTTCAAACTCCTGCCGGTGGAACACTATCTCCACATTCCCCTCAAAACCAAACTCCATTGGGGGTCATTTATTCCCAACCCTCCCTTTTTCCAACTCCCAAACTTCCCACACATGCAAAACCCACTGGGTGGGGCTTTCTTTCTAAACCCTCCATATTCTCAAGCAACCCCATATGTACTCAAACCCCGTCGAGTACATATACATATCACCAATATGGTACAAATAATGTACCACGCATCCACATTGGTTCCGAACAACGGCCACCACAAATGCCTACAAATGAAGGACCAACCGATACAAGGAACGAGGATCCTTGTCTTCAATCAAGTAGCGCTAGCAACTGAGAAAAATCCGAATTGAGCTAGATGGTAAAGGGTGAGTGTGATAATAAATAATAAAATAAAATAAGCATATTAGTTATTAGTTGAACTAACTATTTTATATGTTTATTGATTAGGTTCTACCCCATTGACAAAGTTGTGGGTACAATTTCCCACATCTTCCAAAGCAAGTACAATGGAGCTTGGCCTACATGGGGTAAAGTCCCTCGATCATAACGTGATCAATGGTTTTCCGAGTTTAAGGTAATGACACATCATTAGTTTTCTCAAGTTCGGATAACATAATCACTTATTGTGCATGTTCGAACATTATATTTTAATTTCATAACGTATAAACCACGTTTTTATTTATATAGAAATTTTTCACTTGGTCTCCAACCGATGAAGTCCAAATCGAAGAAATTTTGAAAAGAAAGGCAGGTGATCGCTTGAAGGACTTCATGCTCAAGGCGAGGAAAACTAAGAAGAAGCCGAAATGGTTGGGTGACAACTACCGGCGCGAGTTGCTCGAATATTGGGAAACCGCTGAGTACAAGAAGTTCTGCGAGCAAGCTCGAAAAACCGTCATGCTCGATCGTGGGGACTTGGTTCATCGCTCCATACGTGTGGCTCAATCCCTATGATGGAGCATAAGCGGCGATTTGTACGTACCCCTTTCTTATTGATTACGCATGCAACTGTTAACATGTTCATATTGGTAAATTGATTCTCTACTAATTTGTTTTTAATTTTAGATGAAGGAGCTTAAAGGAGTTCAGCCTCTACCGACCCAACTATTTTCACGCACGCACAAAACAAAAAAGGACGAATGGGTGGACAAAAAATCCAAGGCCATTTACGTGAGTAACCGTATATATGAATTCCGCATATTTTTCTATCTATTGTTTTCATTAACAACCTGTGATATTTACATGCCTCAAATATTTATATTATATTCAGGAGAAGTTTCAAAAGAGTGGGAAGAGTTACAAAACACTCAACCCACTCAAACTTCCAGATGATGACCCCAACTCTTCCGAGGATCATGTATCCACCCCTTCACAACAAGAGTTGTGGGTCAAAGCAAATGCGAACAAGAAAGGTCGCATTTATGGATTTGGATCCGAGGCTAGAAACTTGAAACCAACAATGTCCTTCAAATCACCGAAACCTTCTACTGCAGATGACTCGGAATGGAGAGCAACAAGTGCATAATTTAAATTCCGAGGTACATCAATGGATTGAGCATTGCCGGATGCTTGAGTTACAAAATCGGCATCTTAAGGCACGAGTCGACAGTTTCGCTGAGCCAATAGCACGTATGAATGAATTTCTGCAGTCTCAGCAAGCATCCGGATCTCACCGTTGACCACCACAACCACAAGAGGAAGAGGAAGAGGAAGAGGAAGAGGATGAGGAAGAGGATGAGGAAGAGGATGAGTAAGAGGATGAGTGAATTCAAATGTGAACTTTTGTATATATTGGTGATCACCACTTTGCGAACTATTTAAATGTGTTCTAGGTTTTTGTGAGCTATTGTTTGCTTGTTGTGTTCAACTTGTGATTTTTTTAAGTATGTTATGGTTGTTGATGATGTTGAATATGTAAGTTGGATTTGTACATCCAATTTTGATTAATTATTTGTGGCCGGCATATGTAAGTGTCACATATGTGAATGATGGATTTGTATATCCATTCACAATGTTCTGTACTAGGATAACGAATAATTAGCAAATAATATTCAAAATTTTTGACGAACAAATGACGGATAAGCGACTGAACAAGTACCAAGAAGCGACGGAATTACATCAAATTCCGTCGCTAATTGGCGACGGATATCAACGACTGAAGTGGGGTTTTTCCGTCGCTGATTTAGCGACGAAATCGGTGACTGAAAGACTTTCCATCGCTGATTTCAATCGGCTACGGAAAGAGAATCCGTCGCTAATCCGTTGCTAATTGGCGACGGACTTGAAAAATTCCGTCGTTGATATTTAGCGACTCGCATTTCAGCTGACTGAACAGTTCCGTCGCTAATTCCGTCGCTATTTGCGAAATTCCGTCGCTAATAACTAAAATTCCGTCGCTATTTCCGTCGCTAATCTGTTGTTTTCTAGTAGTGTTAGGGCCAAACACCAATCTAGACCGAAGCCACCACCGCCACCCCACGGTGCTGGGCCGTAGCCTCGCACCAGGGAAGGAGGTAGCTGGCCGGATGCCGTGGCTGGTGAAAGAAGCCTTAGTCTCCGCCCGTGGGCGGATCCAAATCCTAACGTCATTTCTTTCTCGCAACCGTGAAAACACCGAGATGCAAATTTGCATAGAATAAAACGTAAAACAGGGGAGTCGCCAGTTAATTTTTAAGAAGGAAAACTAAAAATAAATATTTGCTCTTCCAATCTTAGTATAGGAAAACTAAGATAAGAAGAGGCTAAAAATGACTCCGTCGGTCATGAACCGAGAATCGATTTGAGGACGAGGGTACGAAACGTAGAGACAAACCCTTTCGTCCCGCATGTCCGAAGACGACCATTACTAATTCGAGTAGTGTGTTAATAAAAATGTAAGAAAACAAGCATACAACATGCGTAACGAAATTAAAGCAACCAAAACATAATAAGGAAAACGATAAAGAAAAGCGATAAAGAATGCGATAAAAGAAAGAAAAGCGGAAATAAAAGATTATATCGGTTGGGAGGAAATTAAAGCGATTACATCTCTTAAACCACAATACAAAAAATGAATAAAATATAAATAAATATTACCGTTTAAAGGCTGGAATATGGCTTTCAGGTTGTCCCACCTTGCAGATCTGGATCTCCTCGCCGGATCCCTCGATGTAATGGTAACAATACGAAGAAAATGGCTAGTTTTGTGAATTGTGTTTAGGGTATGGTAGTGATCAATTGAATGAGTGCCCGAGAGATCAGAATAATTGAATATTCTTTGGCTCTTTGCACAGATTCAACGGTGAAAGATGAATGTTTATAGAAAATTCAGTAGAGTAATTGTTAGATGAGAGCATTCAAGTTGACTTTCAGCAAGCATGATGCTAAGGCAGGAAGCCGTGTGGGAATGAGAGTCGAGGCTCTCTATTTATAGGAGAGGACCTAGGTCACTCGTTAGCTTCTTGTACAACTACAAATTAAACCACTACTTAGGCTTATAATAAACAATATAGCATAGGAAAGTAGGGATCGAATCCACGAGGAAAGATATAACAACATGCAAGCTTTAATCTAATTAAATTTACTACTCTTAAAAACAAAATAGAAAATATAAATTAAAAAATCAATAACTAAAAATCATACAAAATTATCCAACAACTAAATAAATAATTTATACAAAATAATAAAACTACAATATCCCAGAAATATTTTTATATATTTTTTAGAATAATTAAAATAGAAAACTAAAGCGAGAAAACAAACAAATTCTAAAACAGAAAATTAAATAAGTAAAATTCTGCACTAAATTAATTATGAAAATAAGTACTAAAATTATCTAGGATATTAACACTAATTTTCTAGACCTAACCAGACCCTAAAAATATAAAAATAAACTTTAAAACCGAATTTATGAATTTATTTTATTAAAAACCTACAAGTAATTAAGCAAGAATTCAATCTGAAAAATTATCAAATCAATTTCAAAAATTATAAAATTAAATCACAGCAAACTAGGACTCTATCTAAATCCTAAAAGAAAATAAAACACGAAAAATAACAAAAGAAACTATTTGAAAACTAATTTCTAACAATCCGACTCAAAAATAATAAAAACCGACGTAAAAATAATCGAAAATTAAAATATATAAAGAATCAAAATTAAATTAAAATAAAATTACTAAAACTAATCTAAAATACTGATCTTTAGGAGGGGTTAATGAAATTGATAATAAAAGACTATAAATTTATAAATAAAAATTGACAAACTAAAGAAAATAACTAAAAAGCAAACAAATACTTATCAAAGATATCAAATTTATAAAAACACTTAGTATAATCTATATCCACCATGAAAATTATTATTTATCATCAACACACAAATTGATCTACCCATGAGCTAAACTGTAGAAGACAACCACTAGCGGATCTTCCTCGTTTTTCCTTGGTTATTAATTTACTTAGGCCTAGCCCTAAAATATTGATAACCCTAGCACTAGCACTAGAATTTAATCAAATTAGAGCATTAAGTATTAGAAAAACATCATCTAGCACCTAATAACCAATCTACTAGCAAATTGATTTAAGAAGGATTTATGATAATTTCCTAATTAAAACAGATGAGTATGAGTCGTCCATGATTAACTAGGGTGATACTTATGTCTAAAAGATCAAGCGGTTACGTACTTAAACCCTTTAAATTATCATATGAATTTATATAAAACTAATTAGTGTGCACTCCAATTAATTAGACATAAAATCATAAACATTAAAATAAAATTATCAATAGAATCATGGATCTAATCAATAAAACAATAAAGATCGAAACTTTGTTTCAAAGTAAATAATTTAACATGGTTTCAAGTAGATTATATTAATTATAAAAAGACTTACTTAAACATAATGTAATTTAAAATACGTAAACTAAATAAAAGTAGCATCTTTAATATTAATCGAACAATAAAAATTCAATCTTTACTAGTAAAAAATTACAATACTAAATAATACTACCGATATTAGTTTCTTTGGCCACAGGATGATGATGATGAAGATGAATATGATGGTGTTGGCGTGGGAGATGGGCAGCGGCAACAACAAGGAGCAGCGGCAGCAAGCGGCAGCGTGGGCAAGGGAAGATGGGTAGCTAGGTAGCTGGCTGCTTGTGTGGGCAGCGAACGTGAGCAAGCAGCAGCGTGGGCACGGGTTCCGAGAGGCAGCAGCGGCTAGGGCAGCTGTGTGTGTGGCTGCTTGAGGGGGCAGCAAGGGCTGCGTCCGGGCTCCTCTTCTTGTGTTTACAAGTAGTATATATATAAGGTGAAAGAGCTAGGGTTATTCCTCTTTCTTCTCTTCTAAGTTTCCTTTTCTCTTCCAAGCTTCCTTTTCTCTTTCAATTAGGATTTCATAAAATAAAATATCATAAAATAAATATTTTATGACATATTATTTTTATGGACCGACTTCATATATTTTTTGGATGCTTGTCGGTAGCTAAAAACCCACTTTTAACGTCTTTTCTCTTCTTCCCCACTTTATTCGATAATTACCTATAAATAGACAAAATAGGATAAATTAGATAAAATAAACTATATAATATAAACTAAATAACTACTACAAATATGTATAAAATACGACTTAACAGATCACAAATGACCTAAGGGTTTGCCTCCATTTAGTCGTCCAAACAGTTGAAAGTAAATCATACCATTCCTTAAGAGATAGAATCGGATCGGAAGATGATGAAATCGGATAGAACCTAAGTTAAAATGGAGAAGGCGGGCACCGGCCAACCATACCCTCCTAGGGTTTTGTGTCCTAATTATGTCTCCGAGGACTCTCCAAGCTCAAAACGCAGCGTTCCACTTTGCTTCTAGAAGGCGGGTGCCAGCCTCCCGACGTTGTTTATAGGGAAAGCTTTTAGCCTTGTGTGGGCTGTCTCGTGAAGCTTAATATGCAGCAGCTTGATGCTCCCGATCATGAAATACAACGCTTTCACATCATCTTCGAGTCCTCGGCTCCTTGTCCGACTTGGACAAAAGTAGAATGTATTATTCCGTACTTGGAATTTCCTAGCACATATCACGGGACTTCGGAATCTCTAAAGGCTTGGCCCGACTCTTGGACGGTCCGAAAGAAAAGAGGATTATGGACCGACCCAAGGAAAAACTCGTATTTATTTGGTGCTGGAGGTTCTTTGTGGTTTATTACACCGATCGATCATAGTAAAAATCCAAATCCACAAACAGGACTCGAGATTTATCATCATCGGGCCTACAAAACAAACCACATAAATAACAAGATCAAGGACGACACTTTTTAGGTGTCTACAGTTATTCCCCACTTTGACCGAGTTTATAAAGACGAAGGGTCAAAGTAGACACTAAAGGGTACTTACCTCGATTTCTATAAGGCATTGTGTGATGCTTGGAATTGGTTTTAGTTGAACCTCGAACTCCAAAGTGAGACCTGAACTTGATCATGATGCATGCGTTATGAAGTTCGGTAAAAGGATCCTAAGCTTGGGTTGATTAGAGCCTAAAGCTTGGCATGTTTCAATGCTGAAACTCGATCGTCTTTTGATCCGAAGCTTGGCTAAATAATCTATCTAGCATACTTGTTAGTGTATAATGTAATTGACAAAAGGTCGGTGTTTTTACCTAGATAATTCGATCAAAACCGACCGATAAAACTGTTCCGAAAAACCGATTCGTAGGCCCGTAAGCTCTCACTTACATGCATAAGGGACGAAAATCACATGCCCCAAGAGGACAAAGCTACTCGAACTAGGGAAGTAGGCCAGGCTGCAAAAGTTATCGCCGATTGGACTCCTCGGTGCCTCGTGGCCGGCGCTAGCCAGCCTTTGGCAGGCGTGGCCCCGACGTGCTCGACTAGATTCCTTTGGTTCCCCATTAATCATTTGAACCTTGTTTTATATGCTTGGATGTCTTTACCAGTTCGCCTATAAAACGGGTGTATAGTGTGTTTCATTTTGCACACCAACTCTTTATCTTACTCTTGTTCTCCTCTTACATTTCCTTACTTTTCTCCTTCTTGAAAGCTAGTTGGTTATCAAGAGTTCTTTGTTTTCAAAATGCCTAGAAGAAAGGCTCATCCTGTGGGAAGAACTAGAGCTGAGAGTCTTACTCAAGACTCCTTCCTCGAGCGCGAATGGCGTCCGCAAAATGAATGGGATCCAAGTGATCTTCTAGTTGAAGATGAAAGCCATGTTTCTTCACTTGCCTTTTCACTAAGCTAATTGGCTTAAACCTCTTCATTTGCTCATTTAGAGTAAAGTCTTAACCAAAATCCTGTTGGATTTTATCTTGCGAAAGGATAAATTCAAGTAGTGGACCTATCCCAAAGTTTATGGAGACCTACTAGAGGATGCACTTTCCTCTCGAGAACGTCATGTATAATATTGGGTTTGGGCCTCTCTACATCACTTTACGCCATCTGATTGATAGGAGTGGAAGGGATCCTATTAGAGCCATCGGTGAGCGGTTTTAGGACACCACCAACACGTTCCACCCCCTTCGGTGAGATGACAATAACTCCTTTCGATTTCATTGTTTTATCGGATTTAGGATTTTCTGGGGAACCTTTAGCTTATGATCGAAATTTGTACAAAAACCGTGACTATCTCCGTCACCTTTTGATCCCATAGCCGACATATTTTCACATAATAATCACTTTAAATACACCCTTATTTGTGAGGCTTTTGAGGATGAAGGTTTTTGGCCTCAACATTCTCCTTAACAACAAGTGAGGGACATGCTTGCTCTTCTATTGAGAATGGTTCTCTTTTTTGCAGCTCACTCCTGCCGATATTCACATTCCAATTCTCAATGTGGATGTTACTATGCCCGGGGACCTCCTCGCTTCGTCACGATCCCCGAAATCCCGGAGGAGCAATGTGTTAGGCATCCCTTTCCTAGAAATTGGAGAGGGGTAAGAGTTATGTGCTCTTTTCCTTTTAGTTATGTGCTAAAAGTGTCTTCCTCGTTGATAACCTCAAATAAACTTTATAGTACGACTAGGAAAAATCTAGGACCATATCTATCAGATTGAAGTAAGCTCTTCGTGGAATCTAGAATTTCTTTACCGATTGATCTTTCCCTACTTCTTGAGTGATTCCTCAATTAGTGTAGCGCTAAATTCTTCAAGCTTTTAGTGATTTTCTAATTGCTTCCTTGATCTTGTAGAGTCGCCGATCGAGAGCCACTCCTTCCGATAGTCTACCCGGTGCGCCCGAGACATCATCCCAAACTCATGAGCAACAAATGCCTTCTAGTAGTAATGCTAGACAAGGCTCGTCACGACGTTCTTCACAAGCATAATCATCGAGGAGTACGTTCGAGGCATGACCTAGTGCTTCCAAGCCTAGTACCTCCGATGCGGGACAAGGTTTCTTTGAGGAGAGCTTGAATATCATACCCTTGGAAGCCTTTGATCGACACGGGATTCCTCTTTACTTCCCTCGATCTTCTTATAGCGGACCATCATATGGGGCTTCTCAATCTTGGGACCAAGGAGGTGGTTAGTACCAAGGTGATGCAGGTGGCCGATTCTCTACGTCTGTCTTGGATGACTTCGAGAATTGTATCTTCGATGATGACTCGATGGCGATGTGTAGATGACTCCATGCCGCTTCGCTACTCGCTAATTAATGGACCTCTTGTAGAGTGCTTTGTTAGATATAATTTATTTTATAATGAACTCTCTTATGCAATGAGATGAAATGCAAGACTCGATTCTAAAATGCGTTCTTTTATTTAATATGATGCACACGACTTCGAGAAAATAATAAAGATAAAATAAAAAAAATTAGGCACTAGCCCCCATTCCCCTAAAAGAAAATAATAAAAAGAAAATAAGAAATCTCAAGTGCATAGTCCAAGTAAAGTGCGCTCCACGGGCTAGGACGAGAAACAAAAATAACCAAGGACTATTTAGGCCCGCAAGAAAACACGAAACAGTGCCGGGCTCGAGATGAGGCTAGATGCTGGGCACATACGAGTCCCACAAGGACTCGTAGTGCCACATTGTTATAGTCATAGGATTCAAAGAACTCCAAAAAACACCTATATATACGATCACTTGGCGCAACAAGAAATACACACACAAAAGCCTTCACCTAGCTGCAAAATATCCTCATCTAACGTCCATATATAAAACCATGGATTTCATGACTGAATTAACCCGGTCGATGCATGAGATGAGTAACATGGATAGGTCGGGGTTATCCAATTATGGGCTAAATGTCCTCTTTAGCATTCGCCAGTGAAAATTTATAAGCCATTCTTAAGAGCTGCTCGTGGCTTATTGGGATCACCATCACCATGTTTTTAGGTTCGGGGATAAGGAACCGTGTTCTCTACCCGAAGAGTTCGATGCCATACTAGGCAGCTTTAGGCGAACAAAACCAGCTGTTCCCAAATCCTCAAAAATCTCCATGAAAAGTATCAATATCGTCTAAAAGTAAGTAAAAAGCATCTACGGTGGATCCTTATTGGGAATCGGGTTAGCTTAACCAATCGATGAAGCACGACCGCAACGTGTATGCTTATGCTAAGTCCATCATTATCTATAGACTTTGAGCCCTAAATATGTGTTATCACTTTTCTAAGTCTAATCTAGACTCAAAATATGTTGTTTAGCTGATTTGTTGAAAAAATTATTTATATTTCTTCATCACCCTACTTACTCCCCTCTAGGGTGACTTAGACTCTCTACGAGCAAACCTTCAATTGGTATCAAAGCCTAGCCTTTCAAGAGGATCTCACCATCCAAAGGTATAAAGATCAGATGGCTTAGAATAATGGAGAGTTCAATGAAGGAAGATCATCCACCGGACCACCGAAGTTCAAAGGGTCAAACTTTTCCCGTTCGAAGAAGATGATGGAATGTTTTCTAATGGACAACGATGAAGATATTTGGAACATCATCCAAGATGACAAGTACATTCCAATGAAAACGAGGAATGTAACTCTTGTACCTAAAGCCAAATCTGAGTTCACCATCGAGGAGACCGAGAAATTCGGAAAGAATTTTAAAGCAATGAACACACCGATGTGTGCCATTAGAACTAAAGAACACAATAAGATCTCAGCTCGTGACACAGCTAAAGAGGTGTGGGACACACTTATCAACACCTATGGAGGAACAAGCCAAGTTAAGCAGGAGAAGATAAGTCAATATCTTCATAAGTATGAGTTGTTCAAGATGGAGCTAGAAGAAAGCTTCACTCGGATGTATATTCAGTTCACCGAGATTACCAATAATCTCAAATCTCTGGGTAGAAGGATTTCTCACGAAGAAATGTCCAGAAAGATTCCGAGAAGTCTACCAAAGAAGAGATGGGGTCCTAAAGTGATAGCCATTGAAGAAGCTCGGAACCTCTCTCAACTAAGGCCATACGAGCTTATTGGCAAGCTACTCACTTACAAGATTCATCCGGAGGAAGAGGATGCAGAGGTCGGCACTAAAAAGAATATTGCGATGAAGGCCTCGGAAAGCGGATGTAAAAGTCCGAGCTCCTCGGAATCAAAAGAGGACCCTATGGCACTCACAACCTACGGATTCAAAAGAATAATGAAATACAAGAAGTGGGAAAAGAGGCTAAAAGATGAGTTCTATTAGAAAGATAAGAAGGACAGAAAAGGTAAATATTCTTCTCCTTCAAAGTTATCTTTATCTAACAACTTTAGTTGCTTTGAATGTGGCAGCAAGGAGCACATAATCAAAGATTGTCCCAAGAGAAAGAAGGATAGGAAGAAGAAGGCTATGATGGCTACCTAGAGTGATGACGACTCATCCGAAGAAGATGACTCGAGAGGACTCTAAGGGTCTTATGGTACCTACGGACTCGTAAGCTGAATCAAAGTCGGACAATGAGGACACGGATATTGATGAGGTAGTTAAATACTTTCTCAAATTTTCAAAAGTTGATCTAGCACGATACATTTTCACTTTGGAAGAAAAGTCCAATTCGACTCTTTCTAGTTCAAAGAACAAATTGAGTCACTTATCGATGAGAGCAATTTTTAAAAGTAAATTGGACAAACCGAGACAAAATCTGAAAGAACTTAAGACTAGTACTTAAGCAAATGAGACCGTGTCTCTGTCACTCGGAATAGAGAATGAGCAACCGAAAAGAAAGCTCACCGAGTCTAAAGAGCTTGTTTTGAAATTCACTCGAAGGTTTGAAAACCTTGATATGTTATTAGGCTTTCAGTGTGTCTCCTTTAGGAAAGAAGGACTTGGTTTCAATAAAGAAGAGGAATCAAAATCCTATTCTAGTCTTTTCAAAAAGGATTCCAGAACTATAAAGTTTAGGAAGGCTAAGCATGGTCCCATTCATACAAATGAACAGAGGACTAAGCCTAGACCAGACTTACAAGAAAAAGCCTTCTCTTCCCATTTACAAAAGAAAAGATTTTCAAAAGAAAGAGACACAGCACTCGGTTTTCGGAAGAAAGACTCGGAATCAGACTAGCACTCCAAAGTTATTCAAATATAGGTTCCCAAAAGTGCTCTTCCTCGGAAAAGGACCTCAGTAAAGGGAGTTACCGAGTTTGAAAGAGGAAATGAGAAGGGTTAGTTTGTTTACGTCTTACAGGTAACTCGGAAGAAGAAGAAAGGTCAATTGTACTTAGACAAGTGGTTGCTCACGTCACATGTCAGGAGATTCAAGACTCTTCTATGAGCTAGAAGATTTGAAAGGAGGGAAAGTCACTTTTGGAGATAACAAAGAAAGGCAAGATAGTAGGGATTGGCAAAATTGGTAAAGAAAACAACACAGTCAGCTCAGTCTACCTTGTCAAAGGACTTAAGTACAATCTCCTTAGCATTTCTCAGCTATGTGATAAAGGTTAAGAGGTAATATTCACCGAAACCAACTCGCTACATCTCTGTTGTAGTCACCAAAGAGACTAAGCTCTCACGTCCGAGGTCGGTAACACCTACACTATTTCTCTGTCGATTCAAGTCAGAATTTAATTTGTTAAAAAGCTTATGTGAATGATGATTCATGGACTTGGCATCGTAGATTAGGCCATATTAGCATGCATACTATCAAGAAACTTACATCTCATGAACTGGTTAGGGGTTTACCTAACTGTGCTTTTAAGAAAGATAAGATATGTGAGGCATGCACAA
Organism: Talinum fruticosum; assembly: GCA_021018815.1. Classification (NCBI taxonomy): domain Eukaryota; kingdom Viridiplantae; phylum Streptophyta; class Magnoliopsida; order Caryophyllales; family Talinaceae; genus Talinum; species Talinum fruticosum. The sequence goes on along the minus strand of JAITYX010000120.1, from coordinate 866,389 downwards.
AAGGTATGCAAGTTAGATCATCTTTCAAGCCACTCAAAACTATATCTACATCAAAAGTGCTTGAATTTCTTTATATGGATTTGTGTGGTGAAATTCCTGTGAAAAGTCTTGGAGGTAAATCATATGCACTTGTTGTTGTTGATGATTTCACGCGATTTACTTGGGTTTGTTTTCTTAAGAATAAGAATGAAGCCTTCAAAGAGTTCACTAAGTCGCGTAGAAAATTCAAGTGGACTCTCAAAGTTAGATCGAAGGATTCAAACCGACCATGGAAGGGAGTTCGATTACTCGGAATTTGTAGACTTTTGTAATAAGAATGACATCTCTTATAACTTTTCTGCATCAAGAACTCCACAACAGTAATGGACTAGTGGAAAGAAAGAACAGAACTCTTGAAGCAATAGGAAGGACTATGATTATTGAAAATGATCTACTTTACTATTTATGGGCCGAGGCAGTCAACACAACGAAATTACACACTCAACGGATGCCTCATCGGACCTATCTTGAAGAAAACACCCTACGAGCTTTACAAAGGAAGAAACCCAACATCTCCTACTTGCACCATTCGAGTGTAAGTGTTTTATCCAGAACAATAGTGAGCAACATCCGACTAAGTTTGATGCTAGGTCCGATGGAGGTATATTTTTGGGTTATTCATCTCATAAGCAAAGCTTACCGTGTTTTTAACAAAAGAACTAACAAAGTGGAAAAAAGTATCCAAGTTGTCTTTGATGAAATTGATCTTGGCAGGATAAGTGAGTCCACATACTCGGATCTTAGACTCAACAGAGATGAAGATGACCTTGCTGAAGTTGAGCTCGGAAAGAGTCAAAACGAATTACCGAGGTAACTCGGAATGTAGAAATTAAGAATGTTCGACTCGGAGTGAACAAATTCAAGAGCCAGCTCGAATATAGAAGAACTCAATGAGACTTAGCAAGATCAATCAACTAAAGATCAGCCTACTCAACCAACAAACTTGGTAAATCAAAGGACGGGTAAAGCCTTTAAATAGGCATCCAAGCATCCACCTAAAAACATACTTTCCGACATCAACAAGTGGGGTAATAACTCGATCTTCTTTGCATAATCTGTGTGCATTTTCTATATTAAACGATCCCAAAGTCAATTCAAAACAATTTCTTCAACACATTCACTCATCAAGCTTGTTTTAAACAGCATTCTCAAATCAGTTTCACTTCTCGAAACACATATTCACGTTTGAAACGCATATATCACAAAAATCACATTCAAGCATCAATTTGTGTAAAACATATAACTCCTTTCAAAACTAACTTTTGAACATCATTTGGAATCATGTTGCTTTACTAGTTAAGCATCTCCATGGTAAGGTTCAACATCCAAAGCTAGCATATTTATTCAAGTATTTGCCCAAGAATCTCATATCTATTCATATTCATCCACATTCTACTCAAGCAAGAATTCCCTATTCCCATATACATAATTCTCGTCTCACTCCTCTTCCAAAACCACAATTAATCAATATAGATACATACTCTCTTGGTACTCTAATTTTTCGTTCCTCTTCTATACCTTAATGTCCCCGCCCTTGAACTTAATTCACTTTCGGGCCTTATGAGTTTAGGAACTAAAACTTCTTCGAGCCACAATAACTACAAGTAGTTACCATCTAACTTCAAGCGTCCCAATTTCTCACAAATTGCCATCTTTACCTCAAATTTTCATCTTATGACTCTACCTTATTAATCAACTCTTTCTCGCCCATACTCGCCATATAACTCTTAATTTCATTTTACCACTCAAATTCCCTTAGCCCCTCTTATCTTCCAATTTAGTTCAATCTCAACAATTTAAATATTTTTGAACTCAATTAACCCGGCAATTACCCACTTCTCATTCCCATGCCTCAATTGTGCATAAATCAATATGGGCTCATACTACCCCTTTATAATCCCAATCATTATTTCCCGATATTAGCAATTATCTCTTAACGCCGTAAATTTAAGAAATCTCTAAGGGTTCAATCTGAAACATTAGCTCCTAATTCGCACCCAAATTACAACTTCTTCATCCTCAAATTTCTAATTGAAATCTCCATATCACCCATCCAAGTTTAGCAACTAATTCCGTTAGAATTTTTAGGTTCCCAAATCCACCTTAACAAACTCAATCGAATTTTCTCATGTCCTAGTTTAGCCCTAGCTACTTCCTAAATTCACTCTATAGTAAACACATTCAATATTCACAACAAAATCCAATTGGGTTTCGAAATTACTTATAGTTTAGAGTATAAGACCACCCAACTCGAATTAGGGATTAAGTAATTGATTTGGGTTAATTGATTTGGTGGCAGCACAGGGTTGTTGAGAAGCGGCTCGGACCTAGGTGGTCAAGTTAGGGCAATATCATCATCCGGCTCATCCACTTGAAAGATGACAGGGACTTCCGAGTCAACCGGTTTGGACTGTCTAACGTCCCGATTGTCTTCCGACCAACTTAGATCGTGGTCCGAGGAGATTAGTTCAGGTTCGGGCTCCATAGCACACTTGTCTTTTGGTGGAGCGGCCTTGTCATTTGCTCCTTCTTCCTCCACATTCTTCTCTTCAGCCGAGACTCGCTCGCTCTCGCTGCGACCTCGCCTTCTTCTTCTTCCTCTAGCTCATCGGAGGTCACTTGGCCGGGCTGGAGGACTCCTCGGATGTGTCGGAGGATTGTGAGTCTTGCACAACCTTCGTCCCGCGCTCTCGAAGGAGTTGAAGCCGCTCACGCCGCTCACCAAGAATGCCCTTGAACTCAAGCATAAGGGATTGACACTCCTAAATCCGAGATTGGCTGGTCTTTTAGTTAATAACCATGCCATGAAAGATGCGCTGAGAGAGGGAACAACCGATCGAAGTTGGTCAGCCGTTGAAGCGAGCCTTTCGAATAAGGCGAGCAAATGCTCCAAGAGAGAGAGAAGGTTGAGAAGAAGAGTGACCGAAAGAAGTGGATGGATGTGCTTGGTTGAGTCCGAGTCCGGGGAGGAGGAAAGGCATGTTCCAACTCGGAAGAGCGAACCCATTCACCGGGTCTAACCTCCTGGTATCCATAACCTAGAAATTTCTTTTCTCGCCAAGAATTATGGCCAACTCGGAAATGGCAGGGGGATCCGAGGGATGGGTGATCTTGAATTGTTTGAAGATAAGAGTGAGAAGGGCTCCAAAAAGGAAATGAGTGGATTTCTTTGATTAAGCGGGGACTTGAGCCATTTGCTCGATAATGAACGGAAAGAGGTCTACATCGTAGCCCTCCACGATATCAAATAGAACTTTAAGGACCCCGGAGTTTGGGTTCTTCTTGCTCGAGTAGTGAGCAAAGAAAGTCCTCATTAGAATATAGCAGAGCAATCCGACTTCGCTCTTCATCCGAGTCACGGAAAAGTTTTTCCGCTGCTCGAGCACTTCTTTGGCAAATTTGTCAAAAAATCATCGACAATTTCTAGGAATGGAATATGATTGGCATTGAGAAAAAGAGAGGTGACGTTGAAAAGCTTGTGGAGAAGAAGGAGGTTGAGCCTAACAACTGTACCTTAAACTTTCAAGGTGATGACACCCCGGAGAAGGACTTGTTGCTATGAAACTCGGGTATGAGTTACGGATAGATAAAGTTGTTGAAGCATAAATAATTGTATACTCCACTTTCTTGATCGTATTTGAGCCAAGAAAATGATGTTGTCTTGAAGAATTTGTCATCCAATGTGAAGTGTTGGATGACAAACACTTTGAAGGGTCGACGTACCCTCTTGAGTTATCTTTCGGGCCTTTTTGGTTGCGGACCCCATGAACTTAGATGCAGAACCTCGTTTAGGCATTGTGAGAATGGAGAAGTGAGAGGTTACTTGAGAGCGAGAGAGAGAGAGAGCTTTGAAAGTAAGGAAAGAGTATGAGAGAGCGGAATATTTCGTGCAAAAAGAGTAATGTGCAAAGTGAAGAAATGACAGACATGATGTATAACAGTCCAACCGCTACAATTCCAGAGTGGTTTTCCGTCTACCGGTTTGAATTCTTCTATAGTGATGCGTGTCGAGAGAGAAAAGAGAGTTTTAAGGAAAATCTTTATGAGATTCTCCATTTATCTAAAGATGATCTCAAAAGTTTAGTGTCTATTTTGCTCAAAAATTGAGTATGACTCAGTATGGTTTCTAAGCGATTCGGAAAGCAATTAACTCACAGCTCGGCCTCATTTTGAAGTCAGCTGATCCATTCGTTAAACAAGTATAAACCAAAATTAAACATGTAATCATGTATTAATCGTGCCAAGCTTAGTCCTAATAAAACAAAATTGATCCTCACTAAGTGGCTTAGTGAAAATATCGACTAACTGAAATTTCGTAGGAATGAATTCAAGTTTAATATCACCTTTCTCAGAATGGTCTCTCGGAAAATCATACCTGACCTCAATATGCTTTGTGTTTGAGTGGTGAACTGGATTCTTAGTGATGCTGATTGCACTTTGATTGTCACACTTGATTGGGATAGATTTGAATGAGACTCTAAAATCCTTCAAGTGCTGCTTGATCAATGATAAGTGCCATATTTGTATTAGATTTCATAGGAGGTTGCTTGTCATTTTTGGGGATTTATATTCATATTTATGTACTTTATGCCCCATTTACGCTTTACACTTGGGTTTTGCGTTTTTGGTATGTTTCAGCAGCTTCTTGGCGATTTGGATCTGATTTTGTCATATTTTCAGTCCAAAGCTATTTTGAGTCTATGTTTCTAACTTCCTTATTGAAAGAGCTTTCCAATGACATATTATAAGCTCAATTCTTTTGATGAACGGAAAAGATATGAGTTAGAAAGTAAGAAGGGTGCGGTAACAGACACTTCTTTACTCTCTTAATCATGTTTTTTTCTCACACTTGTGAAGCAAGCATAATGATGAAAGAATTAGAAACTATACTCAATGAGCTTTCCGGCAAAATAAGAATCGCATCATTTGGATATCGGACGAGGATGTTATGACTGAATCAATTTGACGCATGTCTTCCAAGCAACCAACACGGACAGCCCGTTTCGGAGGAAACGACCCGTGATGGAGGTCGAGCCTTGACATCGAGAATGGGCAGCCCGTGTCCATGGACATGACTCGTTTTCAGTGTTTCCGTCCGGTTTTGATGTGCCAGGAGCTAACACGGGCAGCCCGTGTTGGAGGACATGACCCGTGTTGGAGGTAAATTATGCCGAGATGCTTCGGTTTTGACGGTTTCGGCTCTTGATTGCTTCTTAATGGCTTATTTAAGCTGATTTTTGGCCATTCCTGCATCTATCCAGTCCAGAATCCATAGTTCATCCACCACTCACCCATCTCCATTATTCATCCATACCTTCCATCCACATCAAACCAAAAACTTTGAAGATCGAAGAAGAAGATTGAAGCGATTGCGGGGTTCCGTTTGAAGTTGAGAGATTCAAGTGGAGCACTTCAAGCCTATCATCTACTTGTTCATTTCTTGCTGTTTGAGGTTTGATTTCAATGTATTGGATTTTAGTTAAGCTTTCAATAAACATGTGTGAGTAGTGTAGTTTTTCTAGGGATTTGTAATCCGAAACAATGTAGTTTGATTAGTTTTCTTTGATTGGTGCTTGAATTCTGATTTTGATTCAATAGAAGGTTGTGTTTATCATGTTTATGAGTGTTTTGAAGGCCTAGGATAGTTGTGTTTAGAGATTAATCTATCATATACTGAAAAGTGAAATAGAATAATCCGACAACCAACCTTTCTACCTAATTTATGAAATTTGAGAAAAGAATAGTAAATTAGGGGATCACTTTGATAATTTGAAATCCTTAACTTTGATTAACTTAAATGCATACAAAAGTTATTTGATAGGTTAATTGAAGCAATTCTATTAAGCATCGAAAGAGCGGTAGAATTTTGTGATTATCGATCCTTGATTTATTTGAATGAATGATTGCACAAATTATGCTTAAATAATCAAACTCATTGTTAGGAAAGAAAATCCCTCGATTTTTTTATCCATTGATTTAAGTCTTGATTAATTTTCTTAATTTTAATAGTTAGAACTAGGTTAGAGAGAACAAACTCCAAAAAATCTAATTTTCTTAGCAATTGAGTAGAGGGCTAGTTTAGTGCGTTGCTAGATCGAGTCCTTGTGGGATTGACCTTAGCTAGTTACAACCATACACCGTTCGCTTGCGGCCTGTCAAGTTTTGGCGCTTGATCAACGGAATCCGAGCACGGCAAGCTCCAGTGCAATGTACTCGGCTTTAGCAGTTGATAGTGCAATGACCTAGAAATTGGCATGGTCCCGATGTGCTCTTTCGTCAACTTTGTAACCAGCATAGTCAGCATCTAAGGATCCAGTTGGGGCCAATTCTAAGTCTCTTGAAAACCATAGACCAAGATTCTTAGTCCCTACAAGATATCTAAAAATCCTCTTCACCGCAGATGAGATGTGATTCTTTTGGATTAGCTTCAAATCTTGTACACAGACATACACTAAACATAATGTCTAGCCTCATCGGATATGAGATATAGCAGAGATCCAATCATACCTCTATAGAGTTTCGATCTATTGCTTTACCTTTTTCGATCCGAGTCTAGTTTTATCGTCGCTACTCTTAGGTGGGGCTGCATGTTTTGCATCTTGAATCTTCTACTTCTTCAACAACTCCTTGGTATACTTACATTGATGGACATAGATTCCATCTTTGTCTTATCTCGATTTGTAGACTAAGAGAGAAATTGAGCTCTCCCATCATGCTCATTTGGAACTCCTGTCTCATTAACTTAGAAAACTCTCTCTCGGATTTTCATTAGTAACTCCAAAAATAATATCATCAACATAAATCCGAGCAATAAGGAAATCTTTCCCCTTGGATTTTATGAAAATAGTTTTGTCAATCTGACCTCTTTTGAAATTATTTTTAACCAAGAAACTGTTTAATCTTTCAAAGAAAGCTCGGGAGCTTGTTTAAGACCATATAAAGCCTTTTGTAGTTTAAAACCAAGATTTAGAAATTTTAATTTTTCAAATCTAAGGGGTTGCTCAAAATACACTTCCTCTTGAACGAAACCATTCAGAAAGGCACATTTGACATCCATTTGATATAGTTTAATATTCATGCTAGATACAAATGCCAATAAGATTCTAATTACTTCAATCCTAGCAACAGGTGCAAAGGTTTCCCCACAATCAATTCCTTCCTCTTGATTATAACCTTGAGCCACAAGTCTAGCTTTATTTCGACTACCAACGCATTCTCATCTAGTTTGTTTGTGAGAACCCATTTGGTTCCTATGACTAGGTGGTCAGCAGGTCGTTTGGTTAGAGTCCATACTTGGTTTCTTTCAAATTGATTGAGCATTTCTTGCATGGCTTCTACCCATTCAGGTTCATTTAGGGCCTCTAGTGCATTTCAGGGTTCGAGTTAATGATATGAATGTACTAAATGCACATAGATTTTATAAAGAAGAACGAGTTGTTACCCCACTCTTAATGTTAGATAAAATGTTCTCAAGTGGGTGGCTTGAAGCATAATTGAATGCTTTACCTTTTCTCTTGTTAACCAAATTTGTTGCTTGAGTTGGCTGATCTTCGATAGTTTGAGCTTGCTGAGTCTCCTCATTCGCTTGCCCTGCAGACATTATGAGCTGGCTCTTGAGATTATTCGGTCTAAGTCACAGGTGTTCCGTTCCGCCTCATTCCGAGTTGCTTTCTTTTGACTCTTACCGAGCTCGGCTTTAGCGAGATCAACTTAATCTTGACTGAATTTCGAGATATGAGAAGGTTGACTCACTTGTTCTTCCATGATCTATCTCATCAAACACAACGTGGATACTTTCTTCCACTTTGTTAGTTCTTTTGTTAAAGACACGATAAGCTTTACTTGTGAGATGAGTAACCCGAAATATACCTTCATCCGACTTAACATCAAACTTAGTCAGGTGATCCTTACCGTTATTGTGAACAAAGCACTTATATCGAAAGGGTTTGAAGTATAAGATTTTAGGCTTATTTGCCTTGTAAAGTTCGTAGGGAGTTTTCTTCACGATGGGTTTAATGAGGCATCTGTTTAGTGTGTAGTTTGTCTGTGTTGATCGCTTTAGCCCGAAATAGTAAGGTAGATCATTTTCAATCATCATTGTCCTTCCTATTTCTTCAAGAGTTCGGTTCCTTCTCTTTACTACTCTGTTTTGTTGAGGAGTTCTTGATGCTCGAGAAGTTGTAAGAGATACTTATTCTTATCACGGAACTTTGCAAATTCCGATTAGTCGAACTCCCTTCCATGGTCGGTTCGAATTCTTCTAATATGAGTTTGAGACTCCACTTGAATTTTCCTACGAGCTTGCTGAACTCTTTGAAAGCTTCATTCTTGTTCTTAAGAAAACAAACCCGGTAAATCGTGAAAAATGATCAACAACCACAAGTACATTTGATTTACCTCCGAGGCTTTTCATAGAGATTTTAGCACATAAATCCATATGAAGCAATTCAAGCACTTTGGATATGGAAACAGTTTTGAGAGGTTTAAAGGATGATTTGACTTGTTTCCCTTTTGTGAATGCTTCACAAATTTTATCTTTCTAAAATGCACAGTTAGGTAAACCCCTAACTAAACCATAAGATGCAAGCTTTTTTATATTGTGCATGCTAACATGACCTAGTCTACTGGTTCTATGTCCAAGAATCATCATGCAATGATTCTTTTAAATAAGATAGATTCTAACTTGGATTAGAGAGAGGAATAGTATACGTGTTACCTAACCTCTTACCCGAGAGCTTAGTCTCATTGGTAGCTGCATTATAAATGTAGCAATTGGTTTAAGTGAACCTTATCTACCTGACCTTGTCGGACATCCGAGAGATGATGAGCAAATTGTAATTTAATCCCTTGACAAGATAAACTGGACTCGACTAGGTTGTCTCCTTCACCGATCTTGCCAATCCCAACTATCTTGCCGTTACCATCATCTCCAAAAGTGACTTTGCCTCCTTTAAAATCTTCTAACTTAGAAAAGAGTCTTGAATCTCCTAACATGTGGCGTGAGCATCCACCCTCTAAGTACCAATGACCTGTCGCCTTTTCTCGAGTTACTTGCAAGTGAGAAACACACTAACCTTTCTCACTTCCTCTAACAAACCTAGTAACTCCCTTTATCGTGGTCCTTTTTCGAGGAAGAAGACTCTTGGGAACCTAGATTTGAATGACTTTGGTTTTGGTCCGATTCCGAGTCTTCTTTCCGGAAAACCGAGTCCGTGTATCTTTGCTGCCACATTCAAAATAACCAGAGTTCTTAGTTAAAGATAACTTTGAAGCGGAAGAATATTTACCTGTTCTCTCCTTCTTATCTTTCTTATACAACTCTTCCTTTGGCCTCTTTTCCCACTTCTTATGTTTTATCATTCTTTTGAAGCCTCGGGCAATGAGTGCCATCGGATCCTCTTCTTAGTCCGAGGAGCTCAAACTTTCCTTTCGCTTTCGAGGCCTTCAGACACAATGTTCTTTTTGGTGCTGACCTCGACATCTTCTTCTCTAGATGAATCTCATGAGTAAGCAACTTCTAAATCGGTTCGTCCGGCTTTAGTTGTGGGAGGTTCCGAGCTTCCTCGATGGCTGTCACCTTGGGACCCCATTTCTTCATTGGTAGACTTCTTAGAATTTTTCTGCACATTTTCTCGTGAGAGATTTTTCTACCCAGAGATTTGAGAGTGTTTGTAATCTCAGTAAAGCGAATAAACATCTCACTCGATGTTTTCTTCCGGCTCTATCTCGGAACAACTCATATTTGTGAAGATACTCGACTTATCTTCGCCTTTTTCACTTGGCTTGTCCTTTGTATGTGTCGATAAGAGTGTCCCACACATCTTTGGCTATGTCACGAGTCGACACTCGTTGTACTTTTCCGAGCTAATAACACACATTAGAATGTCAATTGCTTTGAAGTTCTTTCGAACTTCTCTACTTCTTCATTGGTGTACTCGTATTTTCCTTTAGGCATAGATCTTGTTCCTTCTATCTTCATTAGGATGTAGTTGCCTTCTTGGATGATGTTCCGGATATCTTCATCGTTGTCCGTAAGAAAGCACTCCATCGGTTTCTTCCAATGCACGAAGTTTGACCCTTTACGTTGTGGTGGTCCGATGGATGACATTCCTTCATTGAACTCTCCAATGTTCTAAGCCATCTGATCTTTAGACCTTTAGATTGTTAGATCCTTCTTAGAAGGCTAGGCTCGATACCAATTGAAGGTTTGCTTTTGGAGTGTAAGTCACCTTAGAGGGTGGGTGAATAGGGTGATGGGGAAATTTAAACAAACTTAGACAATTTTTACTAAGAAAGAAATCAGCTGCTGAGTCCGAGTCTAAATTGGACTCGAAATGGAAACACTCAAAGATACATAGAAACCCTCCTTGGGTAGAAAACCACGGTATGTGCTAATCCAAGCACCAAGTCAAATCAACTATTTGGAATCCTCAAAATACAAAGGACTGACTCTACCAGAATTGCTCCCTTAAATAATTCCTAACGAGTGTTTTCCTAGACTCGAAGTTCCCTTATCTAATCTAGTACTTCCTGACCGAGATAACCTTTACAGATCGGGGACAACTAAGCAGAGTTAACCCTTACAGCTCAGTCACGGGACTTTACTCGGAAAGTAAGATAAGTATGTAATCGATTACAAGATTTTACAACTCGGAAAATATTAAGTACGGACTTGGAGTTGTAAGTAGAAGATTGAGTGAGTAATGTACTAAGAGAATTAGACAAGTGTATTGATCAAAATGGTTTCAAGCAATCTTGTAGTCTTGTGATGTGGCTTCTATTTATAAATAACCAAGCACGGTAGCAGTCGAGTCCGATTTCTAGATCGAAGTCTTTACTAGCCGTTGGAAGGATTTTTCCGAGTCACTTAGAAAAGATCCGTTAGAGTGTGAACGTTGGGCAACAAGTATTTGCTCCAAAAAGTGTTCCAATCAACTGGTGTTGTTTGAAAAGCAAGGTGAAAACCACCGTTGAGCCTATCGTTGGAGTTTTCCAATTTCGAAATAGACGGCCTTGACACGGTGTCGAGTCCCGTCCGAATTGGATAAAATTTTCTGCTGGTGTTTAACAGCTAGAAGCCGGTTGCTTTTGAGATTCGGAAAGATAGATTAGTTTTGTTTGAATAACCCACAAAAGCAAACCAAATTGGTTCTCAAAGTATAAATTACTTTGGTCTAAGGTTAAGCAAAGATATTAATGAAATTTGAGTAATTAAAAGCGTAATTATCTTGGGCATGGAGAAGTGGAATATTCTAAGTCTAATATCAAATAGGTTCAAACTCACCTCGAATAAAATCTAGAGAAATGAAATTAAGAATAATCAACAGAGAAAGTGAATTTGATCTATCAAGTAATTATCTAAGAAATAAACCGACTTAGAAGACTGAATGAACACTATAATTCGGTTTACTTTAGCAAGCACAGTTAGTACTTGGAAAAGGTGCATTAAGAGAATTATTTGATCATGCAATGGTTCCAAGTAGATTCCGAGCGGATCGGAATACCTTAGTGGAGAAGATATAAAAGAAGGTGTTATCTAAGTCACTCGGAATAGTGATGAAAACTTGCATACGAGTTTCTATGTAGCTCGGATCGACTTGCAATCAAAACTTTAGAGAGATAGAAGTTTATACCTAAGTCTTTCATAAAATATTTAGAGTTAAGATCCGAGTCTTCAGCCAAATAAAATAATTTCATATTAGGTGAGTTCATTTGCATTAGCCAAATAAAATCATCTCATATTAGGTGAATCCATTTGCATTAGCCAAATAAAATTATCTTATATTAGGTGAGTCCATTTGCATTAGCCAAGTATGATCATCTCATGTTAGATAAGTCTTTTTGCATTTAGGATTCATTTGTTTATAATAGGTGAGTCCATTCTTTTCATTTGCATTTAGTCGAAAATAAATTACTCTCAAATTAGGTAACGCATTATCATATATAGAAAACATTTTTTCTTTAAGGATCATTCATTTATGAGGTTATCATCTCAATTAAGTCATGCATCATATCATCATCGCATCCGCTATATGCATCCAAATAAAAAAAAACCTTAGTTTCTTCGTGTCTTGCGCTTAAGTCCCTTCCTCCAAAAAGTGATCTTCTCTCATATGGTCCTAAACCTTATCCTTTGGGCAGAATAGGGAGGTCTACGTCTCACAATGGAGCGTGGAATGTCTTCTTTCCTTTCTACTCCGTGGTCTACACCGGTGCGATAAGCTTCGGTGCATGCCACACTTGTCACGGTTTATACCTTGTCCTAAGACGAGTACCTAGAAAGAGTTCCCTTCTAATGGATGCTAACCCAGAATAGTATCTTAACCTCGGTTTGCTCAATCGGAATATAGTTAGGGTGGAAACTACATTTCGGATCAAGAGGAACATATATCATCTATATCGAGGAATCTTAAGACTATCATAAGGGCTATTGAGGCTAGTAAAAGAGATAAGGAAGTTGAACGTTTGAAAAGGGAAGAGGCCGAAGAAGCTGAATGCTTGAAAAGGGAAATGACCTTAGTTTTGTCACCACCTATTTTGTCTCCTCCAAGTAGTCCCAAATGCAAATCCCTCAACACGAACCCAAATCTTAGCCTCGATTCCCGTTTAGATCAGGTAGAACGGATGTTAAGGGAGTCATCCATGTTCGGTAATCATTACTTTGATCATAAGGGGTTCATTTCAATCCCTAAAGGTAAACTACGTCCTCCGTTTACCATGCACTGGTATTAAATTCAAATGTTTTGAAAATCCCTATCATTATGTACATAACTTCTTAGGAGCAATGACTCTTAAGAATATTCCTAAAGACACTTACCACATCATCTTCCCTGGACATCCGATATGGATGTAATGAAGTGGTACAATGTGGTTGACCCATGCAAAGTTGCCAACTAGATTGATTTGTGCAAGGAATTCCTCCATTAATACTCCTTTAACAATAATCTACTTGTTACCCATAGAGACATGGAATTAATCAAGCAAGGCGACAAGGAGAGCTTTAAAGATTTCCTTTCCGGATGGAGAGCAAAGGCAGCCCATATGGTTGACCGACCCTCTCGGAACGACTAAGTTCGAATCATCGTAAAAAACCTTCAAGCACAATTACAATCAGCACCTCAAATTTCTACCCATAATGAACTTTTCAACCCTTAGAGATGCTGGTTTGCTCATAGAAGAAGAGTTATCTATTGCGACCACAAAAGTCGCGACTCGGTCTAGAGGTAATTATCATTCCAATTATAAGAAAACCTCTAATACTGGCAATGCTAGCAGGGGTGCGAGATGTCAATGCCCTCAACAGGTATATCGACTACACTCCTATTGATACTACTTACACCAAAGCCCTTGACTGTCTCTTGGCAAAGGGGAAGATAGAATTGCCACCTATTAGAGTAGAATCGAAATCGCAAAACAATAAAAAAATTGGGACACGGGAAAATTTTACAAATACCATCGTGCACGAGGACATGATACCGAACAATGTTAGATAATAAAGAATAAACTAGAAAGTATGTTTTGAAATGACCAACTACCTTTGCCTAAGGCTGCCTAGAAACCAAGCAACAGTAAAAACCCTTTTAGAGGCACCATAGCCATTTTCATTGAACCCATTCCAGGTTAGTGGGATCCGTTTGTCTTCATTTAGGATGTTTACAAGTCAAAACCACTTCTTATCTTACCTCTGTTAGGTCCAAAAGTCCAAGGGCTGTGGGTAAGTGATGAAGATGATGTCTATAAACACAAAACATCAACGACGACAATAGTAATGACTTCTTGGGCACTCCACCATTGGAGTAAGACGACTTTTGGGGAGACACTAAAAGTCCTACAATTCAGTTCCTTACTAGATATAGAAGGCACAATGCACCCTTAGGTCCATAATAGACTCAAGAAGCCCCAAAAGAGCCTCGAAGCTACAAAGGAAGAAGACCCAATTCTTAGGCAACTTAAAAATTAAAAGCCAATATCTTAATTTAGCAATTAATATACGCTTCCCGAAACATAGACAGGCTTTGATCGATGCACTCAACAACATTGAAGTCTCTCTTGAAACCACACAAGAGGAAGTAGTAGGATCTGGTTAATAATGGGGATGGAACCATCACCTTTGATTAGAAAGATATCGCAAAAGAAGGTATTGCACACAACAATGCCCTTTACTTGATCGTAACTTAAATCAACAAGTTTGTTCCCCTAACCTTGGTAGATAATTGATTAATAGTAAATGTATGTCCTAGAGAATTGCTAGAAGCTTACGAATTAGAGAGCAACAACTCACTAAACAAACCGTCAATATTCGAGCTTATGAAAATTCTAAAAGAACGGTCTTGGGAATAGTAACCTTGTCAATCAATATAGGGCCAGTGGAAAGGAACATCGAATTCCAAGTCCTAGACATACCTTCAATTTACTTCTAGGATGACCTTGGCCGCACGATGACCGAGCGAGTACCCTCTACACCGAATCGAAAGTTAAGATGATCATTAAAGGTCAAGTCATAACCGTTAACGGGGATAACCTTTGTGTTACTATCACTTCTAAAGAATCCATAGTTGAGATTGACACGATGCTAATGATTAAGAACTGTACGGATTTGAAACCATCGCTACTTTAGAAAGGGATGAAGCACCTTTTAACTTTAACCTTTATGGGAACCTTAATGTCCATTCGATGGAAGAAAGGGTATTTTCTAGGTCTTGCTTGTAGGCCGAAGGGCACACCACCCTATTTTTCCACCCCTTGAACCCAATAATAATTACAACTTTGGTATAGGCTATCAACCTATTGCTAAGGAAATAGCTCAAGCATAGTGGAAAATTCAAACAAAGAGGACTAGACCACACACAGTCCACTCTATTAAGCCCTTTCCCTATACTCTGAATGGCCAATTTCTAAGAGGAGATAATTTCCCTTATTATGGTTTTCCTGAACCCTATTACATCAAGGAAAAAGGTATGCTCATACACTGGTCCGGAGATTTTTCAATGATGGCTATATTCGGAAAAATATGTACCTTACCTCTTTAAAGAGGGACAGTCCACATCGATTGGACCAATCTTGCCGGTAACAACCTTTTTAGTCTCCTATTCGGACAAGAGGGTAATCTAGAAGGAAAATCAATCTCGGTACTATCACGAGCTATGTCGTACCCACGGTTCGATCCGTCCAAGTTTATCACCGACGTAGATATTGAATGGTCCAAGCATGTTACTTGGATTGATGCTTGGGGAGGGTAAGGAATTTGCTTTTAGCCTAGGAGCGCATCCTCTTTCTAAGTCTAGTGCTAGGGCTTGTACTTCTTGTTCTATTGTTTCTAGTTCTTTTCCCAATTCGTCGTTTCTAATTCGTTTTTGAGTTTGATGTA
Organism: Talinum fruticosum; assembly: GCA_021018815.1. Lineage (NCBI taxonomy): Eukaryota > Viridiplantae > Streptophyta > Magnoliopsida > Caryophyllales > Talinaceae > Talinum > Talinum fruticosum. The sequence goes on along the minus strand of JAITYX010000120.1, from coordinate 850,983 downwards.
CTCGTTGCTTTATTCAATAAAGTGAACCTTTCGACTTACTCCTTGCCTCCTCTTGCTGTTAAATTGTTTTGCCTCTAATGGCGAACAAGAAATTCTTAAAGAATTAATAAAAGAAGATCATGAAAATTGATCACCAACAATAAAGGAAACAATAACAATTAACCCGGGGTCGATTGATCAACCCCGAGAATTTAAGATTTGGAAAACTTTAGATCCGGAAGAGTAGAAGCAATTGACTTCCTTCCTTATAGAATTTATTGATGTCTTTGCATGGTTTTACAAAGACATGCCGGGTATAGATGCGAGTTTAGCGCAACATAAAATCCCGCTTTACGAAGATGTTAAGCCGATTAAACGAAGTTGAGAAGGATAAAACCATAATAGGCTTTGAAGATTAAAGAAGAGGTTTAGAAACAGTTGGAAGTCTGGGTTCATTAAGGTAGTTCACTATCCTTTGTGGGTGGCAAATATAGTTTCAATTTTGAAGAAAGATGGCGGGGTTCGTATCTGCATTGACTTCGGGGATTTAAACAAGGCTAGTCCTAAAGACGATTTCCCGCTGCCTCATATAAATCTTTTAGTAGATAATACAGATGGGTCATGCTCTGTCCTCGTTCATGGAGGGTTTTGCTGGGTATAATTAAGTGAAGATGGCTGAAGAAGATATGGAAAATGAAGGTTTGCTCATGGAGAGTCTAAGTCACCCTAGAAGGGGGGTGAATAGGTTGATGAAGAAAATTAAACAATTTTTGCGTAAATACACTCCAAGAGTAGATTATGAGTTTAGACTGGACTCGGAAAAGCAATAACACGGATATATGTGGAAACCCTCATGGGGGCAAAACACCACGGACGAGTGCTAATACAATCGCCAAATCAATCCACTATTTTAAATCCACAAAATACAAAGGATCGACTCAACCGGAATTGCTCAATTAAACAATTCCTTACAATGTTTTCCTAGGCTCAAAAGTTTCCTTATCCGATCCGATCTTGTACCTCCTGACCGAGGTAACCTTTACAATAAGGGACAACTGAGCTGAGTTAACCCTTACAGCTAAATCAAGGAAATTACTATGAAAGTGAGAAGAAAATTGATTACAAGACTTTCTTTACAACTCAATAAATATTCAATACAGATCGGGAGTGATAAATTGAAGATTTAGTAAGAATGAGAACAACAATTTGTTCAACAATGAATTCCATTCTAGCCCTCTTCTAGTCTTGTGAAGTGGCTTCTATTTATAGTGAACCGAGGCGGAATGACCGTTGAATCTTGATTCTAGACTGAATTCTTCACTAGCCATTAGTAATAGCCTATTTTAAGTCGCTTAGAAAAGATCCGTTGGGATGTGAACATTGTGCAACGACTCTTGGCTCCAAAGATTGTCCAGTCACTTGGTGGTGATCGAAAGTTGTGTTGAAGACAACCGTTAAGCCTAGAGTTGGAGTTTTTGAGTTTTGGAAACAAACAACCTTGACACGGTGCACTGAGCCATGTGCGTAAGTAGCTAAAACTTGTCTGGTGGTCATTAACAACTAGAAACCGTTTGCTTTTGAAATTCTAAAAGATAGGTTAACCTCATTTGGATAACCTACAAAAGCAAACCACATTGGCTCTCAAAGTATAAAATACTTTAGTCCAAGATTAGGCACGAGATAATAACTAAATAAGAGAAGTTAAGTGGTTAATTATCCTTAGTCTAAAAGAATGGAATTTTTAAGTCTAATACTCAATATACTCAAATTCCATTTTGAGTCATTTCGAAAGATGATCAAGTTGAAAAGTAGAACATCGGAGTGTATCAACCTGATTTGGTCAAATAATTCTCAAGGAAATAAGCCGACTTAGAATAGACAATTAATGGTGTAATTCTCTTTGCGTTGAAATACACGATCAGTCTTGAGAATAAAAGTGTAAGAGAAATTATTTGAGCATGCGATAGTTTTAAGTGATGTCGGAGTGAGTTAGAAACACCGAGTGTAGGAGATATGTAATAGGGCACTTTCTAGGTTAGTCATAATAGAATGAAAACTTAGATAAGAGTTTCTATAGTGCTCGGAATGACTTGAAATCAAAACTTAAGAGAGATAGGATTTAGACACTGAGTCTTCCTGTAATACTTAGAATGACATAGAGTTAAAAACTCGGTCTTGAGGAAAGACAATCTTCATCACTCAATGGGGGACTTACTCTTATGTGGTGATGCCATTTGGGCTCAAGAATGCTGGCGCAATGTATCCGAGGACATAAACAACTCTACTGCATGATGTGATTCATAAAGAAGCGAAGTATACGTAGATGATATGATCATAAAATCCAAAGATAGGGCAGGGCACCTACCTAGCCTCATAAAATTCTTCCATAGACTCAGGAAGTACAACATGTGCCTTAATCCTCAAAAGTGTGCCTTTGGAGTAACCTGGGGTAAACTATTAGGCTATGTTGTCGAGTCTTAGAGGAATTGAAGTTGATCCATCCAAGACCAAAGCTATCCAGGAGATTCCTCCACCAAGTATGGAAAAAGAAAAAGGGGTTTCCTAGGATGTTTACAAGTACATTAATCGTTTCATATCAAAATTAACTAAGGTGTGTGAACCTATTTTTAAGAAATTAAAGAAAGGATCCGAGCCCATTTGGGATATTGAGTGCCTACAAGTATTCGATAAGGTTAAGGAATACCCGACCAATCCTCCAAGTGTTAGTTCCACCCCAATTAGGGAAGCCTTTACTTCTAGATCTCACCACAATGGAAACACCTATGGGAGCCATGCTAGCTCAACGAGACGGGAAAGAGCACATGTGATCTACTATCTAAGTAAGAAGTTCCTAGATTATGAGACTAGGTACATGCCATTAGAGAAGATATCGTTGGCATTAGTCTAGGCAATCAAGAAGCTCGGACACTACATGTTAGCCCACATGGTACATGTAGTGGTACCTTTGAATCCTACTAAGTACATACTTGAGGAACCGACTATCAGCGAGTAAGATAGCGCGATAGATTGTCATGCTATCATAATTCGAACTCAAGTTCATCCCTCAAAAGCGATCAAAAGAAGGATAGTGTCGGAATTCTTAGCTAATCTACATGTGCTTGAATCGCAACCCAAACACCTTGACTTTCTAGATAAAGACATTTTGCAAGTAGAGGCGGACATTTGGACAATGTACTTTGATTGCGCTTCCAATCGAAGGGCTTTGGGGTAGGAATTCTTTTAGTCTCACCGAAGGGAGCACGTACTCCCATTTCAGCTTAAACTAGACTTCGAAGTCACCAATGACGCTGTAGAGTAAGAAGCTTGCATCACAAAACTTGAAGTCGCTACAGAGATTGGGTAGAATATCGGGGTTTTCGATGATTCCAGTTTAATCATCAACTAGATTTCGCAAAGGTGGAAGGTATGTAGTGAAGCCTTGGCACCCTACCAAGCATACCTAATAGAATTTTCTAAACATTTTAATAGCAGCTATTTTACTTATCCTCCTAGGGATGATAATCAATTTGCGAGATGCACTAGCTAAATTAGCATCCATGATCAATATCCCTACAAGCATTCATTCAATGCCCATTCACATTGAGTGACAGAATCATCTCGCACTAGCTACAAAAAGTATTTCGTTTGTATATGAGACAAAATACATTTTGCAGCTAATTTCGTTTCTATAGGGAACGAAAACTAAGTTTTGTAGCTAGCATATATTGTACGAGGTGTTTAGAAATGAAAAAAAATTGTTTCTATTTCGTCGTTGATCGCCTTTAACAACGAAAATTCAATGTTAGAAACAAATTATTTTCGTTTTTAAATAGTCTGTTTTCGTGTAGTACAAGATCAAAACGAAAAACAAAAATGTAAATAATGCAAGATGTAGCCCTTATGCTAAGGACTATATGATAAACAAAAATGTAAAAATGAAAAGGTAATCATCGGAAACTATATGAATGTTATCCATGTGAATGTAAAGCAATCCCTACCATGCTTAAAACAACATCTAAAAGCTACAAGCTACTCCCCATGCTTAGCTCTTTCATTGTCTTCAATGAAAAGGACAAGAAAACAAAGTAAAGGAAGAAAGCCTACGAACAATGGGAAATTATGATAAGGTTGGGAGAGAGGGAATTTTTTTATAAAATTTATAAAGTAGTGAAATGGTTGCATTTCCTCCTAAGAAGTGCTTGTTTAAGGTCCCTAAGCTTGACCTTTACCTCAAAAGGTAGACAGTGTAGGAGGACAAACTAAAAAGTGGGTCGTGACATGGCATCCACTACCTCCCCATCAAGGTCAACACTCTATCCAAACCGAATATTAGCTTTGGTAAACCTGTTTGGTGAAGTAGGCCGGCGGGCTTACAGTGCTCATCCCATACTTTGAGATTAGATCAATTGCAAAGGTTGAAGCGAAGCTAGGAGTATAAGTGGTGGTGGGAGGAAGAAATCATCACTTTTCACCACATATAAAAAGGAGATCTTTCTTGCATACATATCAATCACAACTCTTGCAGCTGTAAGAAATGGTCTCCCTAAAATAATAGGGACTCGGACTCTCTCATCCATGTCAATCTCCACAAAGTCACAGGAAACAACAAACTTTCCTACTTGAACAGGAACATCCTCTAAAACACCCATGGGGCATCATACGGACCGATCCGAAGTCTGAATAGAAATATTGGTGGGTTGCAAATCACCTACCTTAATCTTCTTACGAACGGAAGCGGCATCACACTCACACTTGCTCCTAGATCGCAAATGACTCTCTCAATATGCATCTTCCTTGATTGAGCAAGGAATAGAAAAACTCCCTAGATCCCGTAGTTTAGAAGGTGACTTGCTCTAAAGGATTGCACTCGCATACCTCCCCATTACTTACTACGTAAACATCCTCCAACTTGGTTTTCTTGGAAAATATCTCCCTTAAAAACATTAGATAGGAAGGTGTTGCCTTGAAGCCTCTAGGAATGGCATGTTGATGTAGAACTCATTCAACATATTAATAAAGTTTAGAAATTGGGGCTTTAGCATCCTTGGAGGATATGGTATAGGTATCCAACATGGCATAAAGGAGGTGTTTTTGGGCCTGCTCCTCTAAAAATTGAACTGGACCTTACTGCTTAACTTGGTTAGTATTGTGCTTATCTTCATACACAACCATAACAGGACCGTCTACTAACTTTGTGTTATAGTTTTGGACAACATTGACATGAACCCTACGGTTGGTCTTCGATTGACTTGGAAATTATCCCCGAGCTCTAGACAACTAGCCGACTCGTTGAGCTATCTAGGCAATTTGTGTGCGCATCATCTTTTGGTGAGTAGACATGCCATCTAGTTAGACACTTATGAACTTGATGGATTGGGCCATGTTGTCATTAACCTTACTCGAAGTCCGTATGAATGCCCTTATGAAGGCATCTATCTCGTGGTTTTTGAAGAAAAGAAGGTGCATAAGTGTCCCACCGATGTTAACTAGAAGGTTGGAGGTAGGGCATGTTTTGGGGTCCTTGGTTAAAGTTGTGAAGGGCATTAGTTTGCTCAAGGTTAAGAGTTTGACATTACACGGTCGAGGAAGTAGTACGTACTCGTTTTCAAACCTAGTAAGCATATTAAAGGATGTTGCTTAGTATGCATCCTAAATTTAGACACTTTTCGGTGTTGTATATACTACTTAATGGGATGCCCAGCTCTCAACTAGGCTTCCCACCTAGAGGCTACATGGTTAGTAACTACACTCAATTGTCGCCGCCGACAAAGCCGAGTAGCTAGGTACGGGTCCACGCTTGTCCGTGCTCGCACCAATTGAAGGTGCTCTACTAACCAGATTTGTACGCAATAGATAATGCAATTATTAGTGTTCTGCATGGTCAAATTCATCATTATATACAGCCTAACACAAGAAAAATCAAAATAAAAAAGAAAAGAGATAGCGAAGAAGTGAGAATTTGGGCAAAATTGGAGGTTTTTTGGCCTTGTGGTCGTCGGACCACCACTTCGAGGCCGTCGTCTCACACCTAGCCTTGCCGGCTTGTTCCTGTAGACACCTAAAAAGTGTCATCCCTTTCCTCTTTTATTTATTTGTTAGCCGGGTGACGAAATCCTAGTCTTGTTTGCGGATTGAGATCTCGTTGGTCGTTGAATGTTATATTGGTGTTCTAGACTAAGAGCTATTGAATGCTATATCGATATTGTGATCTCTTGGCTCATTTTCAGCAAATCATTTCTCCACCAAGCATCTCAAGCATTCTCCTACACTACTCTATTGCCACAAATTCCACACAAAACCTTATTTAGTTTTGTTCATCCACCGCCACGCTTCCAAATCCGTTCGCGATTCAAGATCAACAAGTGGGAAAACCCGAGGGTGCACATTTCATTCTCAATCCCGATTAGGATTTATTTAATTTATGTTTTTTATCGCTTTCCGTATTATGGACAGAGATGTAATCGCATTTAGTTCCTCCCCGCTCGTTGTAATTTTTTATTTTTTGCTTTTTCGCTTTTCTTTCTTTGTTTTCTTTTATTACTTTCGTATATGCTATTTATCGCTTTTCTAGCATGTTTGGTTGATATAGTTTTCGCACTTAGTATGCTATATTGGTTGTTTTAACACATTTCTTTAACTCACAATTCGAATTAGTAGAGGCCGTCTACGGACGGGCGGAATCGAAGAGTTTATACCTACATTTCGTACCTTCACCCCGAACCATGGACTCTTGGTTTTAGACCGATGGAGTCATTTTCTAAAAGTCTTTCAATCTTAGTCTTCCCATATTAAGATTAGAAGAGTATTTATTTTATTTTTGTTAGTTTTTATTTCTAAAGCCGATCTGCGACTCCCTTTTCTTATTTTATTTCTCCTAATTTCTTTTCAAGCATTTTTTATTTTAAAAAATGGAAAAATTTAAATTAATTTTTGTCGGCGAAGGCCATAGGACCGAGACCGATTTCTCATACTCGACCTCAACGCCGGCGCCGGTCATCGGTTAACGCCGGCTCTTGCCGGCACCAGGTGATAAATGGGCTTGGCATTCGGTGCAAACCGGTTTATCACCTTTTCGCATAAAAGCCTTGCGGTAGAATGCTAATTTTATTTTCCTGTTTTCTTGAATTTTGAAATAATATCCTGAGAATTTCTAAAATTAATTTCTAAAATAAAATATTAATAAAATTACCGATCGCCCTTCCAAAATCAGATTACAAGAATAAGAAATCTCAATAAGAGACACACCCTCACTTTCCAAATGAAGTTTCAAAAATCATTTTCAAAACAAAACAAACGATATCCGTTGTAAAGAAGCCCGATCCGAATCTAGTTCCCCTCCTAACGGAGGAGGTGGATGTACGGGTCATGGTTCCAACAATGTCGACTCCACTAGGGATGTATCACTTATTAAGAGGGTGAGATTTGGAAATTTGAGTTGTGAGTTTTCTTAATGTGTTTTGCCTTAGGTATGTTGCATTTAGGCAGCATTGGACATAGTTGCATTTAATTTCGACCATTAAAACCTCTAAGAACATCTTTTCTAGGAGGTTCCAATTGTTAACCCGACAGGCCCAACTAGGCTTGATTGTCGGGGAGGTGGTACCTCTTCCCTCATAGCACATTTTTGGTTTACCAAGAGGCATCGAGAATTCATGCCTTTTCCTGTCGTGCATCCCACGAGTAATAAATTCTCGCACTATGAGACACCATGTATCTTACCTAGATTTATCGTTTTTTACCATAGATCCCTGATTGTTTAGGTGGTTCCTTTCTTCATTTGTATGCTTCAAATGAGTGTGGTTGTTTTTAGTATTTAAGCTTCGTTTTGCGAGTCCTTAGTAGTTTAGCCAGATCCACTAAATAATCCTTACATGGGTGCAAAATAAGATAAAACAATGAAGCTTCTTAAGTCGAGTCTAATGTGTGCATTTAGCCAAAAATAAATTTCATCTCAAATTCGGTGATGCTATTCTTGCACTTAGCCAAATTTTAAATTCATCCGAAATAGGTGAATCCATTTTGTATTAGTTAAATTTTAAATTAATCTGAAATAGGTGAGTCCATTTTTGCGTAGCAAAATTTCAAATACACCTCAAATAGGGAGTCCAATTTTGGATTAGCCAAATTTTAAACTAATCTCAAATAGGTGAGTCCATTTTACCTTAGCTCAATTTCAAATTCATCTCAAATTAAGTGAGTATTTTATTTGCATTAGCCACATTTCAAATTCATCTCAAAATAGATGAGTGTAATTTTTTTTTTTTTTACATTAGCTAAATTTTAAATTCATCCGAAATACGTGAGTTCTTTTTTGCATTAGCTAAATTTGAAATTCATCTCAAACAGGTGACTCTTTTGATTGCATTAGCCAAAGTCAAATCCATCTCTAATTAAGAGAGTCTTTGTTTGCACTTACCAAATCAAATTCATCTATATCTAAGGGACTCAATGGGCACCATAGCATTTCACTTTGCATTCCTTTACAAGCATCCAAATAAAACCATATTATTTTGTAGCTAACCATGGCGGGCCGAGGCCCGCCGAGCTTCCCTAGTTATGTCGGATTTCTTATTTAAAGATTGATTTTGAAGATGGTTTTTTGAAAGGTTGATTTTGGAATGTGGGGATTAACTTTTTATTAAGATTTTCGAGTTTTATTAAATATGATTAAAAAAAGTTTGAATGGCGATTTTATTAATTATTTTTGAAGACTCAAGTATGACTGACTAACCCCTTGAATGTGTTCCGATTTCATGTATTCATCTAAATTGAGGATAAAGCAAGAAGCATCCTAAAAGAAATTTATTTAACTAAGTCATATGCTTTACAATTTATTATTTCAATATGACTTATTGTTGATCGAACTCAAACTTAAGCATATTAAGTTTATCCGACTAAGTCCGACCCACTAAGTCGGACTCGAGCTCGAAAGTAGAATCCGAGTTAGTTATGACAGAATGAGTAAGTCCGACCCACTCGGACTCAAATCCGACCCATTCGGAACTCGGACTCGGATCCGACCAACTCGGAACCAAATTCGACCCACTCGGAACTCGGATTCCGACGCACTAAGTCGGACTCGGACATTTAGTTTGCCTACGCTATTATTTCTTTAATCATGTGTAATTGTAAAATGTCTATATAACTCATGTGCCCATTAAGATTGAATGATTTATTTATGAGTTTTAGCATATCTCGGAATCTGAGTATATTAAATATTAGACTTGAAATATTCCAGATTAATAGATTAAGGTAATTAGTCATTAAATACTTTATTTAGACTAATCCTTATCTAATTATGGACCAAAGTATATTTATACCTTGAGAACCATTGTGCTTAATATTTTTGCAGGTTTTTCCAATGTCAATTATCTGAAGAAAAAGCAAAAACAAAAGGCTTCGACCGTTAAAGCACCGCCAAACAAAAAGCTGAAATTTCTAGAAAAGCTCAAAACTTACTAACGACCTTGTCATTCATCGTTTTGGGTAATATTTTATTTGTGAGTCTAACGGTCTTTTCGTTCTGCTCTTTCGGTTTAAAAAAGTTGGAAAAAGAGTTGTTCGAAGCTAGGACCAATGCACAACGGCTATTTCTAGGTGGTCCAGAAATTTGAGTGACTCGGACTATCCGTTACAACGGCTAGTTGACTCGAGACGACTTCAACAGAAAGACGTTGGAGGTTCAATGGCTATCTCTTCAAGGAAGACTATTTATATAAGCCTTAGCACAAGATTTCCAACTGACGAATGGAAGAAAAAGAGAGACCATATTGAACATCTTCTCTAGCAGACAACTCCCAAACTGTAATTCTAATATTCCGAGTTGTATTTTTCTGAGTCACTGTATTGCAATTCTTACTACTCTTCTACTCTTTCTCTCTCGATCGAGTTGTAAAGGTTACCTCAACTCGGTTGTCCCAAACTGTTAAGGTTACCTCGGTTTGGAAGTACCAGGTTAGATAAGGAAACTTCTAACCCTGGGAAAAATTGGAGGATCCCAAGTTGATAAGGTAACTTCAACTTGGAAGTACTAGGTGAGTCAGATAAGGTAAATTCCGAGCCTGGGAAAATTGTAATAGATTTGTTTGGGAACAAATATGGGTAGTCATATTCATTGTAATTGAGGATTCAATTAGTGGATTTGACTTGGTGTCCGGATTGACACCGTCCGTGGTTTTCCGCCCCGGGAGGGTTTCCACGTATATCCGAGTTTACACTTTTCCAAGTCCAATCTAGACTCGGAATCAGTTTCTGTCTCTATTCTATGCAAAAGAGTTTGATTTTCTCAAAAATCTTCCATCACCCTACTCACCCCCTCTACGGTGACTTAACTTCTCCCCGAGCAAACCTTCAATTGGTATTAGAGCCTAGCCTTTCAAGAGGATCTCACCATCCAAAGGTTTAAAGATCATGGCTCATCATACTCGGAGAATTTGAAGAAGGAAGATCTCTTTTGAGGGCACCCAAGTTCAAAGGCTTAAACTTTGCACTTTGGAAGAAGTCGATGCAATGCTTCATCCAAGATCTTGATGAACAAGTGTGGAAGGTCATCACCGAGGGAAACTATATTCCCACAAAGCAAGAAGGTGACCAAACAGATGGCAAAACTAAAGTCGAATACACCATTGAAGAGAAGGAAAGGTATAGGAAGAACCTCGGAGCTATGAACATCCTTCTATGTGCCATAGATGCTTCGGAGTACAATAGAGTCTTGGCTTGTGACACAGCTAAGGAGGTGTGGGACACCTTGGTGACAACATATGAAGGAACAAGCCAAGTGAGACAAACTAAGATCAGCCAATACCTCCACAGGTATGAGCTATTCAAAATGGAAGAAGCTGAGAGCATCACCGAGATGTATATCCGATTCACAGAGATTGTTAATAATCTCAAATCTCTCGGTAAAAAGATGCCTAATGAAGAAGTTGTTAGAAAACTTCTAAGGAGCCTAACAAAGAAGAAATGGGGCCCAAAGGTGACTGCGATAGAAGAAGCATAGGACCTCAACAAACCGAAGTTAGATGAGCTCATAGGAAAACTTCGACCCATGAGCTACATCTCCAAGAGGAGGATTCCGAGGACAGCCCAAGAAGGAACATTGCACTAAAAGCCTCGGAAGAAGCTGAACTAAGTTCAAGTAGTTCCGACTCGGAAGAGGACCCAATAGAGAAAATTGCAAAAGGCTTCAAGAAGATGATGAAGCATCGGATATTGAAAAAGAAGCCTAAATCCGAGGTCCTTAGACGAGAAAGAAAAGGTAAACTCTCTCATCCTCTCAATTCTTTTTCTACTAATTTTTCTGGGTGTTTTAAGTGTGGTAGCAAGGAACACACCATCAAATATTGCCCAAAAAGGAAGAGAGATTACAAAAAGAAGAAGGCCATTACTTATAGTAAGGATAAGTCGAAGAAGGAGACTTATCCGACTCGGACATAGAAGATGAGTCCAAGTGTCTAATAGCAATGACCGACTCGGACACGTAAACCGAATCGAACAATACTCATCCGATGTTGAGGAAAATGATCCTCAAGAGGTAATCAATTACTATCTCACATTTTCTAAGATAGATCTTGCAAAATACATTTTCTCTTTAGAGGAAAAGTCAAACTCTCATTCTTCCCTCTTTCAAGAAAAACTTGAGTCTCTTAAAACCGAGAACAATTTTCCGAAAAATGATCTAGAAAACCGAGACTCAGTTTGAAGGTGCTTGAGACTAGCTCACATGATAATGAGACTGAGTCCGAGTGCCTTAGATCTGAGAATGAGCTTTTAAATAAAAAGCTAGATGAGTCTCGAAGTTGATTCTAGAACTCACTCAAGGTCGAAAAACCTTGATCTCCTTCTTAGTTCTCGGTGTGTTTCTTTTCGAAAAGAAGGTTTGGGTTTTAATTCGAAAAGAGGATAACTCCTATAAAGTTCCTCTCAAGAATTCTCAAAAATCTTTTTCAAAAATTCCGAGTCCAGTTTGACTCACACAGTGAGAAAGAGAACCGAGCTCGTAAAGGTTTATCAAGAGAAGTCTGCTCAGTCTTTTTACAAAAGAAAAGATTTTAACAAACCCGAAACTCGGTTTTCAAAAAGGAAGACTCGAATCGGACCCTCTAAAAATTATTCAAATTTGGGTTCCCAAAAGTGCCCTTCCTCCAAAACTAACCTCAGTAAGAATAGTTACTGGGACTCGTTAGAGGAAACAAGAAGGGTTAGTTTGTTTTCTTTTTGCAGTACACTACAAAGCAAAGGAAGACTCGAGGTCCGACCCTCGGAGAGTGCTAAGAACTTTCACTTGATAAGTCAGAGATTTAGAAATGCACTCGGGTAAAAGTCTAGTCATCTCCTTCATAATATCATTCCGGACATCAACTAAGGTACGATTGACCTTACTTATCATTTCATTCACTTGGTATCTATATTTCTTTTGTTCAAAATCTTATTCTCTCCTTGTTTATTTTTGATGAAATGCATTAGGAGGAGAGAATAATGAACTTTGTAGATTCATCTGCTTAGGGGAGTTCAATGATTTAGGGGAGCGAATTTTGAATTGTTTTTCAAATTTAAAATGCTCCTCGTGTCATTTTAATTATGTTCGATAATTATGATGAATTTCTTTGAGTCATTATTTAGTTGAATGCCTTTCATAAAAAAGGGGAGATTGAAGACTCAGGTATGACTGACTAACCCCTTGAATGTGTTTTGATTTCATGCATTCATCTAAATTTAGGATAAAGCAAGACGCATCCTAAAAGAAATTTATTTAACTAAGTCATATGCTTTACAATTCATTATTTCAATATGACTTATTCTTGATCGAACTCAAACTTAAGCATATTAAGTTTATCCGATTAAGTCCGACCCACTAAGTCGGACTCGGACTCAAAAAGTAGAATCCGAGTTAGTTATGACAGATTGAGTAAGTCCGACCCACTCAAACTCGGATCCGACCCATTCGGAACTCGGACTCGGATCCGACCAACTCGGAACCAAATTCGACCCACTCGGAACTCGGATTCTCGACGCACTAAGTCGGACTCGGACATTTAGTTTGCCTACGCTATTATTTCTTTAATCATGCGTAATTGTAAAATGTCTATATAACTCATGTGCCCATTAAGATTGAATGATTTATTTATGAGTTTTAGCATATCCGGAATCCGAGTATATTAAATATTAGACTTGAAATATTCCAGATTAATAGATTAAGGTAATTAGTCATTAAATACTTTATTTAGACTAATCCTTATCTAATTATGGACCAAAGTATATTTATACTTTGAGAACCATTGTGCTTAATATTTTTGCAGGTTTTTCCAATGTCAATTATCCGAAGAAAAAGCAAAAACAAAAGGCTTCGACCGTTAAAGCACCTGCCGGACAAAAAGTCGAAATTTCTAGAAAAGCTCAAAACTTACTAACGACCTTGTCATTCTATCGTTTTGGGTAATATTTTATTTGTGAGTCTAACGGTCTTTTCTTTCTGCTCTTTCGGTTTAAAAAAGTTGGAAAAAGAGTTGTTCGAAGCTAGGACCAATGCACAACTGACTATTTCTAGGTGGTCCAGAAATTTGAGTGACTCGGACTATCCGTTACAACGGCTAGTTGACTCGAGCAGACTTCAACAGAAAGACGTTGGAGGTTCAATGGCTATCTCTTCAAGGAAGACTATTTATATAAGCCTTAGCACAAGATTTCCACCGACGAATGGAAGAAAAAGAGAGACCATATTGAACATCTTCTCTAGCAGAAAACTCCCAAACTGTAATTCTAATATTCCGAGTTGTATTTTTTGAGTCAGCTGTATTGCAATTCTTACTACTCTTCTAGTCTTTCTCTCTGATCGAGTTGTAAAGGTTACCTCAACTCAGTTGTCCCAAACTGTTAAGGTTACCTCGGTTTGGAAGTACCAGAGTTAGATAAGGGAACTTCTAACCCTGGGAAAAATTGGAGGATCCCAAGTTGATAAGGTAACTTCAACTTGGAAGTACTAGGTCGATCGGATAAGGTAAATTCGAGCCCGGGAAAATTGTAATAGATTTATTTGGGAACAAATCGGGTAGTCATATTCATTGTAATTGAGGATTCAATTAGTGGATTTGACTTGGTGTCCGGATTGACACTGTCCGTGGTTTTCTCGCCCTAGGAGGGTTTCCACGTATATCCGAGTTTACACTTTTCCGAGTCCAATCTAGACTCGGAATCTGTTTCTGTCTCTATTATGTGCAAAAGAGTTTGATTTTCTCAAAAATCTTCCATCACCCTATTCACCCCCTTCTAGGGTGACTTAACTTCTCCCCGAGCAAACCTTCGGCTTTAATTTTAGAATTATTTTCAAAATTCCTAGGATATTGTTTACTAATCAAGGGATAAATAGAATTACGGTTTAGGTTTAGTCGTAAGGCTTTAGGGCCGGATCGGTATGAAAACATCAATCTAGACCGAAGCCTCACCGATTGTCCCTAAGGTACCTAGGGCAGCCCTGTGTTGCGGCAGATGGGGTGAGAACAAGTAATACCTCTATTGGATTGTATCCGGCCAACTACCTTTGACTTGTTCGAGGGGCATGGTAACTCTAAGCGCACTAGGTAATGGCCCAAATATTGGAGAGGTCTGCACGAAACTGTTGACGACTACGAGACTTGTTGACACCTGAAGGTATACCCAACGGTAGAAGGCACCGAGACTCAAAGAGATGAATCTTGAAGTGGTAGTCCCTACTGCTATCCCCCTTAAAATTCGCGAAATAAACCCTCGGATGGCTGAACGTGCTCGTTGAAAAGAAACTGGAACCAAAGAAGTCGAAGAAAGGAGGGTCCGCCGAATTCAAGAGCTGAAGGAACGTACGCGAGATGAAGAAGTTGAGTCCAATGATCCTAAGGGAAAGAAAGTTAAGATAGATTAAAAGTCATACTCTTAGGATAGAAGTTAGGATAGAATAAAAGAAAGGGAGATTTTAGTTTTGCCTCTTTAGAACGAGTGTTATTTTTACAATTAGTATGCTTGCACTTATTTTGCTTTTATTAGCTATGGATTTATCTAAGTAGCAAGCTTACCTTTTATTAAATAAAAGTAAGTATTATGCTATACTTTTATATTTTTATCGCTCACATATAGGAAAAAAGTACATAAATTGGACTCGCATAATTGAACCGCCCTTAAAATAAAAGACACCGATGGATTGCTTAATTAGGCCATCCAAGTAAATTTGTAAGGGAATTAGATAATCAAAGGGGAAAACGTGGCCCGGCCAGCCCATCTCTTCCAAGTGGAGGCCGGTGCCACTGTTGCCTAGCCTGGTTGGATCGGGCTCGACCTACTACCTAAGGGTATGCTAGACGTAGTACTTCTTCAATTAATCTATGTTGGTGTACTCGGAAAATCTATTCTCCATGCAAATTAGTTAATTTGATCTGCTCCGCTAGATAAAATCCGACTAAGTATAAACAGGCCTTCTCAATTGGGCATAATTATCCTCGCCCGTCCTAAATTGATGCTCTTATCTCCTTAAGGACCAAATCCCCAATTTACAACTTTTGGAGCATAACCTTCTTATTAAATGCTCTGGAAATGCGAGCCTTGTAAATTTGGATGTTGTGTAAGGTGTTGAGGCACCTCTCATCCAATAATACTAACTCCTCATAACTCTACTTCTAGAATTTGGCTCTCAGCAATTATCCTTAATGAGGGAGTGGCAATCTCGGACAACTTCCATGCCATAAACTAGGGAGTAAGGCGTTGCTCCCATAGAAGCTCTAATAGAAGTTATATAACCTCACAAGGCAAAAGGTAATTTGTCGGGCCAATCCTTATTAGTAACCATCATTTTCTTTACTATCTTCCGAATATTCTTCTTGGCGGCCTCAATCGCTCCCTTGGTCTAAGGCCGATACGTGGAAGATTTCGAATTTCGTACTTATCCAACAAATCTACTACTTCCTTCTTAAAATGGCTACCATTGTCACTTATTAACTCGTGGGGCACCCCATAACGATAGATAATATTCGGGTAATGAATTTGGCTGCATGTTTTGACATCAAAGTTGTATAGGAAGCTTCCTTGACCCATTTGGTGAAGTAGTTGATTGCCACTAACAGAAATGCAATGATGGTTGGTGTTGTACATTTGCATACATATGACATTTATGGCATCATGTAACAAAATCATAATAGTCCGACGCCATGTTGACCGAGTAATAACCGAGCCTTTGAACGTTCCGGACCAACATCTTGCTATTCATATGAGGTCCACACTCCCCATAATGAATTTCCTCCATGATGTATTTTGCTTCATGTTGATCGAAAAAAATAATTAATCCCGAATTGGTTTTCTTGAACAATTACCCCCGATTGATGAAGAATTGAGTGGCCAACATCCTCATCGCTCGTTAGGCTTTAGGTGTGGAGTCCAACGGATACTCTTGCTTATCCAAATACCGATAAATATCATGATACCATTTGGTGTGGTTAGTATTTGACAATTCTAATGTACGGACGCGTGTAGGATGACTCGTCGCTCAATGTGAACGGGCGTTGATTGAATGCCGGTAGGGATATTAATAATGGATCCTAACTTAGCCAGTGCATTCGTGAATTGATTATCATCCCTATGAAGGTAAGTGAAAGATATGTTCTTAAAGTGTTTAGACAATTCTGTTAGGTATGCCTGGTAGGTTGCCAAGGCTTCACTACGTACCTTCCACCTTCCGAAATCCGATTAATTTTCAAACTATAATCCCCGAAAACCTTGATATTCTCAACCCCGATCTCCGTAGCAACTTCAAGTCTAGTGATGCAAGCTTCATACTCTGCAGCATTGTTGATGTCTAATTTGACTTAAGTGGGAGTTTGTGCTCCCTCCGGTGATACTAAAAGAATTCCTACTCCAAAGCCCTTCTAATAGGAAGCGCCACATAGTACATCGTCCAAACATCTACCTCTGCTTACAAAATGTCCTCATCCGGACAGTCAAGGTCTTCGAGGTTGCGATTCGGGCACATGCAAATCAGTTAAGAATTCTAACAATCCTTCCTTTGATTGCTTTTTAAGCGACAAACTTGAGTGAGAACTCGATAACATGGTAGTCCATCGCGCTATCTTGCTACTCGAATGTTGGTTGCTCAAGTATGTACTTAATAGGATCCATAGGTGCCACTACATGTACCATGTGGGCTAACACGTAATGCCCGAGTTTCTTGGTAGCCAATACTAATGCCAATGATGTCTTCTCTAATGGCGTGTATCAAGTCTCATAATCCACGAACTTTTTATTGAGATAGTAGATCACGCGTTCTTCTTTCCCGTCTTGTTGAGCAAGTATGGCTCCCATCACAGCTTCAGTTGTGATGACATGTAAAAGTAAAGGTTTCCTTGATTGGGGTGGAACTAACACTCGGAGGATCAGCTAGGTATTCCTTAACCTTCTCGAACGCTTGTTGGCACTCGGTATCCCAAATGGGCTAAGATCCTTTCTTTAATTTCTTGAAAATAAGTTCACATACCATAGTCAATTTTGATAAGAAATGACCGATGTATCGTAAACGTCCTAGGAAACCCCTTTGCTCTTTTTCGTACTTGGCGGAGGGATCTCCTTAATGGCTTTGATCTTGGATGGATCAACTTCAATTCCTCTAAGACTGGCAACATAGCCTAGCGGTTTACCCGAGGTTACTCCAAAGGCACACTTTTGAGGATTAAGGCGCATGTTGTACTTCCCGAGTCTATGGAAGAATTTTCTCGGGCCGGGTAGGTGTCTTGCCCTGTCTTTAGATTTTATGATCATGTCATCTACGTATACTTCAGCTTCTTTATGGATCATATCATGTAGTAGAGTTGTTGTTGTCCTCCGATACGTTGCACCAAGCATTCTTGAGTTTAAATGGCATCACCACATAACAATAAGTCCCCCATTTAGTGATGAAGGTCGTCTTCCGCACATCTTCTTCATCCATCTTCACGTAATTACACCTAGCATAACCATGCATGAAAGAGTGTAAAGCATGACCCTTTGTATTATATACTAGGAGATCGATATGAGGCAATGGGAAATCATCTTTAGGACTCGGTGTTATTTAAATCCTTGAAGTCGATGCACATACAAACTCTGCCATCTTTCTTCGGGGCCTGAACAAATTCCATGTTCGGAAGATTCGGGGCGAGGGTACGAAACGTAGGAAAAACCCTTCCATTTCGCCCTTCTACGGATGGCCATTACTAATTCGAGTAGTGGATTACAAATGATATAAATAAGCAAGCAAGTAGCATATTACGGTGTTAAATAAAAGCAACCAAACATACTAAATAAAGCGATAAAGGAAGCAAGTAAAGAAAGTGATAAAGAAAAGAAAAGCGAAAACTAAAAAAATTCCATCGATCGGGGAGGAATTAAAAAGAGCGACTACATCTCTTAAAGCACAATAGGGAAAGTGGTAAAAAGTATAAAAATAAATAAACCATTTGAAGGCTGAATAATTAGCATCGGGTTGTCCCACCTTGCCGATCCGGATCTCCACACTTGATCTCTTCATGGAACGGCGACAAGTAAAGGAAAAAGGGTTTGTTTTGTGAGATATGTGTGTAGGGTATAGTAACGATTAGTTGAATGAGTGACTAGACATCACAATAGTAAAATATTCTTTAGCTCTTTGCACGGATTCAACGGCGGTGAATGAAGAGAAGGTGAGAGGTGAGTAATGATTTCGGCAGAATGACATTTAGGTATCGGTACTCGGGGTAGCTTTCTTGAGCGTGAAGCTAAGGCGGAAGCCGTATGGGAATAAAAGCCAAGGCACTCTATTTATAAGAGAGGACCTAGGGTTTACCTCCATTCTGCCGTCTAAATAGCGAGAAAAATAAATCGGGCGAAATCCTAAGAGATTGAACCGGATAAGCAAGATAAAGCTGGATAGAACCGGGGTGTGGGTGCCGGCCACAAAGGTTCTCCTAGGGTTTTGTGCCCTAGCGTGTATCCAAGGGATTCTCCAAGCGAAAACACACTGTTCTACTTAGTTCTTCTAGAAGGAAGGCGCAGGCCACGACGTCGTATTGAGGGGAAAAGCTCCTAGTCTCGTGTGGACTGTCTTGTTGAGCTTAAATGCAGCACGTTGATGCTCGTGATAATGAAATGCAAAGCTTTAATGCCGTCTTCGGTTCTTCAGCTCCTTGTCCGATTGGACAAAAGTAAAATGCAATATTCGAACTTGGAATTTCCCAGACACACAGCCTCTAGAATCCATTGTCTCTAAAGGCTCGTCCGAAAGAAAAAGGGATTTGTGGACCAACTAAAGGAAATGGCTGTTTTATTTGGATTTTGTTGGTATCTTAGGGAGAGGGTTACTCCTTAAATTCGAGTTAACACATGGTCCCCATTTGTTCCGGTTGATCCTCTTTCAACCATGTTCTATTTTCATTCTCTTACTCTAGCTAAGCAAGCGATGACTATGGTGGGGTACTGTGTACCTCATTGTTTAATCTATACACCTCTTACGCCCATCACATGTCATGCATCATGACCCAGCTGGTAAGTGCTCAACTCCTTTCTTATAACCTTGAATTTCTTGCATGGAAATTAACCATCGTCTTCTTTTCCTCGACGACTCACTCCCACCGATATTCACATCCCAAATCTCACTCGTGGATGTCACCATGCTCCGGGCACCTCCTCATTTCGTTATAATTCCCGAAATCCTGGAAGAAGAATGTGTTGGGCATCTCTTTCCTAGAAATTGGCGAGGGGTAAGAGTTATGTGCTATTTTCGTTATAGTTGTGTGCTAAAAGTATCTTCCTTGTTGATAACCTTAAATAAAATTTACAGATACGACCGGGAGTAATCAAGGACTATATCTATCAGATTTTAGTCGGCTCTCTGTAGAATCCAAAATTAGTTGGCTGAACGCTCTTCCTCTACTTCTCGAGTAAGTCCTCAATTAGTGTAGTGATAAATTATTTAAGCTCTTAGTGGTTTGTTAATCGCTTCCTTAATCGTGTAGAAACGCCGATCGAGAGCCACTCTTTTGGCAATCTACCTGGTGCCCCGGGATGTCATTCCAAACTCATGAGCAACAAATGCCTTCTAGTAGTAATGCTAGACAAAGCTTGTCACGGTGTTTTTGCGACGTTCCCATCATAAGAGTGCTTCCGAGGCAGGACCTAGTGCTTCGCGCTTAGTACCTCCGATGCGAGATAAGGTTTCTCCGATGAGAGCTTGAACATTCCACCCTTGCAAGCCTTTGATCGACACGGGAACCCTCTTTACTTCCCTCTCGTCTTCTTATAGCGGACCATCTCATGGGGCTTCTCGGTCTTGGGACCAAGGAGGTGGTTCATACCAAGGTGCCGCAGATGGCCGATTCTCTACGTTTGTCTTAGAGGACTTCGAGAAATATATCTTCTGTGATGACTCGATGGCGATGCATAGATGACTCCTTGCTCTTGTCGTTGTGGCTGATATATGGACCTCTTATAAGGTGTTTTAGTTTATTAACGTATTATTTTGTGTAATAAAGACACTTATGCAATGAGATGAAATGCAAGACATTTATGCAATAAGATAAAAAACAGAGACAAATGATAAAAAAAATGGGCACTAGCCCCCATTCCCACTAAAAGAAAATAAGAAAAAGAAAAAGAAGAAATCTTAAGTGCATAGTCCAATTGAGGAGTGCTCCCACGGGCCGGGGCAAAAACAAAACGACCAAGAACTACTAGGGACTGTGAGAAGCTACGAAATGGACTGGGCCCATATGGTGGTCGGCGCCCGCCTCCGAGAATCCAGCGGGATTCGTGACTCTGCAAGTATATCGATCGGAGTAAAACTTGAAGATCATAAGAAAACACCTATAAATACAATCGCTTGGTAAAAAATAAAGAATGTACCCACAAAAACCTCCATCTAGCCACAAAATATTTTCCTCTTATAACCATACATAAAACCATGGATTTCACAACTTAACTAACCCGGTGGATGCATGAGAAGAGTAACATGGATAGGTCGGGGTTAACCAACTACGGGCTAAATGTCTTCTTTAGCATCCATGAGGTGAAGATTTATTGGCCCTTCTTAAGGGCTCGCTGTAACCTACTCGTGTCCCCTACCCGAAGAGTTTGATGTCATACTAGGTAGTTTTAGGCAAACAAAACCGGTTGTGCCTAAATCCTCGGAAAATCTCCATGAGAAGTACCAAGTACTTTCTAAAACCGAGTAGGAAGCATCTAGGGTGGATACTTATTGGGAATCGGGTTAGCTTAACCAATCGATGCGAGCATTACCGCAACATGTATGCTTATGCCGAGTCCATCATCATCCCTAGACGGCGAGGTAAAATTACTTGTATGATAGTCGGATTCTTGCTAGTAGGAGGTCATGAGGATTTGGCACTAGCATCGTTACTAAGTCCGATGGAACAATTAGAGGATTAGTTCTCCCTAACTCCGCTAATAATTGCCGAAATGATAATTAGTATAGACCGAGTTGAAGCCGACGCTGAATAAAGCTTATGCGATAACCCCCGTTATTGAAGGTAAGCATTAAAATAAACGTAAGCAAATGACGACCAACTAGTGGCGGTGAAGGCCTTAAGATGGCGATCCGGCACCAGCCATGGGCCGAGAAATCAAACTTTCGTTCTCGTGTCCTTGTCACTAGTATAATATTAATTTTGTATTACGATTTTGCTCCTGTTGGGCCCGAAAGGGGTAGACTTGGATCGTGCATGACACTAATTTTTTATTTTGCATATGTGATATGCGGATCTAGTTAATGGAACACCCGAAACTCATCGACGCTCCCCTAGCTTGGACACGTACCTAGCAACGTATTTTCGGCACCGGAAACGAAAAACACCGTTAATTGGTCGTCCCGCTTCCGATGGGAGGAATACCTCAAATATCACAACAATGACCCGTTATGGTACGTTAAGCATTGGAAGGTATCCCAATTCAAAATAAATTCCACACAACATCCATTTATTTTCTTATTGGGCGTGGAAGAGAGCATTTACTACTTCGAAGTCGTGTTGTGAGGCAAATGGGTAGAGAACAAACAATATCGTTATTAGATTCCATCCGGCTTGCTAATTTTGACTTGTTCAAAGGGCATGGTAGCTCTAGACGGATCCGGCCATGGCTCAAATACTCGGAGAGGAGTCCCAAAACTATTGACTCCTGCGATCCTGTTGACACCTAGAGAAGTTGTAAATACTATTGTTTGTCCCTATTATCTAAAGTGGATAATAGAAGTTGACCCCGAGCGTCGAAAATCATCAATAGTTAGAGAACTAAATGCTAAAGAAGCCGCTCCTGCTATCGCCCTCTATAGTTCGGTGAAGTAAACCCTCGAATGGTCGTGCGCGCTCATCGAAAAGAAAGTAAGGCTAAAGAAAATGAAGAAAGGAGAGCCAATCGTATCTAATAGCTAAAGGAACGCACTCGAGATGAGGAAGCGGGATCTAGTGATCCTAAAGGAAAGAAAGTGAAAATAGACTATAACTCAAATTTAAGGAATTTGAGATAGAATAAAAGGGAGGATTAGTTTTGCCCCTTTAGAATTGTGTTTATTTGTTTTACAAGTAGTGTGCTTGCAATTAAATTCCTTTTATTAGCTCTGTATTTAGGTAAGTAGTATGCTTATGATTTCTTAAATAAAAGCAAGTGTTATGTTATACTTTTAATATTTGGATCGCTGACTTTGATGTAGAGTAATGAAGAAAAAAATCAACAAATACATTGGATCGTCTAGTTGGATTGTCCAGTGAACCAAAGAAAACAAAAAAGATAAAAAGAACACCGGGGCCCGACCAATCCACCGTTGACGAGATAGTGGCTGGCGCCCGCCTTGCCAAAGCCTAGTTGGGCTTGGCTCGGCTCACTACCTAAGGACATGCTAGGCATAGTAGTTTTTCAACCGATCTAGATTAGTATACTCGAATGAACTCTTCAACTTCTTAATTAGTTAATTTTACTCGCTCTGTTAGGTAAAATCCGATTAAGTACAAATGGGCCTTGCTAGTTGGGCTTGAATTTCCCTTATGGGTCCTGAATTGGAGCTCTAACCTCTCTAAGGACTAAATCCTCAATTTCAACCGGAAGGACTACTTCCATGCCATAGACTAGGGAGTAAGGTGTTGCTCCTGTGAAAGATCTAATAGAAGTTCTAGAACCCCATAAAGCGAAAGGTAGTTTATCTAGCGAATCCTTATATGTAACTCGCCATTTTTTCATTATTCACCGGATGTTCTTATTAGTAGCTTCAACTCGCTCCATTGATTGAGGACGATATGGGGAAGATTTATGAAGCTGGATTTTATACTAATCTAGGAAATCTACTACTTCTTTCTTAAAATGACTACCATGGTCACTTATAAGTTCATGAGGCACTCCGTACCGAAGATAATATTCCAGGTGATGAATTTGGCTACTTGTTTCGACGTCGGGGTTATATAGGAGGCTGCTTTAACCCATTTGGTGAAGTAGTTGATTGCTACTAACAGAATTCGTAACCCCTATTCCTTTAGGAGTCACTTTGCCAATAATGTGGTGATAAATGAGTGGGGTTCATGTTGTAAATTTGCATACACCGACATTTATGGCATCTTCTAACAAACTCATGGCAATCTGCTGCCATAGTTGACCAATAATAACCAAGCCTCCGAACCTTCTCGACCGACATTCTACTATTCATATGAGGTCCGCATTCTCTTCTATGAATCTCTTCCATGGTGCGCTTTGATTGATGTTGATTAAGACAAAGTAAGCCGATCCCATAATTAGTTTTCTTAAACAACTATCCTTCATTGAGAAAGAATTGTGCAGCCAACATCCCGATTGCTCATTGGGCTCGAGGTGTGGAGTCCAAAGGATACTCTTGCTTATCCAAGTATTGATAAATATCATGATACCAACTCGCATGGTCGATATTAGATACTTCTAAGGCGTAGACCTATGTAGGCTAACTTTGCCGCTGGATGTAAACAGGCATTGAGTGAATGCCAGCGAGAATATTGATCATGGATGCTGACTTAGCTAGTGCCTTCGCAAATTGATTATTGTCCCTAGGAAGGTAAGTGAAGGAAATCTTCTCGAAGTGTTTAGATAATTCTATCAAATATGCTTGATAGGGTGCCAAGACTTTATTATGTACCTTCCACCTTTGCGAAATTTGATTGATGATCAAACTGGAGTCATTGAAAACCCCGATATTCTTAACCCCGATGGTTATTACGGCCTCGAGCCTTATGATGCAAGCTTCGTACTATGGAGCATTATTAATGACCCCGAAGTCTAGCTTAACCGAAATGGGAGTATGTGCTCCCTTCGAGTGAGACTAAAAGAATTCTTACTCCAAAGGCCTTCGATTGGAAGCGCCATCAAAGTACATTGTCCAATCGTCCACCTCTACTTGTAAAATATCTTCATCTAGGAAGTCAACGTGTTCAGGTTGTGATTCAAGCACGAGTAGATCTGTCAAGAATTCCGATACCACTCTTCCTTTAATCCCTTTTTGAGAAATAAACTTTAGTTCGAATTATAATAGCATGACAATCCATCATGTTATCTTACTACCGATAGTCGATTGCTCAAGTTTGTACTTAATAGGATTCATGGGTGCTACCACATGTACCGTGTGGGCTAACATGTAGTTTCGAGTTTCTTAGTAGCCCAAACTATAGCCAAAGACGTCTTCTCTAACTGTGTATATCTAGTCTCGTAGTTCAAGAACTTCTTACTCGGATAATAGATCGCGCGGTCCTCATTTTCGTTCATCCGAGGGAACATGGCTTCTATAACTGTCTCTATTGTGGTGAGATATAAAAGCAAAGGTTTCCCTAGTTGGGGTGGAACTAGCACTCGGAGGATTGGCAAGGTATTCCTTAACCTTCTCAAATAGGTTGGCACTTTGTATCCTAAAAGGGCTCATATCCTTTCTTTAACCTCTTGAAAATGGGTTCACATACCATACTCGGCTTTCATATGAAATAACCGATGTATTGTAAACGCCCTAAGAATCCCCTTATCTCCTTCTCCGTACTTGGTGGAGGGATCTCCTTAATAACCTTGATCTTAGATCGATCAACCGTATTTCCTCTAAGACTCGACAACATAACCTAGTAGTTTGCCTGGAAGTTACTCCAAAGACACACTTTTAAGGATTAAGGCGCATGTTGTACTTCCCGAGTCTATGGAAGAATTTCCTCAGCCGAGTAAGTGGCCTGCCTCGTCTTTGGATTCTATAATCATATTATCCACGTATACTTTAGTTTCTTTATGGATCATATCATGCGGTAGTTTCGTTGCTATTCTCTCGATACATTGCAACCGCATTTTTAGCCTCAATGGCATCGCCGAGATAGCGATAAGTCCCCCATTGAGTGATGAAGGTCGTCTTCACCATGTCTTCGTCAACCATCTTCACTTGATTATACCCAGTGTAACCATCCATGAAAGAGAGTAGAGCGTGATTCGCTGTACTATCTATGAGAAGATCGATATGAGGTAACGGGAAATCATATTTGGGACTAGCCTTATTCAAATCCCCGAAATCGACGCACATGCGAATTCCGCCATCTTTCTTCGGGACTAGAACTATATTTGATACCCATTGAGGTTAATGAATTACCTTAATAAACCTAGCCTCGCAATCGTTTCGAACCTCTTGTTTAATCTTCAAATCCCATTCTGGTTTCATCCTCAACTTCGCTTAACCGGCTTAGCATCTTCATAAAGCAAAATCTTATGTTCTATTATACTCGGATCTATACCCGGCATGTCTTTGTAGGACCATGGAAAGACATCGATGAACTCGGTGAGGAGTGAAGTGAATTGCTTCTTCTCTTCTACATCCAAAGTTTTTCCAATCTTAACATCTTGGGGATGATGGGTTGACCGCAAATTGATTATTATTGTTTCCTCTATTATTTGTGAGCGATTTTCATGATCTTCCATAACTTTTATGAATTCTTTAGGAATTTCTTGTTCATCATTAGAGGCAAAATCAATTAAGAGTAAGAGGAGGCAATGAGTAAGCGGAAAGATTCATTTTATTGAATGAAGAAAGGAGTACATCAAACTCAAAAGTCAAATTGGAGATGACAGAATTAGAACTAGAAACAACGAAGAAAAAGAACAACAAACCCTAACACTAGACCCGGAAGGACAATGCGCTCCTAGGCTAACCGCAAATTCCTGGCCCTCCTTGGCATCAATCCAAGTGATATGCTTGGACCCCTCTACGTCAAGCATCGGTGATGAACCCGGATGGATCGAATTGCGGATGTGACATAGCTCCCGACAAGTAATGAGACGAAGTTCCCTTCTAGATTACTTTCTTTATTAAACAGAAGATCGAAAAGATTGTTTCCAGCAAGATTGGTCCAATCTGATGTGGATTGTCCCTTTTAAGGAGGTGAGGTGCCTCCTCTTCCGAATATAGCAATCATTAAAGATTTCCAAACCAGGCCCTCGGATACCCTTCTCCTTAATGTAATAGGGCTTAGGAAAACCATAATAAGGAAAGTTATCTCCTTCTCTCGAAATTGGCCATTCAATGTATAAGGAAAGGGCTTAATAGAGTAGACTGTGTGTAGTGCAATCCTCTTTACTTGAATTTCCCACTCAACTTGAGCTATTTTCTTAGTGGTAGGTTAATAGCCTAGCCCAAAGTTGTAGTTGTTAGTAGGGTTTAAGGGGTGGAACAATAGGGTGCTATGCCCTTTGTCCTACAGACAAGACCTAGAAAATACCCCTTCTTCCTAAGCATCAATTGGACACTAGGGTTACGATAAGGGCTAAAGGTAAAAGGTGCTTCATCCCTTTCTAAGGCAGCAACAGTTTAAAATCCGTAAAATTCTTCATCATTAGCGTCATACTCGATCTCCACTATAGATTCTTTGGAAGTGATAGTATCATAAAGGTTATCCCCATTGACTCGTCATGACCGGACCTTTAACGATCATTTTGACTTTCTAATGCAGTGTAGAGGGCACCGCTCGATGATCGTGCAACCAAGGGCATCTTAGGAGCAGATTGAAAGTAGTTGGGATATCTAATACTTAGAATTCGATATTTCTCTACACCGACCCTATATTGATTGGTAAGTTCCATGTTCCCAAGACTATTCTCCTAGAATTATCATATGCTTGGAGATGAATAGTATGATTAGAGAGTTGTTTCTCCCTAATTCCTAACTTCTTAGCAGTTCACCGAGAGACACATGTTAACTGCTAATCCATTGTCTACCAAGGTTAAGGGAACAAATATGTTAATGCAAGTTATAGTCAAATAAAGGGCATTGTTTTGTGCAACGCCTTCTTCTAGGAGATCCTTCGATCAAAAGTAATAGTTCCATCCCCACTGTTAACCAATCCTACTACTTCCTCTAGCGTGGTTTCATGAGAAACTTCAATCTTATTGAGTGCATCGATCAAAGCTTGTCTATGTTTTTGGGAAGAAGATATTAATTGCCACATAGAAATGTCAGCTTTCCATTTCGGAGTTGCTTAAGGATTGGATCTTCTTCCTTTACAGTTTTAGGTTCCTTTGGGCTTCCTATGTCATGTTGTGGACCAAAGCGTGTGTTGTGCCATCTTAATCTAGTAAGAAATTGAACAGCAGGGCTTTTAGTGTTTCCCCAAAAGTCTTCTTCTAAGGGTGGTGTTCCCCTAGAAGTCGTCACTATTGTTGTCATTATCTCTTGTTTCGTATACATCTTTTTCATCATGTACCCACAGCCCTGGACTTCCGGATACAATGACGGTAGGTTAAGAAACAACCGTGACTCATTGACATCTCGAATGAAGATAGAGGGATCACACCGACCAGGTATAGGTTCGGTAAACATGGGGGTGCCACTAAAAGGTTTTTTTATCGTTACTTGGTTTCTAGGCATCCTTAGGCAGGGGTAATTGGCCATTTCGAAACATGTCCTCTAGCTTGTTCTTTAATGTCCAACATCGTTCAGTATGGTGTCCTCGTGCACGATGGTATTTGTAAAATTTTCCTGTGTCCCAATTCTTAGACTGTTTTGCGGTATTTGATTCTCGCTCCAATAGGTGGCAACTCTATCTTCCCTTTCTCTAAGAGACGGTCAAGGGCTTAAGTATAGTTAGTATCGATAAGAGTCTAGTCAATATACCTATTGAAGGCATTGACATTTGCACCCTCGGTAGCGTTGCTAGTATTTGAGGTTTTCTTATCTTTGGAATGATAATTACCTCTATATCTAGTGGCGACTTTTATGGTCGTGGTGGACAGTTCTTCTTCTACCAGGAAACCAGCATCTTTGAGAGTTGAAAAGTTTATCATGGATAGAAATTTGAGGTGTTGATTATAATTCGGTTGAAGGTTCTTCACAATAATACGGACTTGATCTTTCTCGAGAGGGTTGGTCAACCATGTGGGCTGCCTTTGCTCTCCATCCGTTCGGAAAATTAGTGAAACCCTCCTTTTCACCTTGCTTGATTAACTCCAAGCCTTTAAGAGTACCAGGTAGATGTGTGTTATAGGAGTATTGATGGAGGAACGCCTTGCACAAATCTGTCCAATTGGCGACCTTGTATGGGTCAACCGCATTATTCCACTTCATGACATCGGTATCAAACGTCCGAGAGAAGATGATGTGGTAAGTGTCTTCGGGAATGTTCTTAAGAGTCATTGCTCCCAAGAAGTTGCGCATGTGATGATGGGGATTCACGGAATGCATGACCTTAATATAAGGCATGGTAAACTTAGGAGGTAGTTTGCCCTTAGGAATTGAAGTGAATCCTTTATGATCGAAATTATGGTTGTTGAACATAGATGACTCCTCAACATCCCCTCTATCTAATCTATATGAGAATCGGATCGAGTTTTGGATTCAGGCTCAAAAGATTCAGGTTTAGGATTATCGGAAGAAGATTGGATGGGTGGAGGCGAGACAATCGTGGCAATTTCTCTTTGTATACACTCAGCCTCTTCGCCCTCTTCTCTTTTCCTACATTCAGTTTCCTCATCTCTCCGACTAGCCTCCACAGCCCTTATGATAATCTTAAGATCTCTTGAGATAGAGGATATCTGTTCTGTTGATCATTCAACCGGGCTTCCACCTTAGCTACATTCTCATTAAGTATATTGAGGCTAAGATACTGTTCGGGGTTAGGATCCATTGGAAGGGAACTCTTTTTAGGTACTTGTCTTAGAACAAGGAGTGGATTGTAACGATGTAGTATGCACCGAAGCTTGTTGCACCGGTGTAGACCACGTAGTAGAAAGGAATCACGATGTGCCGGACTCCCTATCTAGACGTTCTAATCTCTTAGAGCTCTAATTCCAACGGTACTCGGTTAACTTCCCTATTCCGCAACCCAAAGGATGATGTTTAGGACCACGTGAGAGAAGATTGCTTTTAGGAGGAAGGGGTTTAAGCGCAAGACCCGAAGGGACTAAGGATGCTTTTCATTTGGATGCACATAAAGAATGCAATGATGATATGATAAATAATTTGATTAATACATGATCTTGAAAGAAAAAATGTTTCCTATATGATAATGCATTCTCGTATTTGAGATGAACTAAATGCAAAAATGGGAATGGTGGACTCACCTATCCTAATATGAAATGATTTTATTTGGCTAATGCATATAGACTTACCTAATATGAGATGATTTTATTTGGCTAATGCATATGAACTCACCTACTATGAGATGATTTTATTTCGCTAATGCATATGGACTCACCTAATATGAGATGATGCAAAATGAACTGTAAAAATACAAAAAATAAACGAACTGGACAATAAGAGAAGGGAACTTTTGGTAAGAACCTTTCACAAATAGCAACTACTTAGGTTATTAGAAAGATAATTTTGGACTGAAGCGAACAAATACAAATAATGAACCAACCAAATTAGTCAAAAAGCTTTTTGACTTTGGCTAAATGCACATAATTGGACTAACTCTAGAATATTTATTAAGGTGTTTTATTTTCACCCAAGCAAGGGTCTAATCAAGCGCTCCTCACCTATTCCCAAAGGCTCACAAGCGGAAGATTAAATCTAAAAACACAAACACACTCTTTCAAGTATGCATGATGACACATAGTCCAGAATTAGGTCCCCATGTGTTGCATGGATTCGGGATATCAACCAGAATTCCGGTGCCTCTCGGTGAACCAAAAGCGTTAGCCCAAGATCGCATGCTGCACGGGAGGAGCTACGGTTCCTTGGCTAGCTAAGCCTAGTTGTGATCGCTAAGGCCCA
Organism: Talinum fruticosum; assembly: GCA_021018815.1. NCBI lineage: Eukaryota > Viridiplantae > Streptophyta > Magnoliopsida > Caryophyllales > Talinaceae > Talinum > Talinum fruticosum. Next base: position 820,790 of record JAITYX010000120.1, on the reverse strand, counting down.
ATGGGAGCCTCGCTCTAGAAAGGGTTAAACAGTGGGTACAATAAAGTTTTCCTAGTGGTCCAAAACCGTATTTAAACTAGTTCAAAGTTTGCTAAATGCAGGATGCCTAATTCAAGCGCATCATTAAAAACATACTCCTTAAATTTTTAAGTTTCGCCCTCTTAATAAATGCCTAATCCCCAGCGTGAGTCGCCACTATAGGAACAACGGCCGGCTGGGCCAGCCTAGCTTCCTCACTATGTGTCGGGTCTCTTTTTTTTTTTTTAAGATTAATTTTGAAGATTTTTTTGAAGTCGATTTAGGAATGTGGGGATGAACCTTTTATTAAGATTTTTAGAATTTTATTAAATCAAGTTGAAATGAATTAAATCAGATTTGATTGGCGTTTTTATTAATTATTTTATTTTAGCAATTATTTTAAAAGTCTTGGGATATTATTTACTAATTAAAGGATAAACATGATTAGGCTTCGCCGAGAGGCTTTAGAGACAAATTGGTGTGAAAACACCAATTTAGGTCGAAGCCTCACTCGCCAAACACCAAGCACGGACGGCTGCTGGTCTTGGTGGTGGCCGAGTTGGAAGATCCGAAACCATAATAAAATTTATCTTGTAAATCATAAAACAACCGAGATGCAGATTAATTATAATAAGAGAAAAAATTAGGGAGTCGCTAGTTAGTTTTGGGGAAAGAAAAACTGACAAAAACAAAATGAATAAAATTTGTTTTTCCGATCTTAGTATGAGAAAACTAGAACAAGAAGAGACTGAAAAGATGACTCCATCCACCTTGAACCGAGAATTGGATTCGGGGCGAGAGTACAAAACGTAGGGACAGACCCTTTCGTTCCGCCCGTCCGAAGACGACCATTACTAATTCGAATAGTGTGCTTAAAATAATGTAAACAAACAAGCAAACAACATCATACAAAGCAAAATTAAAGCAACCAAAACATAATAAGGAAAGCGATAAAGGAAAGCGGTAAAGAAAGCGATAAAGGAAGGCAGGAAATAGAAATTACATGGGTCGGGAGGAAATTAAAGCGTTTACATCTCTTAAACCACAATACGGAAAGCAACAAAACATAAATAAATAAACCAGTTTGAAGGATGAAATATGGCCCTCGGGTTATCCCACCTTCCCGATCTGGATCCGCTCACCTGGATCTCTCGATGTAATGGTGACGATCTAGAGAAAAGGGCCGAGTTTGTGAATTGTGTCCGGATATGGTAATGATTAATTGAATGAGTGACCAAAGATCGGAATAAAAGAATATTCTTTAGCTCTTTACACGATTTAATGGTGGAAGATGAAAGTTTATGTAAAATTCAACAGAGTAACTGATTAGATGAGAGCATTCACGTTGGTTCTCGGTAGCGTAATGCTAACACAGGAAGCCGTATGGGAATGAGAGTTATACGTATTTATTTATAGGAGTGGACCTCGGTGACAAATGACCTAGGGTTTGCCTTTATTCAGCCAGTCCAAATAGTTGAAAGAAAACCGCACCATTCCTTAAGAGATAGAACCGGATCAATATGTGATAAAACCGGATAGAACCAATTAAAAGAGGGGTGGCAGGTGCCGGCCGCTCGGACCCTCATAGGGTTCCGTGCCATAGTTGTATCTCGGAGGACTCTCCAAGCCCAAAACGCACATTCCACCAACCTTTTAGAAGGTGGGCGCCGGCCTCGTAACGTAGTTTAGGGAAAAGAGCTTCTAGCCTCATGTGGGCTGTCTCGTGAAGCTCAAAACGCAACACTTTGATGCTTTTAATCATGAAATGCTATGCTTCAACATCATCTTCGGGTCTTTAGCTCCGTGTCCGACTTCAACAAAAGTAGAATGCAGTATTCCGTAATGGAAATTCCCAGCACACATCATGGGACTATCAAATCCCTTATGGCTCGGCTCGGCTCTTGGACTGGTCCGAATGAAAAGACGATTTGTGGACCGACCCAAGGTAAAAAGGCTATTTATGTGGTGTTGGGGGTTCTTTCTAGTTTATCGGCTTATTGCACTAATCGATCGTGAGTCCAAGGTCCAAATCCACAAACAGGACACAAGATTATCATCATGGGTGCTAACAAAACAAAATACAAAAATAACGAGATAAAGGACGACACTTTTTAGATGTCTATTGTATGTGGACGGGCGGAACGGAATGGCTTATCCCTACATTCCGTACAATCGCCCGAAATCTGGATTCTCGGTTCTAGACCGATGGAGTAAATTTTTAATCTTCTTCTAAGCTTAGTTTTCCTGTACTAAGATTTGAAAAGTATTTCTTTATTTTTGTTAGTTTTTATTCCTAAAACCGATCGGCGACTCTATTTTCCTTTTTTATTTCTTTTAATTAGCTCCTCGACATTTCTAATTGAAAACAACAAAAAGACTTGTTTATTTACCGATAACGGACCAAGATTAACCATATCGAGCCACGGCCCATGGCTGGCGCCGATGACCGTACGATGGTTGCTCTTGCCGGCGCTGGACGGTCACCATGTAAGGCTTTAGTCCAAGCCGGTGTTTTTACATAGGTTTAGCCTAAAATCCTTGCGACATAAATTAATTCATTCTATTTTGTTTTATTTTTAGTTGTGAAATAACATCCCGAGGCTTTTTAAAAATAATTCTTAAAATAAAACAAGTAATAAAATCGTCAATTACCTTTGCTTAATTTATTTTAAATCAGATTATAAATGTTGGAAATCCTAATAACGGATCCATCCCCATTTCTGAAAATTGTCACCTTAAAAAATTCATTTTAACTTTAAAAAGAAACCATGTCAAATGGTCGAGAAGTTCGGTCCAAATCTGGTTCCCCCTCGTAACGAGTGTGGATGCACGGGGCCCGTGGTTCCTACAGAGAGCTTTGCGGCAAAAATGTGACTTTAATTTTTGTTTCCTTTAGCCTCGAAATACATCTCCGGACTTATCCAAAATTAATTTCTAAAAATAAAAATGATTTATAAAATCATCAATCACACATTCATTTAAACTTTTCAAATCGGATCCCGAAAAAAAAATAATCTTAATACGAGACACACCCCACTTTTTTTTTAAAAAAATCATCTTAACAAAATAACGAGTGTCGAAATTCGTGGGAAAACTCGGTCCGACTGTCCTTGAAATCAAAAATCATTTTAATTTCGACCTTTAAGCTATACCCTTAAGAGAACATTTTCAAAGAGGTCGAACCATTACCTCGATGGGCCTACTAAGGCTTAACACCGAGAGGTGGTTACTCCGCACTTATAGCAAGCTTTTTTCGATTCCCGATCGAGAGACACCGATTATTCAAGTTCCTCTATGCACCCCAAAGGGGACGAAATATATCCGACATAGAATTATCCCTCTTTTGACCATAGAATATTGGCAGTCTAGGTTGTACCCTTTTTCATTTGCATGCTTGAAACAAATGTGGTTGCTTTTGTTATTTAATTATCTTCCTTGAGTGTTTAGCAGTTTAGTTAGGTTCACCAAATAATTCATGCATGGGTGCAAAAATAAATAAAACAATGAACCTTCTTGACTTGGTTCTTTTTATGTGCATTTTTAACAAAAAGTTCAAATTTTTCGTTCCCTTTAAGGTTGGTCCATTAATTGCATTTACGAGTCGGTTTACATATCTTTAGTCTCGACCTTTCTTTAGTCACTAGCTGTCGAGCATATTCGATGTTGGTCTCGGTCAGCCACCGAGGTAGGTCCCACCATGGACCTCCTCGTCTCTTCGATAGGTTTTAGGTTTTGGCTTTTGTTTGTCGAGCATATTCGCATTCTTGTCTATCATCTAAATTTATCTCCAAATTAGGTGAGTTCATTTTTTTGCATGTAGCCAAAGTTAAATTCAACCCTAATTAGTAGAGTCTTCTTTTGCTTTTAGCCAAAGTTAAATTCATCTCTAATTAGGAGAGTCTTTGTTTGCATTTAGCCAAAATAAAATTCCACAAATAGGTGAGTCTTTGTTTGTATTTAGCCAAATAAATTCATCTCCTTTTAGATGAGCCGTTTTTTGTTTTCACATTTGGCCAAAATTAAATTCATCTCATTTTAGATGAATCCTTTTTCATTTTTGCATTAGCCAAATCACGTTCATTTCTAATTAGGTGAGTCTTTGTTTGCCTTTCGCAAAATTAAAAATCATCCCAATCCAAGGGATTCTATTTTTGTAAATTTACATTCTTTATGTGCATCAAAATAAAAGAGCATATTGTTTTCTTTTCTTAGGGGTCTCTCATCCCTCGGGTCAAGCATTCAAGGCCCATGTCTCATAAAATTTTCCAGAGCCAATCCTAAACAGACTACTCTTTTGGAATACAAGATAGGGAATCCAACTCAAATTGAGAATCATAGCACAAAGCAAATAGGAGATAAGAAGTCTACATCAAACACTAACACGTTCGACACCGACACGTACCACACCGATACGTTAAACACCTTTACTATTAAAACCAATACGTTACCTATGGATAAAGTGAACCCTCCTCCTAAAATGGCCAAGGAATCAAAGCAAACCCCTATCATGATGTTGTTGAAAGAATTTGTTGCAAAAATAGAAGCTAAGATTGAGGCCCGAGATAAAAAGATTGAGTCAATATCCGAAACCCTTGATCTTATATGCCAAACCCTCAACAAGAATGCTAACAAAACAAGAAAAGACGGAGAGGAAACAAACCCTCAACCTTATCCCCAACCCAAGCCTCTGGTCCGATCCATGAATAGATTGAATAGAGAAGGTTTTACGTGAGTCTTCAATGTTCAATGACTACTACTTGGTCCAGGGATTCACTTCAATCCCTAAAGGGAAATTGCCCCAAAAATTCACCAAGCCTAACATCAACGTCCATGGGACTGAAAACCCTCACCACCACGTGAGAAACTTTCTACGGGAAATAACTCTATAAAATGTACCATAGGATACATACCATGGACGTTTGACAAAGAACTCATGAAGTGCTACAATGCTCGTTGACCCACTAAAGGTCACAAGCTGGCAGTAATCATTATAACGAGTTGTTGTATCAATACTTCTACAACACTTGTCTACCAATCACTCTTTAAGACCTAGAGCTAATCCGTATACACATAAAAAATGTCGTCCTTTATCTTGTTATTTATGTGTTTTGTTTTGTCGGCTCGATGATGATAATCCCATGTGTCTGTTTGCATATTTGGATTACGGACTACAATCGATCGATGAATTATAAGCCCGTAAACCACAAAGAACCCTTAACACCACTTAAATAGCCTTTTTTCCATGGATCAGTCCACAAATCCTGTTTTCTTTTCGATCGTCCAAGAGCAGGACCGAGCCTTTAAAGATTGTTGAGTCCCACGAAGTGTGCCGAGAAATTCCAAGTGCGAATACCGCATTCTACTTGTGTCCAAGTAAGACAAGCAGTGACGACCCGAAGATGATGTTAAACCGTTGTATTTCATGATCGGGAGCATCAAAGTGTCTGTGTTTTGATAGCCCACACGAGGCTAGAAGCTCTTCCTCTCTAAACGACGTCATGAGGCCGGAGCTCACCTTCTAGAAGCATCGTGGAACGCTGCGTTTTGAGCTTGGAGAGTCCTCGCTAGCACAACTAGGCCACGAAACCCTAGGAGGGTCCGATTGCCCGCGCCCACCTTCTCCACTTTAACTCGGTTCTATCCAGCTTTATCATCTTCCGATCCGGTTCTATCTCTTAAGGAATGGTCCAGTTTTCTTTCAGCTGTTTGGAAGGCTGAATGGCTACAAACCCGCGGTCATTTGTGACCTAAGTCCTCTCCGATAAATAGAGAGACGTGGCTCTCATTTCCATACTCGTTTCTCGCCTTAGCATCACGTTGCGAAAGCTAACCGGAATACTCTCATCTAAATGTTACTCTACCAAAATTGATCTTAAACATTCATCTTTCCTAGTTAAGAGATGTAATCTCTTCAATTTCTTCCACGAGGGATGTAATATTTCATTTCTCGCTTTTCTTTGTTTTATCATTTTCTTCATCGCTTTCCTTTACCCTTTTTTTAGTTATGTTTTGGTTGCTTTACTTTCGCTTCGCATGTTCTTGTATTCTTGTTTTCTAACATATTTATTAATACACTAATCAAACTAGTAATGGCCGTCTTCGGATCGGCGGAATGAAACGGTTCATACCTCCGTTTTGTACTCTCGCCCCGAATCCGATTCTCGGTTCAAAGACCGATGGAGTCATTTTTAACCTCTTCTAATCTTAATTTTCCCATACTAGGATTGGAAGAGCAAAATTTTTATTTTATTTTTGTTATTCCCTAAAAAGTGACTGGCGACTCCTTTGTTTTATGCTTTATTCTACACAAATCTACATCTCGATGTTTTCTAGTTGTAGGAACGAGTAACGTTAGATTTTTGATCTCCTCATTGGGTGGAGACCGAGGCTGGTTCCACTAGCCAGGCCTCTCGGTTAGAGCCGGCCGCCCTTAGGTGCGAGGCCACCGCTCGCGTTATGGGGTCACCCAGGAAGGCTTTGATCCAAATTGGTGTTTTTACACCAATCGACCCTAAAGCCTCATAGCAGAACAAAACCTAATGTTATTTATTCCTTAATTAGAAAATAAGATCCTAGAAATTCTCAAAATAATTGTTAAAATAAAATGATTAATAAAATCCACAATCAAATCTAATTTAATTCATTTCAACTTGGTTTAATAAAATTCGGAAATCTTAATAAAAACTTCATCCCCACATTATAAAATCGACTTTCAAAAACCATCCTCAAAATCCTTCATAAAATAAGAGACCCGACACAAGTGGTGAAGCTCGACGGGCCCCGACCGGCCGTGATTCCTCCATAATCAAGCAAGGACATATGGAAAGCCTCACTAACTTCCTCATTCGCTGAAGGGAAAATGTGAGCCATGTGGCGATCGATCTTCCGAAAAGGATCGAGGTTAGACTCATCATCAAAAACTTGAAGTCCGTATATCATCAACACTTGAAGTTCTTACCTTTCATGGACTTCATAAAAACTCGGAGATGTTGGCATCCGTATAGAAGAGGAGCAGGCATAGACAAAAGTCATAGCCAACTAGAAGATCATCCAATGGGCCCATCACTCATCAAAGATGCTAATAAAGTGCGCATTTCGCTATTTCGTATCCATTCTAAGTCTATTTTGCTTTTCATTTTTTCGAAAAAAAAAATTAGTATTCTTTTATTGAACTACAAAGGCCTAATTTCCGCTATAGCGGATACATAGGAAGCCCATGAGGTCTGTCCTTAATCTTAATGTTGATTAGAATTCCCATTTCAAAAATTGAAGGCACCTTTTGCCATACCTAGAGGAGTAGAAATCAATCGGGAGGCTTGCTATTTTCATCTAACATCGAACTCGCCGTCAGGTTCACTATTCACTACCGAGTGGGGGCTAAATTGTAATTTTATCCTTTTTTAAAATTTTTTGCATTATATTAATAAAATAATTATTTGTTCTTATAATAGAGTCTTGCATTCATCTCCTTTACACAAGTTAAAAACATAAAAATGCAAAAATTATTAACAAAGCACCCTATAAGAACTATTTAATCATCATCATCCATTAAGTCAACATCAAGGAAGCCACCAACATTGCCATCTTCAAGTAAATTCAACCAAGCTAGTCAACTCTCGAACATTTAAGAAGAGCTAGACATAAGCACTCTAGGAGAATGTGGGGGCTCATGATGAAAAGGATCGTATGACCACGTAAAGTCCAGGATACTCGGGAGGAGACACAAATCATCTACCATGCAAACAAGGGAGATATTAGTACATAGGCTAAAAAGCTCAAAATTAGAATGGGGCACATAACGTCATTGAACTTCAAATCATCAAGAAAGACAAATGTCCATCCCTCTTCCGACAAAAGTAGATAAATGTTGAGCTTTAGAACTAACAACGGTCAAGGTTCGGACACCCCGGTTGAGTGTCCGACCGAAGACCAGTGAAGATTTAGTCATCCATGCCCGACTTCAAACCCAACAACGGTCAAGATTCGGACACCCTAGTTAAGTCTCAAACCCGGGAGTGTTAAAGGTTCGGACATCCCCGTTGAGCTCTAATCCCAACAACCTTCATGGTTCGGATAACCGATCGAGGTTTAAACCCACAGATGGTTCGAGTTTAGACATCCTCGTCGAGCTTCGAGTCCAAAGGTGGTCAACGTTTAAACAACTTGTCGAGCTTCGGGCCTAATAACGGTTAAGGTTCACACACCATGCCAAGACGTCAAGATCGTTCCATGGCCATGTCAAGGTAGTACAATTGAAACATGATCTCGCTACAAATCATTTTAAGGTAACACTTAAAAGTATTTACATTCCATTATTGTCTAACACAAGCTGTTAGTGCGAGAAAATTTTAGCCAAGCTTCGGATCAAGAACCGGTCAAGTTTAGGCCTCTCAACCGAGCTTCGGGACAATAATCAAGCAAACTTAAGATACTTCACCAAACATCGGATCCAAGAGTGGTCAAGTTCGGGCACTCCACTGGACTTGTGACTTTACTACCCGAGTTAAGTGCATTATTTATCTCTTTTATTTATTGTTGTTAGCCCGGTGATGAAATACCGGTCTCATTTGCGTTCTTGGGTCAAGACTAAATTAAACTAAGCCGGCGTAAGCCGATAGCTAACAAAAATCTAACCTAAGAAAAACAAAATTCCCCAAAATAGAAATTGTCCAAAAATAGAAAGTTTCTACAAATGGAAAGCTCCCAAAACCAAGCATTGTGTTACTCTAGACTCGAGAAAAACACATCGTTTTTACGTTACACTCAGCGACCAAGAAAGACGAAGCGAACCTAAGGCGTCCGTACGATATCGATTAAATCGGTGTCCATGTCTAGGAGTCTCGTAGACGACATCGTTTCGTCGGTTTGGCTTGTCGGGATCTCCTCTATCCATTTCGGAATTTTCTACTGGCTTATCTCCTTCACCAACGATGTCATTCCCTAAACCCTAAGCTTTTTACTATAAGTAGAGGGCCTATCCCCCTCATTTCCTGCACCGTGAGCAGCTAGTAAATTCACTTCTTTGGTTTGCCATAGCCCTACCGCCACTTTGCTAAAGTCGGATCAAGATTTATGCTAACAGGTGGGTCAACCCCACCACTATAACTTTTAATTTTCCTTTTGCTTTCTTTTCTCTTTCTTTATCGCTTTATTATTTGCATGTTTATTACTTTCCTAGCATGTTTTTTTTGCTTTAATTTTTTATAAATCACATGGTAAACACAATTTTAACTCCGAGGATTTTGATTAGTAAAGGCCTTTTGCTGATGGGCGGCATGGACAACATCCCTCTTTATTTTGTACCTTCACCCTCGAACATGGGATTCTCAATTTAGGACCGATGAAGAATATTTTTCTATATTTATTTCAATTTTTATCCCTTAAAACTAACTGGTATAGGCTCCTAAAAGTGTCATCCCTTATCTCTTTTAATTACGTATTTTATTTTGTTGGCACGATTATGAAATCCCTAGTCCTATTTGAGGATCTTGATCTTAGACTCGTGTTTGATTGGTGCGACGGGAGCCAAAAACCACAAAGAACTCCAAGCACCAAATAAATTGTTTTTAGCCTTGGATCGATCCAAGAAACCCTGTTTCATTCGGATGATCCAAGTCTCGGGCCAAGCATTCAGAGACAATAGAGTCCGAGTGTTGTGTACCAAGAAATTCTAAGTTCAAAATACCGCATTTTACTTTTGTCTATAAAGACAAGGAGCTGAAGACTTGAAGATGACGTTAAAACATTGCATTTTATTATCACGAGCATCAAAGTGCTGCGTTTAAGCTCTATGATAGTCAACACGAAAGTAGGAGGTTTTTCCCCGCAAAAGAACGTTGTTGCGGCGCATGCAACCCTAGAATTGTAAATGAAATGCTGCATTTTGGCTTGGAGACTCCCTCTTCGACGACGCTAGGGCAAAAACCCTAGGCACGTTCAGGTTGCCGACGCTATGAACCGGGTTCTATCCGGTTTTATCCCTTCTTTATTCGGTTCAATCTCAAGATATCTCGTCCTAGGTTTTTCTCATCTATTTAGACGACTTGCCGAGAGCAACCTTAGGTCATTTGTAACCTAGGTCTCTCCTCGTAAATAGAGAGCCTTGGCTCTCATTTGGAGGACATCTCATTCCTTAGCGCTACGTTGCTTAACTAAGCTAAAAATACCCTTTCCTAAATGTTACTCAACTGAAAAGCATCCCCAAATTCTACTCTTTCTACTTATTGTCGTTGAATTTGTCGAAAGAGTTAAAGAATATTTAGTTATTATGATCTTTGGGCATTTATTCAACTGATCTTTCCTACTTCCTACAAACTCACCTTTTCCAAAATTCACAAAAATGAGCCGCTTCCTTGGATTCGTTGCTATCGCATGAAGAGATCCAGTGTAGAGACTAAGATTAGTAGGTGGGACATCCGTAGGGCAACCATTCGGCCTTAGGATGATTATTTAATTTACGACTTTTTATCGCTTTCCGTATTGTGGATCAAAGAGACGTAATTGCATTTTAATTACTCCTCGCTTGATGTAATCTTTTAGTTTTCACTTTTCTTTTCCGCTTTCTTTATTGATTTCATTACTTGCTTTCTTTATCGCTTTCCTTTAATTATGTTTGGTTGCTTTTATTTTTATTTAGCATGTTGAATGCTTAAGTTTCGTGCGTGTTTTTAGTATACTACTTAGATTAGCAATGGTCGTCTTCGAGATGGACGGAATGGAAGGGTTTGCCCTACGTTTTGTACCCTCACCCCGAATCCGATTCTCAGTCCGAAGACGGATGGAGTCACTTTTAGCCTTTTTTTATCTTAGTTTTCCCATACTAAGTGTCTTTTTGCTCGTAGGAGTCCATGAAGATTTGGCACTAGCGGCTCTACTCGGTCTAGTGGAACAGCTTAGAGGATTATTGTTCCCTAACTCTACTAATAGTAGCTAAAACAATAATTGGTTTAGATAGAGTTGAAGCCAATGTTGAGAAGAACTTCCGTGGGAGCCCCTTGTTATTGCAAGTAAGCACAAAATAACGGACGAAAGCGGACAATAGTAGGCGGTTGGCGGCGCCGCCATAAGATAGCTTTCTAGTGTCGCCAAGGCTAAGATGCCTCTAGTTTGAGCCTAAAGATTCTAACTTTCATTTATGCTTTTCTATTGCTATTTATTATTTTTTCGATTTTGCTCCTGTTGGGTCTAAATGATTGGGCTTTGACCATGCAGGATACTAATATTTGATTTTTTATCTCCGATGTGTAGATCCGCTTAACGGAACATTTAATGTTTATTAATGCTCCTCTAAAGTTGGATACATACTTAACAACTCACTTTTGCAAGCGAAAATGGAAACCAATTCTAGCCGATCACTTGGCATCTTGGTGAGAGGAACACCTTAAAAATCATAGTAACGACCTCCTCGAACACTCGGACTTTAAAACTAGATGATTCCGAGTACTACATAATGACGCAAGTACAAACCTCATCCCTCCTAAGTTTTGATTACAAGTCATTACGAGTGTTATAGAAACTTCGTATAAGTTTTCATTCATTTCTAACCGACTCGGAAAACTCATTCTTGTTTATCCACTCACTTCGATGTTTCGAGTCACTCGGACATCACTCATATTTATTGCGTGTTCAAATAATCTCTCTAACACTTATTATCTAAGTTCGATCTGTGTATTTCATAGCAAAGTGAATTACGAGTGTTAATTCATCTTTCTCTGTCAGTATGTTTGTTTGAGAATTATTTGTCCGAGTCAAGTACTTAAACTCGATGTTTTCACTCTCATAACTTGATCTTTCTTAGGAGTAACTCGATGGAATTTGAGTATAATGAATATTAGACCCAGAAAATTCCACTCTTCTAGGCTTAAGATAATTATGCACTTAATTGTCCGAATTAAATTATTATTTATGGCTAATCTTCGACCAAAGTATTTTATACTTTGAGAACCAAAATTGTTTACTTTTGTAGGTTATCTAACCGAGGTTATCTCATTTTTGAATTATAAAAGTAATCGACTTCAAGTCGTCAATCACCAGACAAACAAGGCTTTTCTACTTCGAACAAGGCTCGGATGTTATGTTAGGGTTGTCTATTTCCAAAACTGGAAATCTTCAACGCTAATCTCAACGGTGATTTCCACCTTACTTTTTAGACAACACCACTTGACTGGAGCCCTCGTAAGAGCCAAGAGACATTGCCAAACATTCACATCCCAACAGATATTTTATGAGCAACTCGGAAGAACCGTTACAACGGTTAAGAAGGACTTCGTTCGGAAATTTGTCACAATGGCTAATCTGCTTGGTCATCTATAAATAGAAGCCACCTCTCAAGACTTGAAGATTGCTTGGAATTATTGTTGAAATACATTACTTAAGCAAAAGTCATTATATTCATATTCAATCTTCTACTTACAACTCTCAACTTGTAATTCATACTTTCCGAGTTATAAAGTCTTGTAATCAATTACATACACTTCGTACTTTCTAAGTAAGGTCCCTTGACCGAGCTATAAGGGTTAACTCATCTCGGTTTTCCCTAGATGTAAAGGTTACCTCGGTTAGGAAGTACTAGATTAGATAAGGGAATTTCGAGTCTAGGAAAACTCTGTAAAGAATTGTTTAAGGGAGCAATTTTGGTTGAGTCGGTATGCTGTATTTTGTGGATTCAAAATAGTGGATTTGACGTGGTGCTTGGACTAGCACTCGTACGTGTTTTTCTGCCCTAGGAGGGTTTCCATGTATCTCCGAGTTTACACTTTTCTTAGTCCAATCTAGACTTAGATAGTCTTTTTCATTCTTTTCAAGCTTAAATCTTCTAAGTTTGTTAAGATTTCCTCATCACCCTATTCACCCCCTCTAAGGTGACTAAGACTCTCAAAGAGCAAACCTTCACTCCTTTAGTATGTTACACACTAGAAAGTGTCCCAATGCAAAACACATTCTTCGCAGTTCTTATTTATACGTTTACTAGGCTCGGAAAAAGCACGTATTACTTCCCTAGCCATTTGTTGCGGTAGATGGGTAGAGAGCAAGTAATACAACTATTGGATTGCATTTGGCCCGCTACCTTTGACTTGTTCAAAATGCATGGTACCTCAATACGGACTAGGTCATGGCCCGAATATTGGAGAGGTGCTGCCAAAATCGTTGACACCTTTAGATTTGCTGACACCTGAAGGAATTCCTAATATTGTCTGTTTCTCTTTATTATCTAGAATGGATAATAAAAGTATATCCCCAACCACGGAAGGCACCGAGACTCATAGAGATAGATCCCGAAGAAGTTGTCCCTACTGCTGCCCTCCGAAAATTCGTGAAATAACGGATTACTGCACGTGTTCATCAAAGAGAAACCGAAACCAAAGAAACCGAACAAAAGAAGGCCCACTAAATTTAAGAACTAAAGGAATGCATCCGGGATGAAGAAGTCGAGTCTAGCAAGCTTAAGCGAAAGAAATTAAAGATAGAGTAGGGGTTAGAATCTTAGGATAAAGGATGGAATAAAAGAAAAGGAGGTTTAGTTTTGCCTCTTTAGAATAGTGTTATTAGTAATTTACAAGTAGTATTCTTACAATTATTTTCCTTTTTTTTCGCTATGTATTCAAGTAAGTAGTAGACTTACCTTTTATTAAATAAAAGTAAGAATTACGCTATACTACTATATTCTTATCACTCCCATTGAGGCAAAAATAAAAATGGATACATTGGACTACCTAAGTGGACCGCCCTTGATAAAAGATAATGATGGATTACCTAATTGGGTCATCCAAGTAAATAAAAGAATCGGATAATTAAAGGAATACCATAATCAAAGCGAAAACCATGGCCTTGGTCTAACTCTGGTTGAGTCGGGGTTGCCCTATTGCTTAGGGATATGTTAAACATTCAACTTCTTGAACTCATCTAAATTGGTGTACTTGAAAAATCAGCTCTCCGTCCATATCGGTTCACTTGCCCGCTCCGCCAAGTAAAATTTGACTAAGTATAAACGTGCCTTGCCAATTGTACTTAAACTTTCCTCGTGGGTCCTAAATTGGTGCTCTTACCTCCTTAAGGACTAAATCCCCAATTTGTAGATTTTGAGGCTTAACCTTCTTATTAAATACCCTGGATATATGATCCTGGTACACTTGGACATTATGTAAGGCATTGAGGCGCCTCTCATCCAATAGTACTAACTCCTCATACCGTGGTTTGGCCCATTCCGCTTATGAAATTTGGCTCTTAGCAATTATCCTTAGCGAGGAATAGCGATCTCAATTGGAAAGACCGCTTCCATTCCACAAATTAAAGAATAGGGCATTGCTCGCATAGAGGCTCGAATAGAAGTTTTATAGCCCCATAAAGAGAAAGGTTATTTATCGGGCCTATCCCTATAGGTAATTGCTTGTTTTCTCCACTATCTTTCGAATATTCTTATTAACGGCCTCAACCTGCTCCATTAGTCCGACAGGTGATATATGGAAGATTTGTCATGTTGAATTTTGTACTTATCCAACAAAGCTACTACTTCCTTATTAAAATGGCTACCATGATCACTTATTAACTCATGAGGCATCCCATAAGGACAAATAATATTCTACGCAATGAACTTGGCTACTGTTTCGATGTTAGAGTTGCATAGGAAGTTGCATCTACCCATTTAGTAAAGTAGTTGATTGCTACTAAAACAAATAGGTGACCACCTATTCTTTTAGAAGTCACCTTGCCAGTAATGTATATTCCCTAAACCGAAAATGGATAAGGTGAAGTTAGTGTTGTGAGAAATGATGGTGGTTACTTGTTGTAAATTTGCATACACCTCACATTTGTGGCACCTTGCCAGTATGATGCCATTGTTGACCAGTAATAACAAACCCTTTGAACCTTCTCGACCAACATCCTACCATTCATATGATGTCCACACTCCTTACCATGAATCTCCTCCATGATGCGCTTTGCTTCATGTTGATTGACACAAAGTAAGTTAATCCTATAATTGGTTTTCATGAATAATTGCCCATGACTCGCTGAAGAATTGAGCAGCGAACATCCTGATGGCTCATTAGGTCTGTAGATGTGGAGTCCAAAGGATACTCTTGCTTATCAAAATACTCGATAAATGTCATGATACCAACCGGTATGGTAAGTATTAAACACTTTTAATGTGCAAATGTGTAGAGGATGATTATGTCGCTTAATGTGAACGGGCATTGAGTGAATCCCGGTAGGGATATTGATCATGGATGCTAACTTAGCTAGTGTATCCGAAAATTGATTATCATCCCTAGGAAGGTAAGTAAAGGAGATGTTCTTAAAATGTTTGGACAATTCGTCAGGTATGCTTGCTAGAGTGCCAAGGCTTCACTATGTACCTTCCACCTTTGCAATATCTAGTTGATGATTAAACTGGAGTCACCAAAAACCTTGATATTCTTGACTTCGATGTCTTTCGCAACCTCAAGTCCTGTTATACAAGCCTCGTACTCGTAGCATTATTAGTGACCTCGAAGTCCTATTTGATCGAAATGGGAGTATGTGCTCCCTCCCGCGAGACTAAACAAATTCCTACTCCAAAGCCCTTATGATTGCAGGTGCCATCGAAATACATTGTCCAAACGTCCACCTCTACTTGTAAAATGTCTTCGTCCGGGAAGTCAAGGTGTTTGGGTTGCCATTCTCGCATGGGTAGCTCAGCTAAGAAATCTAACAAGTATCCTTCATTTGATCACTTTTTGAGGGATGAACTTGAGTTCAAATTCTAATAGCATGACGAGTCCATCGTGTTACCTTACTGCTAATAGTCGGTTGCTCAAGTATGTACTTAATAGGATCCATAGGTGCTACTACATGTATCCCAAATTGGCTCGGATCCTTTTTTTAATTTTTTGAAAATAGGTTCATAGAGCATAGTCGGTTTTGATATGAAACGACATATGTACTTGTAAATGTCGTAATTTCTTTTTCGTACCTGGTGGGGTGATCTCCTGAATGGCTTTGATCTTGGATGGATCAACTTCAATTCCTCTAAGGCTGATAACAAAGCCTAGCAGTTCACCCGAGGTTACTCCAAAGGAACACTTTTGAGGATTAGGGCGCATGTTGTACTTCCCGAGTCTATGGAAGAATTTTCTTAGGCTTGGTAAGTGCCCCGCCCTATATTTGGATTTTATGATCATATCATCTATGTATACTTCGCATCTTTATGGATCATATCATGCAGTAGTGTTGTTGTCATTCTTTGATATGTTGCACCACCATTTTTAAGCCTAAATGGCATCACCACATATCGATAAGTCCCCTATTGAGTGATGAAGGTTGTCTTTTCCATATCTTCTTCAGCTATCTTCACTTGATTAGACACGACATAATCGTCCATGAACGAGAGTAGAGCATGACCTGCTGTATTATCTACTACAAGATCGATATGTGCCTACGGAAATCATCTTTAGGACTCGACCTTGTTTAAATCCCTAAAGTCGACACACATATGAACCCTATCGTTCTTCTTCGGTACCGAACTATATTTGCTACCCACGGAGGATACTTGAACTACCTTAATGACCCCAACCTCTAACTCCTTTTGAACCTTTTCCTTAATCTTTAAAGCCCATTATGGTTTCATCCTCCCGAACTTTTGCTTAACCGGCTTAGCATCTTCGTAAAACGAAATTTTGTTCTGCTATACTTGGATCTATACCGAACATGTCTTTATAGGACCATGCAAAGACATCGATAAATTCTATACGGAGCGAAGTGAATTGCTTCTCCTCTTCTCGATCCAAAGTTTTCCAAATCTTAACTTCTTAGGGTTGATCAATTGACCCCAAGTTAATTGTTATTGTTTCCTCTATAATTGGTGAACGATTTTCATGATCTTCCATAGCTTTTATTAATTCTTTAGCAATTTCTTATTCATCGTTAGAGGCAAAACAATTAAGAGTAAGAGGAGGCAAGAAGTAAGTGGGAAGGTTCACTTTATTAAATGAAGAACAGAGTACATCATACTCGAAATACAATTAGAAACAATAGAACTAGGAAAAGAACTAGAAACAATAGGAGGAAAAGAACAAGCCTTAGCACTCCTAGGCTAACAGACAAATTCATGGCCTTCCTAAGCGTGAATCTAAGTAACATGCTTGAACCCTTCAATCTCTACGTCTGCGATGAACCTATATGGATTGAACTGTAGGTGCGACATAGCTCGTGAGAGTACCGAGATCGAGTTCCCTTCTAGATTACCCTCTTGTCCGAAGCGAAGATCGAAAAGATTGTTTCCGAGAAGATTGGTCCGGTCGATGTGGACCATCCCCTTCTAAGGAGGTAAGGTGCCTTCTCTTCCAGAATATAGCAATCACTAAAAATCTCCAGACTGGGTACCAGGATGCCTTTTCCTTGATGTAGTAGGGCTCAGGAAAACCATAATAAGGGAATTCGTCTCCTTCTCTTACAAACCCCATTCGAGTGTAGGGAAAGGGCTTAATAAAGTGGACTGTGTGTGGTCCAGTCCTCTTTGCTTGAATCTCCCACTTAGCAGTAGGTTGATAGTCTAGTCCAAAGTTATAATTATTAGTGGGCTTAAGGGGTGGAAAAATAGGGTAGTATGCCCTTCGGCTGACAACAAGACTAGGAAAATACGCCTCCTTCCTAAGCATGGAATGGATACTAGGATTGCTATAAGGATTGAAGGTAAAAGGTGCTTCATCCTTTCCTAAGCATCGAATGGATACTAGAATTAGCATCGTGCTCGATCTCTACTACGGATTCTTTGGAAGTGATAGTAGCACATAGATTATCCCCATTGACGAGTTGTGACTTGACCTTTAATGATCATCTTCAACTTTTAATACGAGTGTATAGGGCAGTGCTTGATGATCATGTAACCGAGGGCATCTTAGGACTAGGAATTTGATGTTCCTCTCTACTAGGCCTATATTGATTGGCAAGGTCATTGTTCCAAGACTGTTCTTTTAGAATTGTCATAAGCTCGCAGATGGAGAGTTTATTTAGAGAGTTATTACTCCTTAATTCCTAACCTTCTAACAGCTTACGTAAGGAAATACATTTACTCGCTGATCCATTATCTACCAAGGTTAGAGGAACAAACTTGTTAATGCAAGTTATAGTTAAGTAAAGGACATTGTTGTGTGCAATACCTTCTTCGAGGAGATATCTCTCATCAAATGTAATGGTTCCATCCCTACTGTTAACCAATCTTACTACTTCCTCTCCTGTGGTTTCGGGACAAACTTCGATCTTGCTTGAGTGCATCGATTAAAGCCTATATATGTTTCTCGGAAGCGGATATGACTTACCAAATTGAGATATTGACTTTTAATTTCTAGAGTTGCTTAAGGATTGGGTCTTCTTCCTTTGTGCTTCGGGCTCTTTTGGGGCTTCTTGAGTATGTTGTTGACCCAAGGGTGCATTGTGCTTCTAGTAAGGAACTTAATTGCATGACTTTCAATGTCTCCCTAAAAGTCTTCTTCTTCAAAGGGTGGTGTGTCCTAGAAGTCATCACTGTTGTTGTCGTATTGCTTCTTGTTCATAGACATTTTCTTCATCACATACCGACAGCCCGTGGACTTTTGGATCTAACAGAGGTAAGCTAAGAAGTGGTTTCGACTTGGTAACATAATAAATGAAAATAGATGGATCCCACTTACTTGGAATGGGTTCAATAAAAATAGGTAAGGTGCCGCTGAAAGGGTTTTTATTATTGCTTGGTTTCTAGGCAGTCTTAGGTAACGTAAGTTGGCCATTTTGAAACATGCTTTCTAATTTGTTCTTGAATGTCCAACATTGTTCGGTATCATGTCTTCATGCACGATGGTACTTGCAAAATTTTCTCGCATCCCAATTGTCGGATTGTTTTACGGTTTCGATTCTCGCTTGTAATAGGTGGAAATTTTATTTTCCCTTTCTCTAAGAGACGATCAAGAGCTTTGGTATAAGTAGGATCAATAGGAGTCTAGTCAATATACCTGTTGAGGGCATTGACATCTGCACCCATGTTAGCATTTCCAGTATTTGATGTTTTCTTATCTTTGGAATGATGAGTGCCTCTATACCCGGTTGCGACTTTTGTTGTCATGGTAGACAACTCTTCTTCTATCAGCAAACCAGCATCTCTAAGGGTTGAAAAATCCATCATGGGTAGAAATTTGAGGTGTTGATCATAATTAGGCTGAAGGTTTTTCACAATGATTTGAACTTGGTCCTTCTTGGAGGGTCGATCAACCATATAGGTTGCCTTTGCTTTCCATTTGGTAAGAAAGTTTGTGAAGCTTTCCTTCTCGTCTTGTGTGGGTCAACCGCGTTATACCACTTTATTACATCAGTATCAAATTTCCAAGGGAAGATGATGTAGTAAGTGTCTTCAGGAATGTTCTCAAGAGTCATTGCTCCCAAGAAGTTGCATATATGATGATGGGGATTTTGAGAACCCGGGATTTTGAGAACCTTTGAACTTGATTTCGTGCGTAGTAAACTTGGGAGGTAGTTTACCCTTAGGGATTGAAGTGAATCCCTTATGATCAAAGTAATGATTACTTAACATGGATGACTCCTTAACATTCGTTCTATCCGATCTAAATAGGAATCGGATCGAGATTTGAATTCGGGTTTAGGGGATTTGCATTTGGGACTACTTGTAGGAGACAAAATAGGTGGAGGTGGAAAAACCAAGGTCGTTTCCCTTTGCAAACATTCAGCTTCTTCATGTCTCTTACCAGCCTCAATATCCCTTATGATAGTCTTAAGATCTTTTGATATAGATGATATTTGTTCTTCTTGATCATTCAACCTGGTTTCCACCTTAACTATATTCTCATTAAGTAGACCGAGGTTAAGGTACTTGTTCTAGGTTAGGATCCATTGGAAGGGAACTCTTTCTAGGTACTATCTTAGAATAAGGTGTAGAGCGTGACGGTGTAGTATGCACTGAAGCTTGTCGCACCGTTGTAGACGGTGGAGTAGAAGGAAAAGAAGATGTGTCGGACTCCTTGGTTAGACGCTCTAATCTTTTAGAGCTCAGATTTTGATGTTACTCGGTTGTTGTAAACTTGCCTATTCTCGTAACCCAAAGGATGAGGTTTAGGACCATGTGAGAGAACACCACTTTTTGGGATGTAGGGACTTAAGCACAAGACCTAGAGAAACTAAGGATGCTTTTTATTTGGATGCACATAAAGAATGCGATGATGATATGATGCATGACGTAATTCGAGATGATAATCTAAGAGATAGATAATCCTTAAAGAAAAGATGCTTTCTATATGATAATGCATTTCCCTATTTTAGATGAATTTTGGACTACATGCAAATGAAATGAACTCGACTCACCTACCGGAAGATGAATTCTAAATGCAAAACGAATTACCTTAAAATGATTTTATTTGGCTAATGCAAATGCACTCACCTAATATGAGATGATTTTGTTTGTCTAATGCAAATGGATTCACTTAAAATGAGATGATTTTGTTTGGCTAACGCAAATGGACTCACCTAATATGAGATGATTTTGTTTGGCTAACGCAAATGGACTCACCTAATATGAGATGATTTTATTTTTACTACTCGCAAATGGACTCACCTAATATGAGATGATTTTGTTTGGCTAATGAACATGGACTCACCTAATATGAGATGATTTTATTTTGGCTAATGCAAATGGACTTACCTAATACGAGATGATTTTGTTTTGCTTGACGCAAATAGACTCATCGAATATGAGATGACTTTATTTGGCTAATGCAAATGTGAAATGAGAGTGCGAAAGAATAAAAAAGATTAAACAATACGAGATAGGGACTTCCGACAAGACCCTTTCACAAATAATGACTCGCTTAGACTACTAAAAGCCAAACTTTTGGAATGACACGGAAGTGCAAACAATGGACCAACCTAATAGGAGAAGGAATTTTGACTTTTGGGCTAAATGAACATAATGGACTGACTCTAGGAAACTTATTGAAGTGTTTTATTTTCACCCATTAAAGGGTCTAGTCAACACTCTTTACCTATCCCTAAAGGTTCACGAATAGAATATTAAATCTAAAACATACGCACTCATTCAAACATGCAAATGAAGTCCGGGTGACACCTAAAAGGTCCAAAAAGTTCTATGGCCAAAAAGTTCAAGAGTTTGAATACATGGTGACATGTTGTCCAAGAATTTTGTCCCACATGTGCTGCACGGATAAGGATACCAACTAGAATTCTAGGTGCCTCTCGGTGAACCAAACGTTTTAGCCCAAGAGTTCGTGCTATGAGGGAGGAGGTACCGTTTCCTCTCGGTAATGAGGCCTAGTTCGACCCGCCTAAAGGATCTAGTAGGGAGCCTCTCTCCGAGAAAGGGTAAATAGGAGGTACAACAAAGTTCTCCTAGGGTCCAAAATAGTATTTAAACTAGCTGAAAGGATGCTAAATGCGGGATGTCTAATGCAAACACATCATTAAAACACGCTGCTTAAATTTTCATGTTTCGCCCTCTTAATAAAAGTTTTGTCCCCAGTGGAGTCGCCTGTGTAAGAACCACGGCTGGCTGGGGCCCGTCGAGCTTTCCCACTTATGTCGGTTCTCTTTTTTGAAAATCACTTTTGAAGATGGTTTTAGAAAGTCGATTTTAGAATGTGGGCATGAACCTTTTATTATGATTTTCGAATTTATCAAATCTAATTAGTCAAAGTTTGAATGACGATTTTATTAATGTTTTTATTTTAGTAATTATTTTCAGAAGTCTAAGGATCTTATTTTCTAATTAAGGAATAAATAAAATTAGGGTTTCGATCCTACCTTGAGGCTTTAGGGCCGGATTGGTGTGAAAATATCAATCTGGACCGAAGCCTCAGCGTACCGACCATTTAGTGTAGGTGACAGCACTGTACCCAGTGATGGCCGGTGTCGGCGAGAGGCAAGGGCTGACAGAATCAGCCTTGGACTCTGCCCTAGTTAGCGGATCCGGAACCTATTAGCCTCGTACCCAGTGAAAATTTACGGGTTTCAAGTTCCACTCAAAACAAGGAAATTTGAATCCCCCAAATAGGAGGGGAATCAATTCTCAATCCCTCG
Organism: Talinum fruticosum; assembly: GCA_021018815.1. Lineage (NCBI taxonomy): Eukaryota > Viridiplantae > Streptophyta > Magnoliopsida > Caryophyllales > Talinaceae > Talinum > Talinum fruticosum. The sequence goes on along the minus strand of JAITYX010000120.1, from coordinate 798,722 downwards.
GGGATTAGTTTATAATTATTAAAAAAAGAAAAATTAGCCTATTTGCTATATTATTATTATTATTACTACTACTATTATTATTATTATTATTATTATTATTATTATTATTATTATTATTATTATTATTATTATTATTATTATTATTATTATTATTATTATTATTATTATTATTGTTGTTGTTGTTGTTGTTGTTGTTGTTGTTGTTGTTGTTATTGTTGTTGTTGTTGTTATTATTATTATTTTGGTTATTGTTATTATTTTTGTTATTAGGTTGGGGTATTTTTTTGTTATTGTTTTTTATGATCTATTTATTTATTTATTATATATAATTTTTTTCATATTGTTTGATAGAACATTACAGTTTGAAAATAGGTTTACTGAAAATTATAAATAAAATTTGTTAATTATTGAAAAAATTACAAGATAGTTAATTAAAAAAATTAAATAAATATAAGACTCAATATCAGCAAATATGCTAATGAGCTTCAACTTTTATTGAATCAAATGGTAATAATAATAATAATAATAATATTTAATATTTAATAATAATAATAATATTTAATATTTATTAATAATAATAATAATAATAATAATAATAATAATAATAATAATTTACAATGATATAAAATAATTTAAAAAATAAAACAATTTTAATTTTATCCCATGATTAACAACCAAACAACAAGAATTGGAACTTGATTCCATTCCTGTTCTTTACCAAACACTTGAGAAGAATATTCATGTTCCATACCTAACCACTAGTTATCATTCCTTGATTTCATTCCATTCCAATTTTGCATACCAAATGGGGCCTTATTTTTCCTATAACCAAAAAATATCGAGATGCGAATTTGAATAGAACAAAACATAAAATAAGGGACTCGCCGATCGGTTTTAAGAAAGAAAAACTAACAAAAACAAAATGTAAAGATTTTCTCCCCGATCTTAGTATGGGAAAACTAAGACCGGAAAAAGGCTAAAATGACTCCATTGATCTTTGAGCCGAGAATCGGATTCGAGGCGGGGTATGAAACATAGGGAAAACACTTACATTCCGTCCGTCCGAAGACGACCATTACTAATTCGAGTAGTAAATTTAAATGATGTAAAACAAACAAGCATACGTCATATTACGACGATAAAGAAAAGAAACCAAACATAAAAAATAAAGGGATAAAGAAAGCGGTAAAGAAAGCGATAAAGGAAAGAAAAGCGAGAAATAAAAGCATTACATCAGTCGCAAAGGAATTTAATGAAGCAATTACATCCCTTAAACCACAATAGGGAATGCAATAAAAGCATGTAAATAAATAAACAATTCGATGGCTGAATGATTGCCCTCGAGGTTGTCGTACCTTGCTAATCTGGATATCCATACTTGGATCTCTCAATGCAACGACAATAAAGAGAAGAAAAAGACTTGTTTTGTGAGATATGTGTGTAGGGTGTGGTAATGATCGAGTTGAATGGGTGCCAAGAGATCGAGAATAGCTGAATATTCGTTAGCTCTTTGCACGAGTTCAACGTTAGTAAGTAGAGCGAGATGAATGTTCAAGATCAATTTTAGCGAGTAACGTTTAGATGAGAGTTTCCTGGTTAGCTTTCGTAGCATGATGCTAATATAAGAAGTCGTGCGGAATGAGAGCCAAGGCTCTCTATTTATAGGATACGACCTAGGTCACAAATGACCTAGGGTTTGCCTCTAATCAGCCGTCCAAGCAAGTAAAATAAATCGGGTCAAATGTTAAGAGATATAACCGAAGTAGAAAGAGATAAAACCGGATGGCGGGCGTCGCCAACCGGGTTCCCCTAGGGTTTCGTGCCCTAGTGTGTCTTTAAAGGACTCTCCAAGCGAAACGCAGCGTTTGACTTAATGCTTCTAAAAAGTAGGCTCCGGCCACAATGTTTTTATGATGGGGAAGCTTCTAGTCTCTTACGGATCTGTTTTGAGAAGCTTAAACATAGCATTTTGATGCTCCCGATCATGAAATATTCCGAACTTGGAATTTCTCGGTAAATAGCATCGGACTCCACAATCTCTAAAGCCTCGGCCCGGTTCTTGGATGGTCCGAAATAAAGAGGACCAACCCAAAGCAAAAGGTTGTTTATGTGGTGTTGGAGATTTTTATCGTTTATTGGTTTATGTCACATCAATCGATCATAGGTCAAGATCCGAATCCATAGATAAGACTCGAGATTATCATCATTGGACCAACATTATAAAATACAGAAATAAAGAGATAAGTGACGACATTTTTAGGTGTCTACAATATGCAAAAGGGTTAGTAAGGACCACATGACTTAACCTTGTTAGACAGCTAGTGGGAAGGGAACTGGTAAGGTTAACGCGGATAATAATGTAACCGACCCACTAATAGGCACTAACCTTTCGAATAGGTTTTTAACGTTGCAAATTCCCAAGGTTAGGGGTACTACAAGTCCTGCTATGCTAGATAAGTGAACGAAGGAACAACTAGTTTACGTGTGCTTTGTCTTGATTGTATTGACATTAATGGGTTCATGTATTTAGTTAAGATAGTAGTATTCAATTGAAAAACGAACAATGGAATCATTACAAGCCAACTATTTACCCTTTTTTGGTACAATTCGCTCCTCGGGCCCCATAATAGAGTCGACAGACGCACGAAAATGATGGTAGAGAAGAGGCTGGAACACACTAACACATAGAGGCTTACGTAGGAATTATAATGACCAAGCTTGGAAATAGTCGCTTGATGAAGTTTTGTTTTAGGTTATGTAATATTGGGTTGCTTCGTGTATATATATTTATACCTTACATGTTTTAGAGATTGCCTATTGTGAATTTCAAGGATAAATGTTTTTAAGAGGGAAGAAATGTGAGGCCCGAGGTTTTAAGTAGGGTAATCATATAATTTAAGAAGTAGTTATATTCGCCCTTTTTGCCCGAACTTCAATGGACGAAAACTCAAGACAATTTATATAAACTATTTATATTTTTACCTAAATTATCCTTAGCAAAAAAAAAAAAGGAAAAGGAAGGGAAATAAGAAGAGAATTAGGTGTTAGATTTGTGGGAAGATTAGTCGAAAGGTAGAAGGAGGTGGCTCCATCTAGTAAAGCCACGCGGGAGAGAGAGAGAGAGAGAGAGAGAGGGAAAAAGGGCTCGGGATGCCCGGGCAGAACGAGAAAAAGGGGAAAAGCAAGAGACAGGGAAGGAATCGGGAAGGGAAATGACCGAGAGATGATGGAGGACCAAAAGCAGTGAGAGAGAGAGGAACCAGGCAAAAGAGAGAGGGACCGAGTGAGAAATGGAGAAAGAGGAGGGAAGAGAAACACAAAAACATAGAGGGAAAAAGGACAGCGAGCGAGCACAAAAGAGGAAGAGGAGGCCGGTGGCACGCTCGAAAGACGACGGCGGCGAGCGAAAAGTGAACGGCGGATGAGCGTGAGCAATTGGTCGAGATAGGAAGAGGAATTGCAGCAGGGCGAGCAGACAAAGAGGGCCACAACAAGCGAGAACCGACAAGCAAGAATTAAAGGGTGAGCGAGAAGCTAACAAGAATCGGGCAAATCGTGACTAAGACCAAGAGGAACGAAGTAGTGACAGCGCGAGACGAGAGTTACTGAGAGAGGAAGGGGAAGGCGGGGAACCCAACCCGACTCCATTCAATCAACTTCACGAACCCTAGAATTCAAGGTGGGTGGTCTTATACTCTAAAGTCATAGTAATTACAAAGCCCAATTGAATTTCATTGTGAATATTAAATGTCCGTTGTGAATATTGAATGGTTGCATTATAGAATGAGAGACTTTGGTTGAATTTTTAAGGCTAAATTGGGAACCTCGATGGAGTTCGATTGCTTTGGTCTAAGGAGTAACATGGAAGTTTCAATTAGTAATTAAGGATAAAGGGGTTGTGATTTGAGTGCGAATTATAAGTTAAATGAGCCCGAGGGACTTCTTTAATTACGTGCATTGGAGGATAACTATTTATATCGAGAAACAATGATTTGGAGTATAAAGGGGAGTGTAAGTTTATCTTAAGTGACGCACCGTTGAGGTGATTGTTAGGTGAAGTTGAGTTTAGAACATATCTAAGTCATTGGGAATGAATTAAATTTGAAGTTAAGCGTAGCTAGAGGAATTTGAGTGATGAAATGAAATTCGAGTTATATGGCTAAGCATGAGCAAGAAAGAGTTTGATTAGTAATGAAGGGATGTAGTACGAGAAATTGAGGCAAAGATGACAATTGGTGTGGAGTTGGGACGTTTGAGTTAGGTGGCAACTATTTGTGGTTATTGTGGCTAAAAAACGAATAAATTTTACTAGATTGACATATTAGAGAGGCGCAGCCGAAAAGAGTTGAGAATCGCTATTAGTGCTGAATCGTGGCTATTTGGGTTAAATGAGGATAGAGTCGGATAAATGATGACTAGTGGACACTCAAGAGAAGTGAATTACGGTAATTATGGTTAAGAAGACTGGAAAGCATAGGCACAAAGCGAGAGGAGTGTATGATGATTTGAATATGACTTGCATGCTTTCTATTTACCTCTGTTTAGGAGCCCGAATAGACAAGTTCTAATTATGCGAAAAGTAACTTCCTATGCTTTTAATGCTAAAAAATCATTGAAAATTGAGTTCAAGTTGCAAGTTTTAGAAAATAAACGGGTTTCCAATGTTTTATGTGCTTTCGTTGTGATTTGAATGTCTTGAAAGGCAAATTAAGATGGCTTTGAATCTTTGAATGGTTAGGCCTTGAAATGACATTGAGTTGAGATGATTCTTAAGTAAAGCATGACTTTAGATGGGAATTTTGGAATAAGGTCTTCCAAATCTCCTCATTAAAGTAAAAGTATTGTTGTTGAATAATTTTAAGAGCTAATGAGTCTAGCACCACAGGATTCCTAATGATGTATAGGGTTATGGTCTATTACTAATTGTTGAGCTTGGTCGATGTGGTCCGACCATGGGACTCTCGATGCAATCCGGGTTTCCTTGTTAGATTGATACGGTGCGGTTAACAATTATCCTGACAAGGGAAATAGAGTTCCTTCCTTGACTTTAATAGTTCCTAGGATTCGAAAAGGTCGAAACTTGGGTTGCAATCACCTAAGCGGAAAGGGTACTACTTGTTTAGACAGGATCCGATGCTTTGAGAACGTCTTTCATTCAATTAGGGAATTGAATAATTGTTTAATGTTTGAAAGTACCTTTATTCAATTAGGGAATTGAATAATGATTTCCAATTTGAAAATGCTTTTATTCAATTAGAGGATTGAATAACTATTTGATGTTTTAAATTACCTTTATTCAATTATAGAATTGAATAAATGGTTCACGAAATGATTGAGTTGCATTGGTGACAATGCAACCTTGACAATCCAAAAGTTTATTACACCATTTACGTCTCCAAATAATTTCATTAATCAGTATTTATGTTATACTACCACTATTCTTACTTTCTCAATGATTATTAGTGGTCGTATGTGTGAAGAGTTTTCTGTTTGAAGAATGGAAGACTCTCCGATGAGAGGATTGGTGTTGACCCCCATAAACTTCGCCCTCCCCAAGTGTTGCAGGTACTCTCTCGGATGGTGTGTCTTGTATTTAGCACACTCGGACTCTTGTGTGATAACTTCATATAGTTTGTATTAGTTCTATCATGAATCATTCACACCGTTTTAAGTTTAATGCATCATTGGTTGGACTTCGACGTGTAACCGTTGAGTTGTATACTCAAGCGTCCGACTCGTTGAGTTATATTGTGGTTTTTATGTAGGGTTTAAGGATTTAAGACTAGCTGATAGGCCATATTACAAACAGAACTTTGTTGAAATTTTTAGAAAATTTTCAAATTCTTTCGGAGAATTACCTTTATTACCTTTAAGTTGGAATTAGAAACCCAATCCGACAAGTAAGTAGCCTTGGGAGTTCCTTATGAGGAACTCTAGCGATGTAACTCCTAGGGTGGGTTTTGGGGTGTTAAAAATATGATATCGAGCATAGATTTTAGTGACCTTAAGCTCACATTGCATATAGTTATCGAGGTTCCTTTGTTGTGTGATAATGTGCTTTATTTGTAATAAATATGTGTGTCGCATTAAGTGTTACCTTTGACTCATAAGCATTTACCTAGTCAACTTAATTGAATAAGCTAGAGTGTGCCCGTTAAGGTGTGATGTGAGTAACTTGTATATGGTAAGTATATGACTGAGTGTGGTTGAAATCTTACTTCGCTTCCTTACTCGTTGGTTTCATTGAGTCCTGAACTAGAAACCTCTACCTCTAGGACTTTATCGATTTGATTGCTTATATAACTAGCTGGAATATGAGTTATGTGATTTGAATTATGAACCTATGTGTTATATGTGCGAGGATTGAATTTTGTGTGACTTGTTTTACGTGAATGTGTGATTTTATGGGTACACTTGGGGTAATATGAAAAAGAGTTAGTAAGGACCACGTGACTTAACGTTGTTAGATAGCTAGTGGGAAGGGAAGTGGTAAGGTTGATGTGCGCGAGTAATGTAACCGACCCACTAATAGGCACTAACCTTCCGAATAGGTTTTTAAGGTTGCAACTTGCCACGTTTAGGGGTATTACATATCCTACTAAGATAGATAGGTGAATGTGGGAATAACTAGTTTTGGTGTGCTTTGTATTGATTGTATTGACATGAGTGGGTTCCTGAATTGAGTTGAGACAAGTATAGTGGTGGAATTGTTCAAAGCTAACTATTTAGCCTTTTCACGGCGTAATTTGCTCTTCGATCCCCATAATAGAGTGAGTAGATGCACGAAAATGATGGTAGAGTAGAGGCTGGAACTTCACTAACACATAGAGGCTTCCATAGGAATTCTAATGACCATGCTTGGAAATAGTTGCCTGATGAAGTTTTATTCTATGTTATGTAATACTTGGGGTGCTTTGTGTATATATGTTTATACCTTACGTGTTTTAGACACAACCGATTGCGAATTTTGCGGACGAAATTGTTTTAAGGGGGCAAGAAATGTGAGACCCGAGGTTTTAAGTAGGGTAATTTTATAATTTAATTAGTAGTTATATTCGCCCTTTTTGTTCGAACCTAAATAGACGAAAACTCGAGACCATTTATATTAACTATTTTTATTTTTCCCTAAATTATCCCTAACAAAAAAAAAGGAAAAAGAAAGAGAAATAAGAAGAGAATTAGGTGCTAGATTTATGGGAACATTAGTGGAAAGGTAGAAAGGCGTAGCTCCATCCGGTAAAGCCATGTGGGAGAAAGAGAGGCCGAGCGAGAATCGGGCAAAGCGTGACCGAGACTAAGAGGAACGAAGAAGTAAGAGCACGAGACGAGAGAGAGAAAGATAGAACAAGAGGAAGGGGAAGGCATGGAACCCAACCCGACTCCATTCAATCAACTTTACGTAGCCTAGAATTTTAGGTGGGTAGTCTTATGCTCTAAATTAATAGTAATTTTGAAACCCAATTGAATTTTGTTGTGAATATTGAATGTCCGTAGTGAATATTGAATGGTTATGCTAAGGAATGAATTTAGGAAGTAGTTAGAGCTGATTTAGGATATCGAGAGTTTGATTGAATTGTTAAGGCTAAATCGAGAATTTAGAATTCGGACGGAGTTCGAATGCTTAGGTCTAAGGAGTAATATGGATATTTTAATTAGCAATTAAGGATGAAGAGGTGGTGATTTGAGTGCGAATTATGAATTAATTGAGCCTTAGGGACTTCTTGAGTTCTATGCGTTGGAATGTAACTATTGATATCGGGAAATAATGATTTGGAGCATAAAGGGGAATGTACATTTATCTTGAGTAATGCACGATTGAGGTAGGGAAGTGGAGAGAAGGTGATTGTGAGGTCAACCAGAGTTTTAAACGTATATAAGTCCTTGAGATTGAATTAAATTTTAAGATAAGCGGAGCTAAAGGAATTTGAGTGATGAAATGAAATTGAGAGTTATATGGCTAAGCATGGACAAGAAAGAGTTTGATTAGTAATGTGGGGACGTAATACAAGAAATGGACGCAAAGATGACAATTAGTGAGGAGTTGGGACGTTTGAGTTAGGTGCCAACTATTTGAGGTTATTGTGGCTCGAAAAAGGAATAAATTTTACTCGATTGACAAGTCGGGGAGGCATAGCTAAGAAAGAGTTGCGGATCACTATTGATGTTGAATCGTGGCTATTTGGGTTAAGTTAGGATTGAGTGGAATGAATGATGACTAGTGGAGACTTGAGATAAGTCAATTACGGTAATTGTTAAGTCATATTTTATACATATTTTTGTAGTTATTTAGTTTATATTATATAGTTTATTTTATCTAATTTATCCTATTTTGTCTAGTTATAGGCAATTATCGAATAAAGTGGGGAAGAAGAGAAAAGACGTTAAAAGTGGATTTTTAGCTAGCGACAAGCATCCAAGAAAAGATATGAAGTCGGTCCATAAAAATAATATGTCATAAAATATTTATTTTATGAAATCCTAATTAGAAGAGAAAAGGAAACTTGAAAGACAAAAGGAAACTTGGATGAGAAGAAAGAGGAATTATTTTATGATATTATTATTATTATTGTAATTTTTATTTTAAAGACTCTATTTTTATTGTTAGTTTAATATTAAAGATGATATTTTTATTTAGTTTACGTATTTTAAATTATATTATATTTGAGTAAGTTTTTTATACTTAGTATAATCGACTTCAACCATGTTAAATTATTTATTTTGAAACAAAGTTTCGATCTTTATTGTCTTGTTGATTCGTTCCATGATTCTATGATAATTTGATTTTAATGTTTATGATTTTATGTCTAATTAATTGGAGTGCACGCTAATTAGTTTTATATAAATTCATGTGATAGTTTAAAGGGTTTAAGTACGTAATCGCTTGATCTTTTAGACATAAGTATCACCCTAATTAATCATGGATGGCTCATACGCATCTCTTTTAATTAGGAAATTATCATAGATCTTTCTTAAATCAATTTGCTAGTAGATTGGTTATTAGGTACTATATGATGTTTTTCTAATACTTAATGCTCTAATTTGATTAAATTCTAGTGCTAGTGCTAGGGTTAACAATATTAGTAGGGTTTATATTAGGGTTAGGCCTAAGTAAACTAATATTCAAAGAATAACGGGGATGATCCGCTAGTGGTTGTCTTCTACAGTTTAGCTCATGGGTAGATCAATTTGTGTGTTAATGATAAATAATAATTTGCATGGTGGTTATAGATTATACTAAGTGTTTTTATAAATTTGATATCTTTGATAATTATTTGTTTGCTTTTTAGTTATTTTCTTTAGTTTCTCAATTTTTATTTATAAATTTATAGTCTTTTATTATCAATTTCATTATCCCCCTAAAGATTAGTATTTTAGGTTAGTTTTAGTAATTTTATTTTAATTTAATTTTGAGTCTTTATATATTTTAATTTTCAGATTATTTTTACATCAGCTTTTATTAATTTTTAGTCGGTTTCTTAGAAATTAGTTTAAAAATAGTTTCGTTTATTATTTTTCATGTTTTATCCCCTTTTAGGTTTTAGATAGAGTCCTAGTTCGATGTGATTAAATTTTATAATTTTGGGAATTAATTTGATAATTTTTCAGATTTAATTATTGAATTTAATTACTGTAGATTTTTAGTTAAATAATTTCATAAATTCGGTTTTAAATTTTATTTTTGTATTTTTAGGGTCTGGTTAGGTCTAGAAAATTAGTGCTAATATTCTAGGTAATTTTAGTATTTATTTTCATAATTAATTTAGTGTAGAATTTTACTTATTTAATTTTACTGTTTTAGAATTTCTTTATTTTCTGCTTTAGTTTTCTGTTTTAATTATTCTAAAAAATATTCAAAAATATTTCTGGGTATTGTAGTTTTATTATTATCTATAAATTATTTATTTAGTTATTAGATTATTTTCATGATTTTTAGTTATTGATTTTTTTAATTTATATTATCTATTTTGTTTTTAAGAGTAGTAAATTTAATTAGATTAAAGCTTGCATGTTATTATATCTTTCCTCGTGGATTCGATCCCTACTTCCATATCCTATATTGTTTATTGTAAGCCTAAGTAGTGGTTCAATTTGTAGCTGTACAACAAGCGAACAGTGATTATGGTTAGGATGACTGGAAAGCATAGGTACAAAGGGAGAGGAGTGTATGATAATTAGAATATGATTTGCATGCGTTCTATTTGTCTCTTTTTACATGCCTGAATAGACAAGTTCTGATTACGCAAAAATTCATTTCCAATGCGTTTGATGCTAGAAAATGATTGAAAATTGAGTTCAAGTTGCGGGTCTTTCAAAATAAACGGTTTTGAATGGTTTATTTGGGTTATGATTTCAATGCTTTGAAGGAAAATTAAGATGGTTTTGAATAATTGAAAGGTTAGGCCTTGAAATGTGATTGAGTTGAGATGATTCTTGAGAAAAGCGTGACTTTAGATGGGAATTTGGAAATGCGGTCTTCCAAATGTCCTTATTAAACAACACGTATTGTTGTTGAATGATTTTAATAGCTAAGGAGTCTAGCCCCACAGGATTCCTAATGGGTTGATGGTCTAGTACTAATGTTGTAGCTCGGTCCATACGGTCCGACCATGGGACTCGGTCCGGCTTTCCTTATCAACTTGATGTTGTCTAGGTTAACAATTATCTTGACGAGTGTAATAGAGTTCTTCCCATGACTTTATTAGTTCCCGGGAATCAAAAGGTCAAACTTGGGTTGCGGTCACCCAAGCGAAAATGGTACTAGTGTCTCGATAGGATCCGGTGCTATGAGAACATATTTTATTCAATTAGGGAATTGAATAATAATTTGACGTAACAAAGTGATTTTATTCAATTATGGAATTGAATAATTGTTCAATGTTTGAAATTATCTTTATTCAACTAGGTAATTGAATAATTGTTGATTGAATTGCATTCGTGACAATGCAACCTTGAAAATCCAAAAGTTAATAACACCATTTACAGCTCCAAAGTATTTCATTAACGAGTAATTATGTTATAATACCACTATTCTTACTTTCTCAATTATTATTATTGGTAGTATGTGTGAAGAGTTTTCTGTTTTAAGAGTGTAAGACTCTCCGGTGTTACAGTACTCTCTCAAGTTGTGTGTCTCGTATTCAGCATACTACGGACTCCTGTGAGCTGTTTGCTCTTTGTTGAGTGACTCAAGTTGCGGACATTCATTTCTTATATTTCTAAGTATTATAGGTTGTAACTAAGTTCATATAGTTTGAATGAGTTGTATCATGAATCATTTAGACTGTTTTAAATTTAATGCATGATTAGTTGGACTCCGCGTGTGGCCATCGAGTTGTATACTACGAATGTGTGTTTAGTTGAGTTATATTGTGTTTTTATGCAGGGTTTAAGCCTAGGGGATTTTCCATATTATGAACAGAACTCTGCCGAAATTTTTAGAAAATTTTCAACCTCTTTTGGAAAAGGACCTTTATTACCTTTAAGTTGGAATTAGAAAGTCAAACCGATACCTAAGTAGCCTCGGGAGTTCCTTATGAGGTAATTTAGCAATGTAATACTCCTAGGGTGCATTTTAAGGGTGTTACAAAACCGTAGTCAAAGGTGGTACATATAAACCCGGCAATCGGGTCATTCGGTTCGGTTCCGGTTCCGGTTAGTTCGGTTCGGGTTAATTTCGGTCGATCTTATTCGGGTTCGGTTAGGTTTCGGGTTCGGGTCAATCTCATTCGGGTTCGTTCGGTTTCGGTTCGGGTTAACTTCGGTTCGGTTCAATTTCGAGTCAATTTCGTTCGGGTTCATTTGGTTTCAGTTCGGGTTCGGGTTTGGTTTGTGTTAATTTCGGATCGGGTCAACTTTGGGTCGGTTTTGGTTCGGGTTGGGTCAATGTCAATTTGGGTGAGTTTCTAGTATGATTTCGGGTTAATTTTAGATCGGGTTAAAATTATGTCGGGTCACTTTTGGGCCGGGTTGATATTCGGTCGTGTCGTTGTCAAATTTTTTACAAAACCTTTTTGAGTTGAAGAAAAATAAAATTTTATAAAGTTAATATATTTTTAATATTAGTTTTTTTTTTTTACACGTTTGTTTTTGTACAGATTAAAAATGGAACGTTGTTTACAAAAAAAATACTAGTAACTTTTAAGAGATATAACTTACAAGTGTAAACAAGAAAAATTTGAATATTTGACTCACATATGTATAATCCAACTCAAACTTATTGATAAGTATCAAAAACAAAATCGCAAGACAACAATTGGTCCGATAGATATAAAGTTAGGATTAACTGAATGCAATTTGTAATGAATGAATTGAACTAATGTGAACTATAATTTAACGCTTAATTTCATACGATGCCAAGTCGATTTGGTCAAATTCGAACTAGTACAATTTCAACCGAACTTGTTTATAGACTACATAAATTAATAAAATTTAAATTGTGAGATACCGACATAATAACAATACTAATAGACTAAATGGCAAGCTGTTCGAATTTCTAGAATGATTATATTTGATGTTAAACTTATAAAGATAATGTTAGAATAACTTAGATAAGTTTGAGTTGATAAAATCTAAAATGATCTTGATAAATCAAAATGAAAATTGAATATTCATCGGCAACTAGTCATAATAACCAACTAAGAAGAATATCTACTCAATCAGTCAATCGGTTATTGCTCAACTCATAAGTACTCGACTTACGACTATCATCTTGTATTATAATTTTCCAACCAATTAATTGAACTAATTTGAACATTAATGTAGAGATAAATTTAATATCAATTTGGTCAAATTCAAACTAGTACAGATTAATAAAAATAGAGTTGTGAGATACCGAGACATGGTAATGACTACTAATTTACTACGCCAAGTCTTATTGATATTAGTTAAGTACTTAACTTATTCATGTAATGACTATATTTAACGTTAAACGGACCTGACTTAGATAAGTTTGAGTCAATAAAATCCCAAATAAACTTGCTAAATCAAAGTGAAAACTAATACAATTCGAATTGAACTTATTTATATAAATTAAATTACATATTATACACATATTTCATTATTCTGTAAATTACATATATATTTACACGTTTTATTATTCTTTAAATTATATATTTTACCTTCATTTTTATGAACAAAATAATAACTTATTTTGTAATGTAAATTCTCTAAACTTATTAATTAAATTAAATTAAATTCTATTAATAATATCTTAAAAAGTTATAATATAAAAATTTCCAACTTTTATTTTTTTCCTCTTGTTTAACAAAAATCAAGATTTTCATCCGTACTTCTACTCTAGTAAAAATCAAAATTTTTGTCAAAAATAACAATTAGATTTTGGAGGGAAAGCTCCCTCTCTTATTTTAGTTGTCAAAAAAAGGAATAAAAATAAAATTAAAAAAAAACAAACTAGATTTTGGACGGAAAGCTCCCTCTCTTATGAGAGACCTGCCAAAAAAAATGGGGGTTGGGTGAAATTCAAATTCAGGTTGGGTCGGGTTTGGTCACTTTTATTCAAATTTGGGGTCCGATTCGGTTCGGATCGTAATCGGCTCAATTATATTTCGGGTCCGTTTCGGTTTCAGATCGGGTCGTTTTAGTTCGGGTCTAAATCGGGTTCATTATATTTCGGGTCGATTCGGTTCGGGTCGGTTCATTTCAATTTTTGGGTCAAAATCGGTTCAAGCTGTTTCGGATGTCGGTTCGGGTCGGTTTTGTCGGGTGTAGGTACATACAACGATGCATGTTAACTGTCGTTAAAGATCATTTTTAATCGTAGTTAAAAGTGGTATCCGTAGTAGTGCTTCGGTCCAAATCGCTGTTTTCACACTAGTTTAGCCCTATTGCCTCGTGGCAGATTCAATAAACCCTAATTATATCTTTTGGTTTAGAAATAATATCCCGAAAATTCTGAAAATAATTGTTAAAAGAAAATAATTAATAAAATGCCAATCAATTGAATCTGATTTAAATCTTTAAGTTGGAATTAGAAAGCCAAACTAACAACCGAGTAGTCTTGGGAGTTCCTTATGAGATACTTTCGTGATGTAATACTCCTAGGGTGTGTTATGGGGTGTTATGAATATGGTATCGAGCATAGATTTCGGTGATCTGTAAGATTACATTGCATATAGCAATCTAGGTTCCTTTGTTATGTGATAATGTGCTTTAGTTGTGATAAGCATTAAGGGTTACCGTTGACTCTTAAGCGTTGACCTAGTCAACTTAATTGAATAAGCTAGAATATGCCCATTAAAATGTGATGTGAGTAACTTCTATATGCAAAGTGTGTGATTGAGTGTGCTTGAAATTTTACTTTTGTTTCCTTACTCGTTGGTTTCGTTGAGTCCTAAACTAGAAACACTGTACTGTAGGACTTCATTGATTTGATTGCTTATATAACTAGCTGGAATATGAGTCATGTGATTTGAATTAGGAACCTTTGTGCCTATTGAAGATTTGCTCGGGGAGAGTCCGAGTCACCCTACGGGGGGTGAATAGGGTGATAGGAAATTCTCTCGCGAAATCACACTCTTTTGCACGTAAGTAGAAAGGAAGATAGATTCCGAGTCTATTAACTGGGTCGAAAAGATTGGACTCGAAAGCAATCAATCGAAAGAACAAGAGCAAGAAGACCGTCTCGAGTCTAGAATGAACTCGGAAAGATAACACTTAGATTTTACGTGGAAACCCTCCCGGGGCAGAAAACCACGGAGCGTGTCAATCCGGACACAAACTCAAATCCACTATTTTGAGTCCACAAAATACCGTGAACCGATCGAACCCGAGTTGCTCCCTTAGACAACTCTATACAAGTTTTCCTAGACTCGTAAATTCCCTTATCCGATCTAAGCACTTCCTAGCTGAGATAACCCTTACAGCTATGGACAACTAAGCTGAGTTAACCCTTATAGCTTAGTCAAGGGACCTTACAAGGAATGTAAGAAAGAGTTTGTAATCGAGTACAAGACCTTACAACTCGAAAGTAATGAATTACGAGTGGGAGTTGTAAGTACAAGATTGAAAGTAAACACAATGACTTTTCTCAAGTATGTGTATTAACAAATAGATTCGGCAATCTTCAGGTCTTGTGAGGTGGCTTCAATTTATAGGTAACTAGGTAGAGTAGCCGTTATCTTCATCTACCGACCGAGAGTCTTCGTGATCGTTGATAAAAGCTTTCGAGTCACTCGAAAGTATCCGTTACAATGTGAACGTTGGACAACGGTTTATCTCTCTTGAAGTCCCAAAACCATTGGTAGTTTCGTGAAAGATAAGGTGGAAACCACCGTTAAGCTTAGCGTTTCAGTTTTCCAGATTTGGAAATAGACAACTTCCGACACAATCTTCCGGGACTTAAGCAGGGAAGGTGAAAAGCCATGTCTCGCTGGTGATTTGACGTTCGAGCTTCGGCTACTTTTGTGGTTTGAAAAAGGTGTATCCTCGAATGAATAACCTACAAAAGTAAATCAATTCTGGTTCTCAAAGTATAAAATACTTTGGTCAAAAGTTAGACACGAGATAATAAAATAATTATGATAATTAAGCAACCGATTATCTAAGTCGAAATGAAATGGAATTTTCCGAGTCCAATATCCATGATATTCGAATTCCATCCGACTTAGTCTAAGCGATAGAACAAGTTCCATAAAGAATATCAGAGTGAGATAACTTGATATAGACTAAGTGTGAAAGAGACTAAAGATATTGACTCCAATGAAAATAGAGCTTGTAATCGAAAGTAAGATTCTCGAGTGAGAAAAAGACGAAACACTAGTCTGCGATAAATCGAGTGAAGATGGACTCGGAACAAAGAACCACTTTTCCGAGTCTCAAATAGATAGGCAATAAATGTAATGAGTGAAAGCCATATCACTCAGAAAAGATACTATTTTACTAAAAGAGGTTTCGCGAAACCGAGAATGCCTTGGAATCAAAACTCTAAAAGCATGGGATTGTTATACCGACTTGTTTAGTGCAACTCGAAATGTGTTGAGAAATGTCCGAGTCTTCAATCTCCCCTTTTGATGAAAGGCATTCCATACTTAAACAGAAATTTTGTTA
Source organism: Talinum fruticosum (assembly GCA_021018815.1). NCBI lineage: Eukaryota > Viridiplantae > Streptophyta > Magnoliopsida > Caryophyllales > Talinaceae > Talinum > Talinum fruticosum. The sequence continues at coordinate 782,657 of JAITYX010000120.1, read as the reverse complement.
GAGAAAAATGATTCTAAGTGGTTTGCGCATGAGTAAGACATACTCAATAGTTTAGAGCAAGAAGTATATAGTCGAGCATAAGGTAAAGATACTTAGCAATGAAATAATGTAAGCTCGAAACATTTGAAACATAGAAAATATTATGTAAGAGAAAGCATTACTTCATTGATCTTAATAGAAATTACAAGAGTTAAAAGAACCGAAAACTCCTCCTAAACAAGACAACAATTTTTCGACTCTATTTCTCCCCCTTGCCTTTCAAAGAAAAAAAAATTAACAAAAAGAAGGGAGAAAAGAACAAGTAATACAAATTAGTTGTCCGAACAAAACAACAAAAAAATGAAAATTAGGGGACACCGAAGGAATGTGACTCGGTGCATGGCTCCTACGAGGGAGGGGGATTTCGAGTGGAGGCTAAGGTTTGCCGGCGCCGATATGATCTTGACGATGTGGTTGAGCGCGGTGAGGGAGAACCGGGATAATTGTCGGGGCTCAGCTCCGAGTGGCCGACCCGGAGAGAGTGGATCGAGGGGTTCTTCCCTTGGGACCTCGGTGGCTGGAGGGGCTGCTTTGTCCGACCCGCCGGAGAAGCTAGGTCGCTCGACTCACCCAGGCTCGCCGTCCGAGCCGAGTACAGCCTATTTGAGCTTGGGAGCGACTCGAACCTCGGCAGTTGCCACGACCTCTTCTTCCCTTTGCCCGGAAGGGCCTGCCTCAGCCGCGAGTTCCTCAGCATCTTCTGCTGTATCTGCAGCTTCTTCCTCTTCTTCCTCATCCCCGCTATCCGAGGAGGTCGACACTGGCTTGAAGACGCTTCAAACGCGTCCGAGTCATCCTGGTCCCGAGCCTCCTTGGACCGTCTCTCTCCGAGGAGCTCGACCAACTCCTTCTGCTCCTTGACCAGCTCCCTCATCTCAAGAACTAGAGATTGCTGCTCTCGGATTTGGGATTGACCAGTCTTTTGGTTGATGGTCGGACCTTGGAGGACAGATTTGAAACCTCGGACCATGTCTCCGAAATCGAAGACACAGAGTCGATCTTGTCCATGAAGACAGGGGACAAGAGAGCAGCGAGAGATTTTTGAGGCACCCGAGGTGGAGGTACCAACAGATGAAGAGGGAAGAGAAAGAGGGGTAGATTTCCGAGTCCGAGGTGGACAAGGGGGCCTCGGCTCCGAGTTGTGAACCCGCACACCGAGGTCGGTTTCTGGTATCCATACCCCTGCAGTTCCTTCTTACCGACCACAACGGCAGCCTCGAATACCGCATTTGGGTCCGAGGGAGAGGAACTTGAAATTGTTTGAAGACAAGGGTCGAAGAGCACCGAAAGGAAGGGAGGTGTTCTTCTTGGATTGGAGTTGAGCTGGCACAGCTGCCTTACGCTCAATGATTAAGGGGAAGAGGTCTACTTCGTATCCCTCAAGGATGTCGAAGAGAGCTTTCAGGTGCTTGGAGTTGGGGTTCTCCTTGCTTGGAATGCTTGTGAGAAGAAGGTTCTCATTAGCGAAAGCACGAAGGCGAGCTTCGACTTCAACCGAGTCACGTAAAAGTTTTGCCTGGACCTAGGGAATTCTTTCGCGTATTTTTCAAAGAAGTCGTCGCCACTTCGAGTGAATGGAATAGGATTGCTCGTTCAAGAAAAGAGAAGAGACTTTGAACAGGCGGTGGAGGAGAGAGGTGTTGATGCGAACGGTAATGTTCCGAACCCTAGAGGTTAGAACATTTTCGGAGTGGGTGAGGTGAGCATAGAACTTAGAAACGAGTTCGAGCATAGATGAACTCGCTGAAACATAAGAAGTGGTAAACTCCGGTGGTTTGTATGTTGGACAACTAAGAAAATTTGGTTGTTGGAAAGAATTTGTCATCCAGCGCAAGGTGCTCGGGTAACAACGGGTTTGGAGGGGTTGAGCTTTCGGCTTATTGGTGCGAAGCTTTGGAAGAGGGAGAAACCCGGAAGTCGGGATGGTTTCCTCTTTTAGGCATTGTGAGAGAAGGAGAGAAAAGATGAAACTTTTCGAATGGAAGAGAGAAGGAGGTGTAGAAGAGAAGAGAATGAAAATGTAGAAGAAAGAGATGAGAGCGAGTTGTAACTTACGAGAGAGAGAGAGATAGCTTCTTCGATGCTTGCAGACGATCAAGAGTGACTCGTTCACGTAGAAATCTTCCGCGAGAAGTTTCTTTTGAGGGAGATGGATTTTAGAATACCGAGATGAAGATGGATAGACGTTATTTATAGAAAATAAGCGCGCCCGTCAACTATCCGTTAAGTATAACTCCGTTCGACTTGGCTTGTCCATCAGCCACCAAAGACCGGTGTGCCTGGTTCTCTTCAACGATTGAGATACCAGCGGTTAGAAATCCACGGCTAAGATCCGATCGCTGCGTTCGAGAGAGAGAGAGAAAAGGATTTTGAAAATATAATCCGAAACTCTCCACTGTTCTAGAGATAGTTTCGAAGATTTGATGTCCAAGTTTTTCTACGTCCGAGTTTGACTCGTAAAGGTTTCGAGTGACTCGAAACACGGAATAACTATCAGCCCAGTATCACCGGATCAACCGAACTAATTGTTATTAACAGAGAAAGCACATAGCACGTAATTATGCAACAGAGGTAGTACGTAATTAAGCATTTAACATACCAAGCTCATTCCGAATAAAACAAAACCGATCTTCACCAAGAGGCTTAGTAAAGATATCAGCTAATTGAAGATTAGTAGGAATGAACTCAAGTGCAATATCACCCTTTTCGAGTGATCGCGTAAGAAGTGATACCCGACCTCAATATGCTTTGTTTTTGAGTGCCGGACAGATTCTTGGTGATACCGATTGCGCTTTGGTTGTCACACTTGATTGGAACCGAGTTGAGAAATAGTCAAGTGTTGTTTTATCCAAAGAATCCGAGCGCAACAAGCTCCAGCGGCAATATATTCAGCTTCCGCAGATCGATAGAGCTACCGAGTTCCGCTTCTTTGAGTGCTAAGATATTAGGGATTGACCTGAAATTGGCAAGCTCCGGATGTGCTCTTTCGATCAACTTTGTATCCTGCGTAGTCCGCGTCCGAGTACCTAGTCGAGTCGGCTTCGAGTCTCCGGAATACCATATACCCAAATTCCGAGTACTCGTAAGATATCTAAATATTCTCTTCACCGCAGTGAGATGTGATTCTTTTGGATTAGCTTGAAATCTTGCGTATAAACAAACACCGAACATTATATCTGGCTCGCTTGAAGTAAGATAGAGCAAAGATCGAATCATACATCAATAGAGTTTCGATCTATTGCTTTACCTTTGTCATCCGAGTCAAGCTTTATACTGCTCGCTCATAGGGGTTGATGCGTGCTTTGCATCGTGAAGTTTGTATTTCTTCAGCAGTTCCTTGGTGTACTTTGATTGATGAACAAAGATTCCATCTTTGTCTTGTTTGATTTGCAACCCAGGGAAGAAATTTAGTTCTCCCATCATACTCATTTGGAATTCTTGACTCATCAACTCGGAAAATTCTCGACACGTAAATTCATTAGTAGCACCGAAAATAATATCATCAACATAGATTTGAACAATAAGGAAATCTTTCCCTTTGGTCTTTATGAAGAGAGTCTTGTCGATCCGACCTCTTTTGAAATCATTTTGAACTAAGAAGCTGCTCAGTCTTTCATACCAAGCTCGAGGTGCTTGCTTAAGACCATAGAGAGCCTTTTGAAGTTTGAAAACATGATTTGGAAATTCCGAGTTTTCAAAACCAGGAGGTCTGCTCGACATAAACTTCTTCTTCAATAAAACCATTGAGAAAAGCACACTTAACATCCATTTGATATAATTTAATATGCATGCTGGATGGAAATGCCAATAGTATTCTAATGGCCTCAATTCAGCTACTCGGTGCAAAGGTTTCCCCACAATCAATTCCTTCTTCTTGATTATATCCCCGAGCCACAAGTCTAGCCTTGTTTCGACTACCACTCCACCCTCATCCAGTTTGTTTTTGAAAACCCATTTGGTTCCTATAACCGGGTGGTCGGAAGGTCGGTTGGTCGAGTCCGGACTTGGTTTCTCTCGAATTGATTAAGTTCTTCTTGCATGGCCTCTACCCATTCAGGTTCATTAAGGGCCTCTAGTGCATTTTTGGGTTCAGTTAATGAAATGAATGTAGTGAATGCATATAGATTGTGTAAAGAAGAACGAGTTCTTACCCCACCGTTGATATCGAAATGATGTTTTCTTGGGGATGACTCGGAAGTAAATTTGAATGCTTTACCAGTTCTTTGATTCACTAGGTTTGTGGGCTGAACCGCTTGATCTTCGAAGCTTGTTCCGAGTGATTAACTTGTTCGTTCCGAGCGACCTCTTGAACCTGTCTCATTCCGAGTTTCCTCGTTCGAGTGACTTCATTCCGAGCAGGCTAGGTCCGAGTCTTTGTAGGCTCAACTTCGTCATCATCCTTTCGAGCTTAAGTTCCGAGTATGAAGTCTTACTTGGCTTCTCCTGTTCGAGCTCATCAAATACTACGTAGATGCTTTCTTCCACTTTGTTAGTTCGATTATTGAAAATACGATAAGCTTTGCTATGAGAGGAGTAACCTAGAAAAATACCTTCGTCCGACCGAGCATCAAACTTGGTCGATGATCCTTACCATTGTTGTGAACGAAGCACTTATATCCGAATGGTCCGAAATAGGAGATATTTGGCTTCTTCCCTTTGTAGAGCTCATAAGGTGTTTTCTTCAGGATGGGTCCGATGAGGCATTTATTTAGAGTGTAGTTGGCTGTGTTCACTCGCCTCCGCCCGTAAATAGTAAGGCAAGTTGTGTTCAATCATCATCGTCCTTGCTATTTCTTCAAGGGTTCTGTTCTTTCTCTCTACTACTCCATTCTGTTGAGGAGTTCGGGTGCCGAGAAGTTGTGAGAGATTCCATTTTTGTCACAAAGCTCGAGAATTCCGAGTAATCGAACTCCCTTCCATGGTCGGTTCGAATCCTCCGGATCCGAGTCCGAGACTCAACTTGAATTTTTCTGCAGAGCTTGCTGAACTCCTTGAAAGCTTCATTTTTGTGCTTAAGAAAGCACACCCGAGTAAACCGTGAGAAATCATCAATAATTACAAGTATGTACGATTTACCTCCGAGACTCTTCACAGAGATTTCACCACATAAGTCCATATGCAGTAATTTAAGTACTTTGGATGTGGAAACTGTCTTTAGAGATTTGAATGAAGATCCGACTTGTTTCCCTCGGTGCATGCTTCACATACTTTGTCTTTCTCAAAAGCAAAGTTAGGTAAACCCTAACTAAACCATTAGAAGGCAATTTCTTGATAGTATGCATGCTAATATGACCTAATCTCCGATGCCAAGTCCAGGAATCATCATGAAGAGATGCTTTTAAACAAGATAAGTTCCGATTTAGGTTAGAAAGAGGGATGATGTATGTATTACCCGATCTCTTACCCGAAAGCTTGATCTCTTTGGTAGAGACATCGAAATAGTGCAATTGGTCCGAGTGAATCTTACCTCTTGACCTTTGTCACATAGTTGAGAGATGCTGAGCAAATTATATTTCAATCCCTTGACAAGATAGACTGGATCGACCAGATTGCTTCCTTTTCCAATCTTGCCAATGCCCACGATCTTGCCCTTGCTATCATCTCCAAATGTGACTTTTCCTCCTTTATGTCTGTTCAACTCGGAAAAGAGTCCCGCATCTCCCGACATATGGCGTGAACATCTACCGTCAAGGTACCAGTGTCCTTTTGATCTCTTCGAGTGACCCGCAAAACAAAGAGAATCTAACCCTTCTCACTTCCTCTAACGAACCCAAGTAACATTCTTTACTCGTGGTTCTTTTCGAGGAAGAAGGTGTTTTGGAACCCGGATTTGAATGACTTTGGGTTTTGTCCGATTTTGAGTCTTCCTCTCAAAGAACCGAGTCTGTGTCTCTTTCTTTTTGAAAACCTTTCCTTTTGAAATAGGAGAGTATGGTTTCTTTTTGTAAACAGATCCGGGCTTAGTCCTTCTTTCATTTCGGTGAATAGGACCATGCTCGGCTTTCCCGAACTTCACAGCTCTGGAGTCATTTTTAAACAGCTTCCGAGTAGGAATTTGATTCCTCTTCTCCGTTGAAACCAAGACCTTCTTTTCGAAATGAGACATATTGTGATCCTAAGAGCATGTCAAGGTTTTTCTAACCTTGAGTAAATTTTAAAATCGGATCTTGAGACTCGGTGAGCTTCGTTTTAGTTGCTCATTTTCTTTCTTGAGAAACTCGGACTCAGCCTCATTAGCTTGAGCACTAGTCTTGAGTTCTCCGAGTGTGAGTCTCAATTTTTCCAATTCATTTTTCAAAGAATTGCTCTCGGATGAAATTGACTCAAGTTGTTTTTTGAAATGAGAAGAATCGAATTGGACTTTTCTTCCAAAGTAAAAATGTATTTAGCTAAATCAACTTTGGAGAATTTGAGGAAGTAATTTATTACCTCTTGAGGATCGGTTTCCTCATTGTCCGAGTTTGAGTCCGACTCTCTTTCAACTTCGAGTCGAGATTGCCATCGGACACTTTGAGTCATCCGAGTCCTCATCATCTTCCGATGAGTCCTCATCGCTCCATGTTGCCATCATGGCCTTTTTCTTCTTCCTGTCCCTTTTCCATTTTGGACAGTCCTTGACTATGTGGTCTTTGCTGCCACATTCAAAACATCCAGAATTCTTAGATAAGGATAACTTTGAAGGAGAAGAAAACTTACCTTTTCTCGTCTCTTTTATCTTTCTTGTAGAATTCTTCTTTTGGCCTTTTGTCCCATCTTTTGTGCTTCATCATTCTCTTGAAGCCTCTTGCAATGAGTGCCATGGGATCGTCTTCCGAGTCGAAGAGCTCGGATTTGCTTCCTTGGATTCCGAGGCTTTAAGTGCAATGTTCCTTTTGGTACTACCCTCAGCATCCTCCTCCTCTAGATGGATTTCATGTGTTAGAAGCTTTCCAATGAGCTCGTCCGGCTTTAAGAGTGAGAGGTTCCGAGCTTCCTCTATGGCGGTCACTTTGGGACCCCATCTTTTCTTGGGTAGGCTTCGAGAATTTTCCGGCACATTTCTTCGTGGAAGATCTTCTTTCCTAGTGATTTGAGATTGTTTGTTATCTCATTAAACCGAATGAACATCCGAGTGATGTTCTCCTCCGGCTCCATCTTGAAAAGCTCATATTTGTGAAGATATTGACTTATCTTTGCTTGTCCGACCTGGCTTGTGCCTTCATAAGTGTTGACAAGGGTGTCCCACACTTCTTTTGCTGAATCAAAGGCGGACACTCGGTTGTATTCTTCGAGCTTATGGCGCACATAAGAATGTTCATGGCTTTGAAATTCTTTCGACCTTCTCTCGCTTCGTCGGTGTGAACTCAGCCTTTATCTTGGGAAGAATTCTGAATTCATCTGTCTTTGTTGGAATGTAGTCTCCTTGTTGTATGATTTCCCATACGTCTTCATCATGATCCATGAGGAAACATTCCATATGCTTCTTCCAGAGTGCCCAAAGTTTGAACCTTTGAATTTTGGAGGCCTGTTGGAAGATCTTCCTTCGTCGAACTCTCCGGTGTTCTCGAGCCATTTGATCTTTAAACCTTTGGATTGTTAGATCCTTTCCGAAAGGCTAGGCTCGATACCAATTGAAGGTTTACTTGGGGAGAGTCCGAGTCACCCTAGAGGGGGTGAATAGGGTGATAGGAAATTCTCTCGCGAAATCACACTCTTTTGCACGTAAGTAGAAAGGAAGATAGATTCTGAATCTATTAACCGGGTCGAAAAGATTGGACTCGAAAGCAATCAATCGAAAGAACAAGAGCAAGAAGACTGTCCGAGTCCAGAATGAACTCGGAAAGATAACACTTAGATTTTACGTGGAAACCCTCCTGGGGCAGAAAACCACGGACCGTGTCAATCCGGACACGAAGTCAAATCCACTATTTTGAGTCCACAAAATACCGTGAACCGATCGAACCCGAGTTGCTCCCTTAGAAAACTCTATACAAGTTTTCCTAGACTCGAAATTCCCTTATCTCGATCGAGTACTTCCTAGCTGAGATAACCCTTACAGCTAGGGACAACTAAGCTGAGTTAACCCTTACAGCTTAGTCAAGGGACCTTACAAGGAATGTAAGAAAGAGTTTGTAATCGAGTATAAGACCTTACAACTCGTAAAGTAATGAATCACAGAGTGGGAGTTGTAAGTAGAAGATTGAAAGTAAATACAATGACTTTTCTCAAGTATGTGTATTAATAAATAGATTCGGCAATCTTCAGGTCTTGTGAGGTGGCTTCAATTTATAGGTAACCAGGCAGAGTAGCCGTTATCTTCATCTCGCTGACCGAGAGTCTTCCGTGACCGTTGATAAAAGCTTTCGAGTCACTCGAAAGTATCCGTTACAATGTGAACGTTGGACAACGGTTTATCTCTCTTGGAAGTCCCGAAACCATTGGTAGTGTCGTGAAAGATAAGGTGGAAACCACAGTTAAGCTTGGCGTTTCAGTTTTCTAGATTTGGAAACAGACAACTTCGACACAATCTTCCGGGACTTAAGCAGGGAAGGTGAAAAGCCATGTCTCGCTGGTGATTTGACGTTCGAAGCCGGCTACTTTTGTGGTTTGAAAAAGGTGTATCCTCGAATGAATAGCCTACAAAAGTAAATCAATTTTGGTTCTCAAAGTATAAAATACTTTGGTCCAAAGTTAGACATAGATAATAAAATAATTATGATAATTAAGCAACCGATTATCTAAGTCGAAATGAAATGGAATTTTCCGAGTCCAATATCCATGATATTCGGAATTCCATCCGACTTAGTCTAAGCGATAGAACAAGTTCCATAAAGAATATTAGAGTGAGATAACTTGATATAGACTAAGTGTGAATGAGACTAAAGATATTGACTCTAACGAAAATAGAGCTTGTAATCGAAAGTAAGATTCCGAGTGAGAAAAAGACGAAACACTAGTCTGCGATAAATCTGAGTGAAGATGGACTCGGAACAAAGAACCACTTTTCCGAGTCTCAAATAGATAGGCAATAAATGTAATAAGTGAAAGCCATATCACTCAAAAAAGATACTATTTTACTAAAAGAGGTTTACGCGAAACCGAGAATGCCTTGGAATCAAAACTCTAAAAGCATGGGATTGTTATACCGACTTGTTTAGTGCAACTCAAAAATGCGTTGAGAAATGTCCGTGTCTTCACCTATATGTGCGAGGATTGAATTTTATGTGACTTGTTTCACGTGCAAATGTGATTTTATGGGTACACTTGGGGTAATATGCAAAAGAGTTAGTAAGGACCACATGACTTAAACTTATTAGATAGCTAGTGGGAAGGGAAGTGGTAAGGTTGATGTGCACAATAATGTAACCGACCCACTAATAGGCACTAACCTTCCGAATAGGTTTTTAAGGTTACAACTTCCCAAGCTTAGGGGTACTACAAGTCCTGCTAAGCTAGATAAGTGAATGTGGGAATAACTAGACTTTACGTGCTTTGTCTTGATTTTATTGACATGAGTGGGTTCATGAATTTAATTGAGACAAGTGGAGCGGTGGAATCATTCCAAGCCAACTATTTACCCTTTTCTGGTGTGATTTACTTCTTGGGCCCCATAATAGCGTGAGCAAAGGCAAGAAAGTGATGGTAGAGAAGAGGCTGGAACTCACTAACACTTAGAGGCTTACGTAGGAATTCTATTAACCATGGTTGGATATAGTCTGCTTGATGAAGTTTTATTCTAGGTTATGTAATACTAGGGTGCTTTGTGTATATATGTTTATACATTACATGTTTTAAACACTACCGATTGCTGAATTTTGGGGACAAAATTCTTTTAAGGAGTGAAGAGATGTGAGACCCGAGGTTTTAATTAGAGCAATTATATAATTTAATTAGTACTTATATTCTTTTTTTTGCTCGAACCTTAATGTATGAAAGCTGGAGATAATTTATATTAACTATTTTTATTTTTACCTAAATTATTCGTAACAAAAAAGGGAAAAGAAACAGAAATAGGAGCAGACTTAGGTGTTAGATTTATGGGAAGATTAGTTGAAAGGTAGAAGGGCGTGGCTCTATCCGGTCAAGCTGCGAGAGAGAGAGAGAGAGAGAGAGAGAGAGAGAGAGAGAGAGAGAGAGAGAGAGAGAGAGAGAGAGAGAGGCTTAGGAGGCCCAAGCGGAACAAAAGGAAGGGAAAAGCGAGAGACAGGGAAGGAACCCGGAAGGAAAAAGAGCGAGAGATGGAGGACGACCAAAAGTAGGGAGAGAGAGAGGTGCCAGGCGAGAGGGAGAGGGACCGAGAGAGAGATGGAGAACGAGCAAGGCAGAGAAACACAAAAACAAAGAGGGAAAAAGGAGGGCGAGCGAGAACAAAAGAGGAAGAGGAGGTCGGTGGCCCGCTCGAAAGGTGGCGACCGGTGAGCGGAAAGTGAACGTTAGATGAGCGAGAGCAATTGACTAAGAGAGAAAGAGGAATTGCAGTAGCAATAGACAAATAGAGAAGGCGATGGCGAGCAAGAACACGCAAGCAAGAAGTGAAGGGGAGTGAGAGGTCGAGCGAGAATCGAGTAAAGGGTGACTAAGACCGAGAGGAACGAAGTAATGAGAGCATGAAAAAAAGAGAGAAAAAGATAGAAGGAGAAGAAGGGAAGCCAAGCAACCCAAGCCGACTCCATCACAAACCCTATAATTTTTGGTTGGTAGTCTTATGCTCTAAATTAATAGTAATTTTGAAACCCAATTGAATTTTGTTGTGAATATTGAATGTCCGTAGTGAGTATTGAATGGTTGTGCTATGAAATGAATTTAGGAAGCAGATTAGAGCTGATTTAGGATATAAGAGAGTTTGATTTAATTGTTAAGAGTCTGAATAAGGAATTTGGAAATTTTGATGGAGTTCGATTGCTTAGGTCTAGAAGTAATATGGATGTTTCAATTAGCAATTAAGGATGAAGAGGATGTGATTTGAGTGCGACTTATGAGTTAATTAAGCCTTAGGGACTTCCCGAATTTTGTTCGTTGGAAGGTAACTATTGATATCGGAAACAATGATTTGGAGTATAAAGGGGGAATGTACGTTTATCTTGCGTAATGCACGATTGAGGCATGGAAATGGAAAGAAGGTGATTGTTAGGTCAACCAAAGTTTTAAACATAATTAAGTCCGAAGGTTTGCTCGGGGAGAGTCCGAGTTACCCTAGAGGGGGTGAATAGGGTGAAGGAGGATTTTCGTAGAAATTCAAACTCTTTTGCCAAATAGGATACACGAGATGGATTCCGAGTCAAAATCGGAGTCATAAAAGTATGGACTCGAAATGCTCCTTAGAGAAAAGTGGCAAGTTAAATAAAGGCTTTGAGACAGATCCGAGTCTAGAATGAACTCGGAAAGTAAACACTTAGAGATTACGTGGAAACCCTCCTGGGCGGAAAACCACGAACCGTGCTAATCCAAGCACGAAGTCAAATTCGATATTTTAAGTGCACAAAATACCGTGAACCGACTGAACCTGAGTTGCTCCCTTAGACAACTCTTTACAAGTTTTCCTAAACTCGAAATTCCCTTATCCGATCTAGTACTTCCTAGCTGAGATAACCCTTACAGACTAGGGACAACTAAGCTGAGTTAACCCTTACAGCTTAGTCAAGGGACCTTACAGAGAAAGTAAGAAAGTGTTTGTAATCGAGTATAAGACCTTACAACTCGAAAGTAATGAATTACGAGTGGGAGTTGTAAGTAGAAGATTGAGAGTAAATACAATGACTTTGCTTAAGTTCATGTATTAACAATAGGTTCGGCAATCTTCAAGTCTTGAACGTTGGCTTCTATTTATAGATTACCCGGCAGAGTAGCCGTTATCTTCATCTGCTGACCGAGAGTCCTTAGTGACCGTTGATAAGGACTTTCGAGTCACTCAAAAGTATCCGTTGTAATATGAACGTTGGACAATGGTTTAACTCTCTTGGAAGTCCCAAAACCACTGGCGAGTGTCTCAAAGGATAGGGTGGAAACCACCGTTAAACTTGGCGTTCAGTTTTCCAGATTTGGAAACGATGGCCTCGACACAATCTTCCGGGACTCGGAGCGAGAGAAGGTGAAAAGCCATGTCTGCCGGTGATTTGACGTTTTGAAGCGGGTTACTTTTCTAACTTTGAAAAGCATATCCTCGTTTGAATAACCTACAAAAGTATATCAATTTTGGTTCTCAAAGTATAAAATACTTTGGTCTAAGATTAGACACGAGATAATAAAATAATTACGATGATTAACCGACTAATTATCCGAGTTAGAAAAAGAATGGAAATTTCGAGTCTAATATCTATAAAACTCAAAATTCCATCCGACTTCATCCGACTTAGTCTAAGGGAAGAATCAAGTTACATAAAGAATATCGAGTGAAATAACTTGATATAGACTAATCATGAATCGGACTAGAAACACCGACTTCAAGCAAGATAGAACAAATAACTTGAAGTCGGATCCGAGCGGAAAACTAGTCTAATCAACGACCGATAAATCTAAGCAATGAGGGACTCGGAACCGAGTAAAACACTCATATAAGTTTTCCGAGTCACAACGAAACAAACAAGAAATACATGAAGTAAATGCTCGTATCACTTAGATAAGATACCATATCACTCGGAAAAGTTTCTAAGGTACAGAGAATGCCTTGGAATCAAAACTCTATAAGTAAGAAATTATTATACCTGATTCCTTTCATACAACTCGTGAAAGTGTTGTGCGGTGTCCGAGTCTTCAATCTCCCCTTTTTGATGAAAGGCATTCCATATTTAGACAGAAACTTTTCTTTTGGATACTTGCACATGAAGTCGGATGAGTAAAGCAAGCTTAATGTATTAGAGCATAAAATGAGGTATGCTTTAATAATGAAATAATGTTAACTCGGAATTGTTTGTCTGTAAACGCAGATAGAATTGAAGAGAAATCATTAATTCATTGAAAATAAGAAAAAAAAATACACAAATAGAGAGGGAAGGCTCCCCTAAACAAGACAACAAATGTTTCTAAGTTTATTCTCCCCTTGCCTTTCATCAAAAACAACAAAAAGGGAAGAAAATAGCGAGATAGTACAAATTTGATGTCCGGACAAAAAAAATATAGAGATCTCTTAGAAAGAAGAAGAATCAGGCAGACTTTGGAATTGTGACTCGGTGCATGGCGCCTACGAGGGAGAGGGGATTTCCGAGTGGAAGCGGAGGGGTTGGAGGTACACCAGCGCTGGTAGGATCTTGACGATGTGCTTAAGCACGGCGGAGGGAGAACCGGGATGGCCGTCAAGGGCTGAACTCGAATGGCTGACCCGAACGAGTGGATCTAGGGATCTTCCCTAGGGACCTCAAAGCTGGAGGGGCTGCCCTGTCTTACCCGCCGGTGCAGCTAGGTCTTCGACCCACCCGGACTCACCGTCCGAGCCGAGTACTGCCACTTGAGCTTGTGGGACAGTCGACCCTCGGCAGCTTCCCACTGCTTCTTCCTTGTGTTCCTCCCCTTGCCTAGATGGACTTGCCTCAGCCGCGAGCTCCTCGGCGTTCATCGCCTCTGCGTCTGCAGCTTCTTCTTCTTCTTCCGCGCTGTCCGAGGAACTCGGCCCGGGCTCGAAGACGCTTCGGACGTGTCCGAGTCACCACGGTCCTAAGCCGCCTTAGACCTTCTCTCTCTCGAGGAGCTCGACCAGCTCCTTCTGCTCCTTCACTAGTGCCCTCATCTTAAGAACCAGATTCTCTCGCTTCTCGGATTTGGGATTGGCCGGTCTTTTGGTTGATGGTCAAATTTTGAAGGACAGATTTAAATGACCGGAGCATGTCCCCGAAATCGGAGGACACGGAGCTTATTTTTCCAAAAAACAGGGGACAAAATAGCAGAGAGAGACTTTGAGGCACCTGAGGTGGAGGCACCAACAGGTGGAGCAGGGAGAGAGAGAGCGGTTGTTTTCCGAGTCCGAGGCGGAGAAGGAGGCCTCGGCTCGAGTGGTGCACCCGGACATCGGGTTGAGTTTCCTGGTATCCGTACCCTGGAATTCCTTTTGCCGACAACAACGGCAGCCTCCAACACAGACATTGGGGTCCGAGGGGAGAGGAACTTGGAATTGTTTGAAAACAAGGGTGAGAAAAGCACCGAAGGGAAGAGAGGTGTTCTTCTTGTTTGAGTTGAGCTGGCACAACCGCCATCCGCTCAATTATTGAGGGGAAGAGGTCTACTTCGTAGCCCTCAAGAATGTCATAAAGAGCTTTCAAATACTTGGAGTTGGGGTTCTCCTTACTTGGAATGCCGAGAGAAAAAGGTTCTCATCAGCGAAAGCACTGAAGGGTGCTTCGACTTCAACCGAGTCACCGAGAAATTTTTCCGTGACTCAGAAACTCTTTAGCAAACTTATCAAAGAAGTCGTCGGCGACTTCGAGTGAAGGGAATGGGGTTGCTGTTCAAGAAGAGACAAGAAACCTTGAACAAGCGGTGGAGGAGAGAGCTGTTTATTCGAACGGTAATGTTCCGAACCCCGGAGGTTAGAACATTTTCCGAGGAGGTGAGGTGAGTGTAGAACTCGAAACGAGTTCGGGATAGATGAACTCGCCGAAGCTACGTAAACTTGTATACCCCGGTGGTTTGAATGTGAGACAACCAAGAAAATTTGGTTGTAGGAAAGAACTTGTCGTCCAGCACTAGATGCTCGGGTGACAATGGGTTTGGAGGGGTAGAGCTTTTGGATTTTTGGTGCGAGGCTTTTGGAGGAGGGAGAGACCCGAAAGTCGGGATGGTTACCTCTCTTAGGCATTTTGAGAAAGAGGATGAAAAGAATGAAACTTTGGATGAAGCAGAGAGAACAAGAGGTAGAAGAGAGCAAACGAAAAGAGTAGAAGAAACAGATGAGAGCAGATCGAACTTACGTGAGATGGCCTTTATGTCGCTCGAAGAAGTTCAAAGATCACTGTGTACGTAGAAATCTTCCGCGAAAATTTTCGTTTGAAAGAGAGAGAAATGTAGAGTATCGAGACGAAGATGATTAGGCGCTATTTATAGAAAAAATACACGCCCGTCAACTATCCGTTAAGTATAACTCCGTTCGACTCGGCTTGTCCATCAATCATCGTAGAGTGGTGTGACGGTTCTCTTCTCAATGGTTAAGATTCTAGCAGTTAGAGATCCACGGCTATCGTCCGATCACAGCGCTGAGAGAGAGAGAGAAAAGATTTTTAAAAAATCTTAAACTCTCCACTATTCTAGAGAAATAACTACTAACCCAAGTATCACTAAATCAACTGAGCTAATGGTTATTAATAATTTGAAAACACATAACATTTAATCATGCAATGAGATTATCACAAGAATATCACACAGTTATGCATTTAACATACCAAGCTCATTCCGAATAAAACAAAATTGATCTTCACCAAGAGGCTTAGTAAAGATATCAGCTAATTGAAGATTAGTAGGAATGAATTCAAGTTCAATATCACCTTTTTCAGAATGGTCTCGTAAGAAGTGATATCTCGACCTCGATATGCTTTGTCTTCGAGTGCTAGATCGGATTCTTGGTGATGCTGATTGCACTTTGATTGTCACACTTGATTGGAACTGATTTGAAAGAAAGTCCAAGATCTCTCAAGTGGTGCTTTATCCAAAGAATCCGAGCGCAACAAGCTCCAGCTGTAATATACTCAGCTTCAGCAGTTGATAGAGCTACTGAGTTTTGCTTCTTTGAGTGCTAGGATATTAGGGATTGACCCAGAAATTGGCAAGCTCTAGAAGTGCTCTTTCAATCAACTTTGTATCCAGCAGTAGTCTGCGTCTCGAGTATCCAAGTGAGAGTCGGTTCCGAGTCTCTTGAATACCATAGACCTAAGTTCTAAGTTCCTGCAAGATATCTAAATATTCTCTTCACCGCAGTGAGATGTGATTCTTTTGGATCAGCTTGAAATCTTGCGCATAAACAGACACTCGAACATTATATCTCGGCCGGCTGGAAGTAAGATATAGCAAAGATCCAATCATACCACGATAGAGTTTCGATCTATTGCTTTACCTTTTTCGTCTGAGTTAAGTTTTATACTCGTCGCTCATGGGTGTAGATGCGTGCCTTGCATCTTGAAGTTTGTATTTCTTCAGTAGTTCCTTGGTATACTTGGATTGATGGACGTAGATCCCATCTTTGTCTTGTTTGATTTGTAAACCAAGGAAGAAATTGAGTTCTCCCATCATACTCATTTGGAATTCCCGACTCATGAACTCGGAAAATTCTCGGCACGTAAATTCATTAGTAGCACCGAAGATAATATCATCGACATAAATTTGAATAATAAGGAAATCTTTCCCTATGGTTTTTATAAAGAGAGTCTTGTCAATTTGATTTCTTTTAAAATCATTTTGAACCAAGAAGCTACTCGCTCTTTCATACCACGCTCGAGGGGCTTGTTTAAGACCATAGAGTGCCTTTTGAAGTTTGAAAACATGATTTGGAAATTCTGAGTTTTCAAAACCAGGAGGCTGCTCGACATAGACTTCCTCTTCAATAAAACCATTGAGAAATGCACACTTAATATCCATTTGATATAATTTAATATGCATGCTAGATGCAAATGCCAACAGGATTCTAATAGCTTCGATTCTCGCAACAGTGCAAATGTTTCCCCACAATCAATTCCTTCTTGATTGTAACCTTGAGCCATAAGTCTAGCCTTGTTTCGACTACCACTCCACCCTCATCTAGTTTGTTTCTGAAAACCCATTTGGTTCCTATAACTGGGTGGTCGAAGGTCGGTTGGTCGAGTCCAAACTTGGTTTCTTTCAAATTGATTGAGTTCCTCTTGCATGGCCTCTACCCATTTAGGTTCATTAAGGGACTCTAGTGCATTTCTGGGTTCGAGTTAATGAGATGAATGGAATGAATGCACACAGATTTTGAAGAGAGGAACGAGTTCTTACCCCACTCGTTGATATCAAAAATTATGTTTTTAGTGGATGACTAGAAGTAAACTTGAACGCTTTACCAGTTCTCCGATTCACGAGATTTGTGGGCTGAGCTACCCGATCTACGAAGCTTGTTCCGAGTGATCTTCTTCATTAGCTTGTTCGTTCGAGTGAGCTCTTGAGTTGTCTCATTCCGAGTGACTTCGTTCCGAGTGACTTCATTCCGAGCCGGTTGAATTTGAGTCTTTGTGAGCTCGGTTTCATCATCATCTCTCGCTGAACTTCAATTCGAGTATGAAGACTCGCTTGGTTTTTCCTGTTCATGTTCATCAAATACAACGTGGATGCTTTCTTCCACTTTGTTAGTTCTCTTATTGAAAATGCGATAAACTTTGCTGTGAGAAGAGTAACCCGGAAAAATACCTTCATCCGACCGAGCATCAAACTTGGTCAGGTGATCCTTACCATTATTGTGAACGAAGCACTTACATCCAAATGGCCTCGAAATAGGAAATATTTGGTTTCTTCCCCTTGTAGAGCTCATAAGGTGTTTCCTTCGATATCGCTCCGATGAGGCATCTATTCAAAGTATAGTTGGCTGTGTTGACTACCTCGCACCAGAAATAGTAAGGTAAGTCTGTGCTCAATCATCATCGTCCTTGCTATTTCTTTAAGGGTTCTGTTCTTTCTCTCTACTACTCCATTTTGTTGAGGAGTTCTTGGTGCTGAGAAGTTGTGAGAGATGCCATTTTTGTCACAAAACTCTCGAGTAGTCGAACTCCCTTTCATGGTCGGTTCGAATTCTCTAGATTTGAGTCCGAGACTCAACTTGGATTTTTCTACGAGCTTGCTGAACTCCTTGAATCCTTCATTTTTGTGCTTAAGAAAACACACCCAGGTAAATCGAGAATAATCATCAATAATAACAAATATATATGATTTACCTCCAAGGCCCTTAACAGGATTTCACCACATACGTCCATATGTAGTAGCTCAAGCACTTTGGATGTGGAAACTGTCTTCAGAGATTTGAATGAAGATCCGACTTGTTTCCCTCTAGTGCATGCTTCACAAACTTTATCCTTCTCAAAAACACAGTTAGGTAAACCCCTAACCAGCACCATGAGATGCCAATTTTTGATATTATGCATGCTAATATGGCCTAATCTATGCTGCCATGTCCACGAATCATCATGAAAAGATGCTTTTAAGCAAGACAAATTCGACTCGGGTCGAAAGAGGGATGATGTAGGTGTTACCTGATCTTTTACCCGAAATCTTAATCTCTTTGGTGGTAACATCGAAATGTAGCAGTTGGTCTCGAGTGAATCTTACCTCCCGACCTTTATCGCATAGTTGAGAGATGCTAAGCGGATTGTACTTTAATCCTTTGACAAGGTAGACTGGACTAACCAGATTGCTTCCTTTTCCAATCTTGCCTATCCCAACTATCTTGCCTTTGCTATCATCTCCAAATGTAACCTTTCCTCCTTTATGTTTTTCCAATTCGGAAAAGAGTCCTGCGTCTCCCGACATGTGACGTGAACATCAACTGTCAAGGTACCGAGTGTCGTTTTGAACTCTTCCGAGTGACCCGTAAAACAGAGAGAATCTAACCCTTCTCACTTCTTCTAATGAACCCAGAAACAGCCTTTACTCGTGGTTCTTTTCTAAGGAAGAAGGTTTTTCGAACCCGATTTGAATCACTTTGGGTTTTGTCTCGATTCTGAGTTTTCTTTGCAAAGAACCGAGTCCGTGTCTGCTTTCTTTCGAAAACCATTCCTTTTGAAACAGGAGAAAATGGTTTCCTTTTGTAAACTTTTCTGGGCTTAGTCCTCCCTTCATTTTTATGAATGAGACCATGCTCGACTTTCCCGAACTTTAAAGTTCTAGAATCCTTTTAAATAGTTCCGAGTAGGAATTGGATTCCTCCTCTTTATTGAAACCAAGACCTTCTTTTCTAAAGGAGACACATTGAGATCCTAAGAGCATGTCAAGGTTCTTCTTACCTTGAGTAAACTTTAAAACCGAGATCTTGAGACTCAATGAGCTTCGCTTTAGCTCGCTCATTTTCTTTCTCGAGTAACTCGGACTCGGCCTCATTAGATTGAGCACTAGTCTTGAGTTCTTTGAGTGTGAGTCTTAGTTTTTCCAATTTATTTTTCAAAGAAGTGCTCTCGAAGTAATTAACTCAAGTTGTTCTTTGAATTGAGAACAATCGAATTGGACTTTTCTTCCAAAGTAAAAATGTATTTTGCTAAATCAACTTTGGAGAATTTGAGGAAGTAATCAATTACCTCTGGAGGATTAGTTTCCTCATTGTCCGAGTCCGAGTCCGATCGCTTTCACCTTCCGAGTCGAAATTGCCATCGGACATTTCGAGT
Source organism: Talinum fruticosum (assembly GCA_021018815.1). Taxonomy (NCBI): domain Eukaryota; kingdom Viridiplantae; phylum Streptophyta; class Magnoliopsida; order Caryophyllales; family Talinaceae; genus Talinum; species Talinum fruticosum. Next base: position 763,338 of record JAITYX010000120.1, on the reverse strand, counting down.
CGTCCGAGTCCTCGTCGTCTTCGATGAGTCCTCATCGCTCCATGTTGCCATCATAGCCTCATTCTTCTTTCTTTCCCTTTTCCTTTTTGGACAGTCTTTGACTATGTGGTCTTTGCTGCCACACTCAAAACATCCGTAATTCTTAGATAAAGATAATTTTGAAGGAGAAGAGTACTTACCTTTTCTATCCTTCTTATCTTTCTTGTAGAATTCTTCTTTTGGCCTTTTGTCCCATCTTTTGTGCTTCATCATTCTCTTGAAGCCTCTTGCAATGAGTGCCATGGGATCCTCTTCCGAGTCGGAGGAGCTCGGATTTGCTTCTTTGGATTCCGAGGCTTTCGGTGCTATGTTCCTTTTGGTACGCCCTCAGCATCCTCCTCCTCTAGGTGGATATCGTGAGTGAGAAGCTTTCCGATGAGCTCGTCTAGCTTTAAGAGTGAGAGGTTCCGAGCTTCCTTTATGGCGGTCACCTTGGGACCCCATCTTCTCTTGGGTAGACTTCGAGTATCTTTCTACACATTTCCTCGTGGGAAATCTTCTTACCCAGTGATTTGAGATTGTTGGTAATCTCGATGAAATCGAATGAACATCCGAGTGATGTTTTCTTCGGCTCCATCTTAAACAGCTCGTATTTATGAAGATACTCGGCTGATCTTCGCTTGTCCGACCTGGCTAGTGCCTTCGTAAGTGTTGACAAGTGTGTCCCACACTTCTTTTATTGAGTCGCAGGCAGACACCCGATTGTATTCTTCGGAGCTAATGGCGCACATCGAATGTTCATAGCCTTGAAGTTCTTCCCGAACTTCTCTACTTCGCCAGAGTAAATTCGGCCTTCGAATTGGAAATGATTCTGAATTCTTCTGTCTTCATTAGAATGTAGTTTCCTTGTTGTATGATTTCCTATATATCTTCATCATGATCCATGAGGAAACATTCCATGAGTTTCCAGTGGCCAAAGTTTGATCCTTTGAATTTTGGTGGTCTCGCTGGAAGATCTTCCTTCGTCGAACTCTCCGTTGTTCTAAGCCATTTGATCTTTAGACCCTTGGATGCTTAGATCCTTTCGAAAGGCTAGGCTCGATACCAGTTGAAGGTATGCTCGGGGAGAGTCCGAGTCACCCTAGACGGGGGTGAATAGGGTGAAGGAGGATTTTCGCAGAAATTCAAACTCTTTTGCCAAATAGGATACACAGATGGATTCCGAGTTAAAATCGAGTCAGAAAAGTATGGACTCGTAAATGTTGCTTAGAGAAAAGTGGCAAGTTAAACAAAGGCTTTGAGACAGTCCGAGTCTAGAATGAACTCATAAAGTAAACACTTAGAGATTACGTGGAAACCCTCCTGGGGTAGAAAACCACGGACCGTGCTAATCCAAGCACTAAGTCAAATTCATTATTTTGAGTGCACAAAATACCGTGAACCGACCGAACCTAAGTTGCTCCCTTAGACAACTCTTTACAAGTTTTCCTAAACTCGAAATTCCCTTATCCGATCTAGTACTTCCTAGCTGAGATAACCCTTACAGCTAGGGACAACTAAGCCGAGTTAACCCTTACAGCTTAGTCAAGGGACCTTATAGAGAAAGTAAGAAAGTATTTGTAATCTGCGTACAAGACCTTACAACTCGGAAAGTAATGAATTATATAGTGGGAGTTGTATGTAGAAGATTGAGATTAAATACAATGACTTTGCTCAAGTTTGTGTATTGACAATAGGTTCGGCAATCTTCAAGTCTTGAATGTTGGCTTCTATTTATAGATAACCAGAGCGAGTAGCCGTTATCTTCATCTCGCTGACTGAGAGTCTTTAGTGATCGTTGATAAGGACTTTCTAAGTCACTCAAAAAGTATCCGTTGTGATATGAACGTTGGACAACGGTTTAAGCTGTCTTGGAAGTCCCAAAACCACCGGCGGTGTCTCGAAGGATAGGGTGGAAACCACCGTTAAGCTTGGCGTTCAGCTTTTCCAGATTTGGAAACAAACAGCCACGACACAATCTTTTGGGACTCGGAGCGAGAGAAGATGAAAAGCCATGTCTACTGGTGATTTGATGTTTTGAAGCGGGTTACTTTTGTAACTTTGAAAAGCATATCCTCGTTTGAATAACCTACAAAAGTATATCAATTTTGGTTCTTAAAGTATAAAATACTTTGGTCTAAGATTAGACACGGATAATAAATATAATTACGATGATTAACCGACTAATTATCCGAGTTAGAAAAAGAATGGAAATTTACGAGTCTAATATCTATAAAACTCAAAATTCCATCCGACTTAGTCTAAGCGAAGAATCAAGTTACATAAAGAATATCGAGTGAAATAACTTGATATAGACTAATCATGAATCGGACTAGAAACACCGACTTCCGCAAGATAGAACAAATAACTTGAAGTCGGATCCGAGCGGAAAACTAGTCTAATCAAGAGCGATAAATCTAAGCAATGAGGGACTCGGAACCGAGTAAAACACTCATATTAGTTTTATGAGTCACAACGAAACAAGCGAGAAATACATGAAGTAAATGTCTGTATCACTTAGATAAGATACCGTATGACTCGGAAAAGTTTCTAAGGTACGAGAGAATGCCTTGGAATCAAAACTCTATAAGTAAGAAATTATTATACCTGATTCCTTTCATACAACTCAGAAAGTGTTGTGCGGTGTCCGAGTCTTCAAAGTCCTTGAGATTGAATTAATTTTAAGATAACCGGAGCTAGAGGAATTTGAGTGATGAAATTAAATTAAGAGTTATATGGCTAAGCATGGGCAAGAGGGAGTTTGATTAGTAATGTGGGGACATAATATGAGAAATTGAGATGACAATTATTAAGGAGTTGGGACATTTTAGTTAGGTGGAAACTATTTGTGGTTATTGTGGCTTAGAAAAAGGAATAAATTTTTCTGGATTGATAGGTTAGGGAGACATAGGTAGGAAAGAGTTGTTAGTCACTATTGATGCTGAATCATGGCTATTTGGGTTAAGTTAGGATTGAGTTGGATAAATGATGACTAGAGGAGACTCGAGGTAAGTCAATTACAATAATTATGGTTAGGATGATCGGAAAGCGTAGGCACAAAGGGAAAGGAGTGTATGATTATTAGAATATGACTTGCATGTGTTCTATTTGCCTCTATTTGCACACCTAACTAGACAAGTTCTGATTATGCGAAAATTCACTTCTAATGCTTTTGATGCTATAAAATGATTGAAAATTAAGTTCAAGTTGCGGGTTTTGAAAATAACTATGTTTTCAATGGTTTATGTGGTTTAGTTGTGATTTCAATGGCTTAAAAGGCAAATTAAGATGGTTTTTAATCTATGAAAGGTTAGGCCTTGAAATGAGATTGAGTTGAGACGATTCTTGAGAAAAGCGTGACTTTAGGTGGGAATTTGGAAATGCGGTCTTCCAAATATCCTCATTAAAGTACATGTATTGTTATTGAATGATTTTAAGAGCTAAGGAGTCCAGCACCACAAGATTCCTAATGCGGTCTAGGTTGATGGTCTGGTACTAACGGTGGAGCTTGGTCAATGCGGTCCGACCATGGGGCTCCCGATGCGGTTCGACTTTCCTTGTGAACTTGATGCGGTCTAGGTTAACAATTATCTTGATGAGGGTAATAGAGTTCCTCCCTTCACTTTAGTAATTCCCGAGATTTGAAAAGGTCAAACTTGGGTTGCAGTCACCCAAGCAAAAATGGTACTAGTGTCTAGATAGGATCCGGTGCTTGTGGGAACGTCTTTTATTCAATTAGGGAATTGAAAAATGATTTAACGTGAGAAAGTGCTTTTATTCAATTATAGAATTGAATAATTGTTTAATGTTTGAAAGTATCTTTATTCAATTAGGTAATTGAATAATGATTAACGATTTGAAAATTCTTTTATTCAATTAGACGATTGAATAACTATTTGATGTTTGAAATTACCTTTATTCAATTAGAGAATGGAATAAATAGTTTACAAAATGTGTTGACTGAATTGCATTTGTGACAAAGCAACATTGAAAATCCAAAAGTTAATTACACCGTTTAGAGCTCCAAAGTATTTCATTAATGAGTATTTATGTTATACTACCACTATTCTTACTTTCTCAATGATTATTATTGGTAGTATGTGTCAAGAGTTTTCTGTTTTAAGTGTGTAAGACTCTCCGGTGAGAGGATTGTTGTTCACCCCTACAAATTTCGCCCTCCCCAATGTTGCAAGTACTCTCTCCGGTAGTGTGTCTCGTATTTACCATTCTCTAGACTCTTGTACATTGTTTTCTATTTGTTGAGTGACTCAACCTGCAGACCTTTATTTCTTTTATTTCTAAGCATTATAGCTTGTAACTAAGTTCATATAGTTTGTATTGGTTGTATCATGAATCATTTAGATCGTTTTAAGTTTAATGCATGATTGGTTGGATTCTGGTGTGTGGCCGTTGAGTTATGTACTATGAGCGTGTGGCTCATTCGGTTATATTGTGGTTTTTATGCGGGGTTTAAGCCTAGGCGATTGGCCATATTACAAACCGAACTCTGCTGAAATTTTTAGAAAATTTTCATACTTTTTTGAAAACAATCTTTATTACCTTTGTGTTGGAATTAGAAATCCAAACCGATACCTAAGTAGCCTTGGCGGTTTCTTACGAGGAACTCGGCAATGTAATACTCCTAGGGTGGGTTTTAGGGGTGTTAGAAAAATCGTTGTTAAAGGTGGTACATACAACGGGGCATGTTAACTGTCGTTAAAGGTCATTTATAACCATAGTTAAAAGTGGTTTCGTAGTAGTGCTTTGGTCAAAAATCGGTGTTTTCACACCAGTTTGGCCCTATTGCGTTGTGGCTGATTCAATATACCCTAATTCTATCTTTTCGTTAAGAAATAATATACCGAAAATTATGAAAATAATTGTTAAAAGAAAATAATTAATAAAATGCCAATAAATTAAATTTGATTTAACTCTTTAATTTGACTTAATAAAACTCGAAAATCTTAATAAGAAATCAATGCCCACATTCTAATATTCATCCTTTAAAATCCTCAACAAATTTTTCAAACCCATTTCATTAAAATGCCAAGGTACGTAGGAAAGCTCACTTCGGTCGTGGTTCCTAAAGCTGTCGAGTCTTTACTTTGCTTTTATTTCTTCCCATCTACTTCTCAACATTTCTGGTTAAAAATAGTGAAAATAGGTTCTATTTTTGACAACTGAAGCTTTAGGGTCGAGATTGAGTCTCGAGTCACAGCCCTATAGCCGATGCCGGCTACGAGCCGGGCTTAGCTCTCGACCTAGCCTAATTCCTCTGTTTGGTCCAACGACTTTGTGGAAAAAATGTGATTTTATTTTTAGTTTCCTTTAACCTCAAAATAACATCCCGAGACTTCTTTAAAATTAATTTCTAAAAATAAAAATGGTTAATAAAATTGCCAATCACATCATTACTTAAACTATTTTAAAATTAGATCCTAAAAAGAAATAGGCTTAAAAAGTGACGCAACCCACATTAAAAAATTAAAAATCATCTTAACAAAATAATAAAGGCTGACATCCGTCGGAAACTCGGTCCGACTATCCCTACAGGGACAGGCCGATGGTTCCTATATGAAGAATCGAGTGTCAACTACCCCTTAATTAATTTTTAGTTAAAGGCATTCGTATGTACTTAGAACTAATTAATATGAATTCTAAAAAGAAATTCACAAGATGATGACTACAAGATGACTGAACTAAGACTTTTAATCTAGAAGCTTATCTCTTTAAACTGTAAGGACTCAATTCTACTTGACAAGTAGAAACCGACCCGATCCATCGTACTCGAGCTTGACCGAGCCGCTCAATTATGCGAAACCGACCAACTAAGTATTTCTAAGACATTAAGTTTCCCTAAATAACTTCACAAGTATAACTCATCTTTTAAAATGGCACACTTCATAGGTTAAATTAGAATTGCTTGTGTTTATTTTATTTTGGCGGTTTTCTTAAGCTGAATGTTAACACTTTGGCAAACACTAAAATATGGCTAATTAACTCTTTGAACCTACTTCTACTAAGTTTATTCATTGAGTTAAGACATATTTTCAATTTGACCATACTGAATATTGGAGTTGAAAATTTTCAATTTTATAGATTATAGAATTTCGAGTAACTAAATGTTTTATTTAGATTATTCCTCATCTAATCTTGGACCAAAGAATTGTTATACTTTGAATGCCATTTTTCTAATTTCTTTTTGCTGGATTATTAAAGCACAATAATCACAGATTGAAGCAAAAACAAAGGATTCTTTACCATTTGACTAACTGCAAATAGAAAAATCGGATTTTATGAGTAGACTTAGACTAGGTCTGAAAAACACGTTCGGTACCGTTTTGGGTAACTCTTCTTTTCTAAGTCTAACAACTATTTAAACCTTATATTTCTAATACATTGAATGGTAGAAATGCTTTTGGAAGCCAGAACCTAAGTACAATTGTTTAATCATCAACAATCTTAAATCGAGTCTTCGGACTATTCGTTGGAACGACTAGGCGACTCGGCGCTTTCTCTCCAAGATACAATGACTCACTTTTATGAATCGTATAAATAGAAGCCTTGATTCAAGAATTAAAAAGGTTGCTATAACTAAGATCTTAACATACTCATTCTCTCTTTTAGCTTATAACTCTTACGCACATACTTACAATTTTAAGGGTTACACATCTTGTAAAGAACAAGTCTTACAATCTCCTTTTCATTAAAATACTTTTTCTCGGTTATCCCTTGACTATGTTGAGAAGGTTACTTCAAATTATTTGCCCCAAGTTATAAAGGGTGCCTCAGTTTGGAATTACTAGAGCGAGATAAAGGATGTTTTATGCTTGAGAAAATTTTGTAAAGGAATTGTCTAAGCGAGAAATTATGGTAGTCAATTACTATGTATTTGTTGATTCAAATAATGGAGTTTTGACTTTGTTCTTTGATTAGTTACTAGGTTTGTAAGAGGAAGCGAGAAGGCTTAGCGTGTCTTTATTTTGTACGCAACACAAGCCAAGAAGAAGGACCACTAATATCTCGACAATGGATGCTCTCGACCTATGATGGGGTACTCAAGTCATTTTTCTAAGCCAAAAAATATGGATGACAACAAATTCACATTAGAGGACAATAACAAAGGGAAGATTGTAGGAATTGGTAGAGTTAGTGTAACAACCCGTCCCTAAGAAAATAATTAACTTTAAGTACATTAAAAAATTAGCTTGACCACGTGCATTTTAAATTTTCAAATATTTTCATATTACACATGTGTATATATATATATATATATATATATATATATATATATATATATATATATATATATATATATATATATATATATATATATATATGTCAATGTTGTTTAAAATGTACGAACCGGATGATGACAACGACGACGCACGAGCATCCTCTATAAATTTCAATGACTCGAAGATAATTAACATTATTGCGTAACAAATTTATTTTGAGTTCTAAAAATCCTTAAACAAATGAAATTAATATAACTTTTATAAACTTAATATTACTAAAAATAAAATTCTTAGATTAAGATAAGCTTAAAATGAAAAAGATGTTAATAAGCATAAAGAGTTGAGATTAGATATGCGAAGGAAAATAATGGGGATGAGTAAGTTGGATTAAGATAGTTTGCTAAGGAATTGGGCCAGGGATTGAAGTAGCCAGGTCGGCCTGGTGGGAGAGGAAGCAAAAGGAGGAATATAAAACCCTAAGGAAACCTAAAAGTTGTTATTTTTCCTAAACCTAATTACTTATACACTCACAACTCTCTCTCCCTAGCCCCGACGCCCTGCCTTTACTCTTGTCCCACCTCCACCGCCAACCGACAGCACCCTCTACTCCCCGGCCACGCCGACCGCCACCACCGGCTAGCTACTAACACCATCACCATCGCCTTCACCGATCTCTTCATGAAAAACCCCAACCGCCAGCCACCGCCAAGAAATCGACCTCCTTCACTCTCCTCGGCGTCCTGTTCGGTCGCCGCCCGGCGCCAGTGACCACCGCTCGCCACCGTCGACTTCTACCTTGACCGCCACTCGTCATCGTCCCAGCCACCAAATGCCAAACACACCACCGATCGTGCTGCTATTTCTATCCGCAATCCGCGCTGTTTTTGCCTCGGCTACTCTTGCCCTCGAGCCCGTCCGGCCTCAGCCACCTCGTCAATCACCGGCGCCGTTCACTACCACCGGCAACCGCTTCGACCGCCGGCCGTCTCGCCTCGTTTCGGTCATCCTCCGACTTCAACCCTCCGGCCCTCAATCTTTCAACCTTCAATCATCACAAAACCCCTCAAAAATTAACCCCTTTCACCTTGGTTCTTAGGGTAATTTTTCAGATTCAATCGGTTCTTTTAATTTAATTTCTTAAGATAGTTTTTCAAATTCAGTTCTCTTTAATTTAAGCATTTAAGTTGTAATCTGTTATTCTTTTCCTGTTTGGAGATTAAAGTTAATTATGGTATGTATGTAATTGATGCATGGAAAAATTGGTGAGATCTGGATATACCGAAATTGAAGAAAAGATTATGGACAGATTTCGTATAAAGGACAATCGAGGATGATTTGAGTTAGCAAGTATTCTGGACTAATTTAGATAACCATTTGACCTAATGGTGAGATTAGGAGAAAAATTGAGGATATTTTGCAATACCGAGGGTTGGTGAAAGTGGAGGAAAATAAGAGTATCATGTCAGGGAATGAACACCTCTTTAGGTTAGAATTAATCATCATAAAAGAGTGAATAAAGGTAATTGTATAATAAAATAACTAATAGCAATAATTAAAAGTAAACCCTTTCTTTAACTTTAAAACAATAATTATAATTATCACTTATTAACAGAATTTTGTAGAGAAGGAGGAGATAATACCTATTGTTAACATATACACGTATTTATGTATGCATCTTATAAAAGAAATCAACAAATAAACCTTATGGGTTAGAGATAACCTTAATATTATTTAGGAGAAAATTATGTATATTGACGTAAAATATATGTAAAAACAAAGGTATATATATTTATGTATGTAGTTAAAAAGAAAGCTATATATATATTTTTGAGGTTGCTATATATATATTTAGGCATGCATTGTATAAAATAAGATAAATAAATCATATATAGATTAAAGACATCATTAGTACTCTTTAGTAAAAGCTAACTTTATTAATTTTCATTTCAAGTATCTTTGAAGTGATTTAATAAATAAATAAGAAATAAAAATTCAGTTTATTAATAAAACTTTTCTCTACTTAAGGTCATCAAGCGTCGTGCGTTCATCCGGATTCCGCCTAAAAAGAAAAAGGAGGAGGAACATCAGCACAAGGTACGTTCATTGCTCGTGCCCTTCAATATTTTATTTACAAATCAAGGCCGGATATGACCATCATTAACAACAATAAAGAATTGTTTGCAAATAATATTTGCCATCATTAATATGGACCCGCCCATCAAGTGTCATTATTTGGTACGCCCAATATCCAGGTTGGTAACACCATAACTATTGACCGCCTTCAACCGGACTATCCGATCGGTCCGGGTGTGTGCACATGCGTTTAGGGAAACCCGATGATCATAAAGGGATCCATTCGGATAATTAATCAGCAACAGCTTTACATTATTCACTCCCCTCATTTACAAATGAATTGAAATGCATGCGCTCAACTCAACTATTTCATAACATTTATTTTACAGACATGATAATGGACGTATTGAGCTTCGGCTCACATTTCAAAAATGTTTTCTTGTTTTGTTTTAGGTAAAGATGTTGAAGGTATGAAGCAAAGGCCTGTTCAGGACTTAGAGGCTTGCAGTGGCAAGTTGGGGTATTAGTGGTCAAGTGTCATTGATTTTGTGTCAAGTTTAACATGTATTTGTTGCATAACTTATAGTTTCCTAGCAAGGTATGACCTTGGGTAAAATACTTATAGAGCCTTGCCCTTTCCCCTGGTAAGGGTGCCGGTGACGACTCCTAACCCTTTTCTAGCTGCGCTAATCACTCGTTAGTGGGTTGTTTAGCCTAAATTAGTGATTATGGGCTGAGGCGTTACGGTTAGCCATGGTGACAACTCAATCAACCCTATTTATCTTGTCAAAGGACTCAAATACAACATTTTCAGTATAGCCAACTTTATGAGGCCAAGAGGTAAGATGTACTTAGACACATTATTTTATATCTCGAAACAACTAGAAATGAAACGAAGCTCCTGTGTCCGAAGTCACGTAACACTTACACTATCTCTTCAAGTGATTCAACTCCGAATTTATCTTGTTCAAAAGCAGTAGCTAATGATTATTCCTGGACATGACATCGTAGATTAGGTCATATTAGGATGTCTGTAAGATCCGTAATTTTAGGTTAGCTATTTATATGAGTTAAAGTTAATTATTTTGTTTTAATTAAATAGAGTAGGTCGAATAACTAAAATATATACTCGGGTATATATTCGTTAACTTATTCGAGCGAATTATTATTAGTTCGTGTAACTATTATTAGTGAAGCATATTAATTCCTTCCTCCGAATTTTCAGCCTGGATTAGCGAACTAAAAACCCGAGACCACTTATGTTACATATGTGAGTTTAATTATTGTAAAGATTAACAAAAGAAAAGGAAAAGGAGAAATAAGGAGTTGGATTAGTGTAATAATGGATGTGGTGGCTAGTTCTTGAGTGGCCACGGGAGAGAGAGTTAAAACCAGCAGATAGAGAGAAAGAGAGAGAGCTTGGGATTGAAACAAAGAAGCGAATCGGAGACAGAGAAGGGAAGTAGAGAGCGAGAGGAGTAAGGGAAATCAAAGGGGAAGAGAGGGAAGACGAGAGCAAGAAAGAGGAAGGGATTGAGAAGCTGGAACCAGTGGATCGAGAGAGCGAGGGAGAATAGAGCACAGCGAGAGAGAGAGAGAGAGAGAGAGAGAGAGAAAGAGGTGCGAGGGCCAAGGAAGCCGAGCGGGGTCGTCGACCGTCGCAGACCCAAAAGACGGCGGCTAGCGATGTGAGTAGGCGGCGAGCGAAGGAAGAAGGCGAGAGGTCGGGACGGAGCGAAAGGCGGAAAGAGGACCCGAAACAGAGGCGGACGAGCAAGAGATCGAGAGACCAGGAACCGTAAACCGGGAGAAAGGGATGACGACAAGGGAGGATGACTCGAGGGCGAGCAAGCGAGGGCTAGACTTGAAATAGAACACGGAACGCAGAACACTCAATCCACTTCTCAAACCGTAAAAACTCGAGGTAGGTAGTCTTATACTCTACACTATTAGTAATTTGGAAACCCATATGAGTTTTGTTGTGAATATTAAATGTTTATGTGATAAAATAAAGCTATGAAGTGATTAGGACTCGAATTAGGTTATGAGAAAATCGAATTGAACTGTTAAGTCCGAAATAGAAACCCGAAGGAGCTTAGTAGTTGGTCGTGGTTGAGCTGAGATGTTGAAAGTTTAAAATGAGTTAGGTTGCGTAGGTATACGAGAATATTGTGAAGATCTCAAATAGCACTTAAGGATGAAGAAGTGGTGAATTGGGTGTAAATGGGGAATTGATACTTCAGTTAAACCATAGAGATGTCCTATGTTCTTGCGTTGGAAGGTAATGAAGCGTGTTGTGGAATAATGATTTGAGTATAGAGAAGGGGTGTGACTTCATCTTGATTAACACACAATTGAAGTATAGAAATGGCGAGCTGGAAATTCTAAGGTTAAATTGAGTTTAGAATATATTTAAGTCCTTGAGATTAAATCCAATTTGAAGATAAGCATAGCGGGAGGGATTTAAGTGATAAAGTGATATTAAGAGTCATATGGTTGATTGTGGGCAAAAGAAGTTGATTTATAAAGTAGAGACATAAAATGAGGAATTGAGGTAAAGATAAGGAATTGTGAGAAGTTGAGACGTTTGAATTAGGTGGTATCTACTTGTGGTTATTGTGGCTCGTAAAAAGGAATTAATCTTACTAAATGGGAGGATTAAGAAAGGTTTAGTTGGAGAGAAGCCGAGAATGACAATCTGTGTTGAATTGTGGCTATCTATGCAAGTGATTGTGTTAAACGTTATTCAAAAGTTGGTTTCAAAAGAAGTTCTATGTTTTACGCAAAATGATACTTGAATGTGACTTGTGTGATATATGCTTTTCAAACGTGAAAACGTACTTTTAAGAAGTGAAATTGATTTGAGAATGCTGTTTGAAACAAGCTTGATGAGTGAACATGCTAAAGAAATTGTTGTGAATCGACTTTGCCTGGATCGTTTAGCACAAGGAAGGATTCTAGTCGGGGCGACTAGCTTGGGGTCCTGTGTAGCGAGACGCCCGATTGGAATCTTCCTAGATAGGTCTCGGGAGCCTTTATTTGGGGTCGTGCCCCGGAGAAACCAGAGAAATTAGATAAACTATGAGAAATTACGAAGTTCTAGTTTGAGTCTCCAACCTGAGAAGTGATTCAACAAAATAGATTCATTGAAAATGATTCAGGGAAAGTGATTTAGTAGAAATGATTCAGTTTATGATTGAAAGCCTTTGAAAGAAAGTGTAGGTGGTTGTCTCACCTTATTGAAAGTTGATTAAGTCCCAAAAGAATTTTTCATGAATGTGAAATAGTGCTTTTAAATGATTAAAGAGTCATGATATCTACGTTGCAAGAGATTTCATTGAAAGTATCTAGATTTGTATTATGTTATTACGTTTTCACCGATTTCATTAGTATGAATAGTATGTGCAATGAATTTCCATTTTAAGGGTGTAAGACTCCCGGTGAGCTCGTGGCTTATTGCTAACCCCCACAAATTTCCCCCTTTCCCCCAGGTGTTGGAGGTGCATGCTCGGGAGATGTGTGCGGTACTTAGCTTATTGTGGACTCCGCTGATTGCTATTTGCTACTTGCTGAGTGATTGGAGTTATGGATGTGCATTTCTTATATTCCCAAGTATTGTACTTTGTAATTCAGTTCATATAGTTTATACCCAATGTACCATGAACCATTTAGATCGTTTTAAGTTTGTTGCATGATTGGTTGGACTCCGGTGTATGGCCGTTGAGTTGTATACTCTTAGGATGTTGCTCGTTGAGTTTTATTATGGTTTTATGCAGGGTTTTAAGGCTTTAAGCCTAGGGGATAGTCCTTATTACAAACAAAACTCAATCAAAATTTTTAGAAAACTCCAAACTCTTTTAGAAAATTACCTTGATTACCTTTAATTTGAAGTTAGAAAGTCAAGTCGACACCTGAATGAGCCTTGGGAGTTCCTTTGAGGAACTCGCGATGTAATACTCCTAGGGGGTGTTTTGGGGTGTTACGAGATGCATACAATTAAGAGATTGTCATCACGAGTGGTTAGTCCGAGAACTTCCTACATGTGCTTTTAGTGAAGACAAAACATGTGATGCATGTACAAAAGAGAAACAAGTGAGATATTCATTCAAACCACTTAAAATTGTTCTTACCGGAAAAGTTCTTAAACTTATTCACATGGATTTGTGTAGGGAAATTTTTGTAAAAAGCTTAGGAGATAAATCTTATATGCTCGTAACTATTGATGATTATTCAAGATTTCCCTGGCTATGTTTTCTTAACAAAAAAAGGAAGCATTCAAGGAGTTCGCTAGAGTATGCGAGACAAATTCAAGTAGAATTTGGGACTCGGATTGTAAAGCTCGGAACTGACAATGGAAGAGTGTTTAACTACTATGACATTGTAGATTTTTGCGACAAATTTGAGATCTTCCACAACTTCTTAGTACCAAGAACACCCTAACAAAATGGAGTGGTGGAAAGAAATAAAAAATTGTCAATGATATTGTTATAATAATGCTTATCGAGAATGATTTACCATATTATTTCTAGGTTGAGGCAGTCAACACCGCAAACTATACATTGAACATATGCATTATTCCCCTAGTCCTGAACAGAACACCCTATGAGATGGACAGAGGGAAGAAACCCAAAGAATCACCCTCTCCCTTTCGGAGCTTTACTTTCTTGAGTTTTTGCTCATTTGAAACTCGAGTTCCTTGAGTTAAAATTTTTCACTCCCGCTATTTCAATCGTGAAGGAAAAGTTAATAGGTCTATGGTACCAGGAAACATCACTATGGATCTGGACTTGCTCTTTTGAGGTTGTTCATCCACCTCCTCCTACTCCCTCTCGTCCTTTTCTAACCTTTTGAGCTAGGTTATTCAGCTTAGACTTTTGAGTAGCTCGCTTCTTATTTCTTTTCCTTGGCTAAAGAGTTCTAGTAGACTCTAGCCAGCTTCTAACATTTCACTCTCCTTTTGATCGTCATGCAAGCCATAACTTAGAAGTAGATTGATTAGACTAAAACTTCGATTAATGAGCTTAAGGAAATGCTTCAATGTGAAGAAGTTTCTTTTGGGCTACCTTTACCTAAGCCAAAGCGGTAGAAGCAAATGGAGCGAAGCATATGAGAAAGAGTTCTAGGGACATTTAAGCAACAACCTTCTCGGATCTCACCAAAGCCCGTTCAGCCTATTCAAGCCAGGGCTTAGAAGTAAGAGAAGAAGAACAACCTCAATTAGTTTGATGTAAAACGAACCGAGACTTCCAAGCAAATGCCTTCTTCTCAACCTTCATTACCTCCTCCTTCCTAATTCTTTCTAATTTTTTTTTCTATTTTGTCCAACAGTCTTCTTTTTGTCCATGTTTATTTGATGAATGCATAGGGGAGAAGAATATATGTTTTTTTATTACTCTACTATGTTTAAACTTACTGAGTCTCGGACTTTTGTATCTCGTTGCATTCAATTTTCACTCTAATACATAGGTTTGTAAAAATATTCAGAGTAACATGAATTTTACTTTGATATTCAAGATTACTATTTACATATTCTACTTGATGAATTTCTCTATGTTTCAAATGCTTTTCATTACAAAGGGAGAGATTGAAGATTCAAGTTCATTTTAAGTTAAAGTCATTAATCTAAAGTTAAGACTAATCAATATGCATTCTAAAAAGAAATTCACAAAACCATGAATAAAAGATGACTTACCTAAGGCTTTGAACCTAGAAACTTATGTCTTTAAAGTCTAAGGAGTCAGTTTTACTTGAAAAGTAGAAAATGACCTAGTCACTATAAGTAAGTCGGATCGAGCCACTCGGTCATGGAAACCGACAAACCGTGTATGGCTTAGACAATAAGTTGCCTAAATAATTTAACAATTATAACTCATCTTTTCATAAATTAAATTGGAATTACTTGTGTTAATTCTTCTTTAACTAATTTTATTACGTTAAACTTAAATACTTAGGCAAACACTGAAATATGTCTAATTAACTCTTTGAACCTACGTCTAATAAGTCTATTCCTTGAGTTAACACATATATGAAATTTGATGATATTGGATATTGGACTTGAAAAGTTCCAAATTTATAGATTAAGGAATTTCAATTATTAAATGTTTTATTCAGACTAATCCTTATCTAATCTTACACCAAAGTACACTTATACTTTGAGTACCATTTTCTAATTTGTTTTGCCAAGATTATTAGTACAATAATCATAGATTAAAGCAAAAAATAATTGCTTCTTTATCGTTTGATTGATCGTAGACAGAAAAGTCGGATTCTACAAGCATACTCAAACTAGGCTAACAAGCTTGTTTGTTGCCGATTTGGGTAACTCTTCTTTTATGAGTCTAATGACTATTTCTGCCCTATCTATGTGATACATGGAGTTTATAGAACTACTTTTGGAAGTTAGGAGCTAAGCATAACAGCTTAAATCAACAAGGATCCCAAATCTAAGTTCTTAAATTATGTTTATAATGGCTACTTGACCCAGTGTTTCCAGCCCATGACACAACCATTCTCTTCTATGTAGCCTATTAATAGAAGCCTTGATTCAAGACTTACAACATTGCTGGAACTAAGATCATAACATACTCATTATCTCTTCTAACTTACAACTCTTACTCATACTCTCATAATTTTTTGAGTTGTAAATCTTGTAAAGGAAAAGTTTTGTAATCTCGTTTTTATTCAAACACTTTTCCTTACTTATCCATTGATTGACTTGAGAAGGCTACTTCAACTCGGTTGCCTCAAGCCGTAAAGGGTACATCAGTCTCAAAGTACTACAATAGATAAAGGATTTTTTGTGCATGGGAAAACTTTGTAATGGAATTGTCTAAGGCAACAATTTTGGTAGTCCGTTACTTTGTATTTGTGGATTCAAATAGTAGATTTTTGACCTTGTGCTTGGATTAACATAATCTATGGTTTTCTCGCCCTAGGAGGGTTTCCACGTAAAACACTTGTCTCCTTCACTTCTTTATTTCTAAGTCACTGCAGACTAAGTTTCTGTTTCTCGGTGATTATCTCAATTTTAAAACATCAATTTTCCACAAGTTTTTTTTTCGTCACCCTATTTATCTCCCTATGGGGTGAATAGTCTCTGCAAGTGAACTTTCACATAGTCCCCTAGTGACCTCGGTTGTGGTTCGTCTTCTACCATACGTACCTCTTTCTTCCGGCTTCTCGTTTCTCCTCTGTTTTCTCTTACTATTGCTCTTGCTTCAATTTCAAGGTCAAGTACGACAAGTTCTCTATGTCGTCGACTCCTTCTACGCATGTAGAGAA
This sequence comes from Talinum fruticosum, assembly GCA_021018815.1. Lineage (NCBI taxonomy): Eukaryota > Viridiplantae > Streptophyta > Magnoliopsida > Caryophyllales > Talinaceae > Talinum > Talinum fruticosum. Next base: position 746,728 of record JAITYX010000120.1, on the reverse strand, counting down.
AAGAACAATACCAAGCATCGGGTTCAAGTAGAGTAAATAAAGAAACAAAAGGTTTGGAAAAAAATAGAAAAACCAAGCCTCAAGTCTTAAAACAAAGTTTGTACTAAAAAAGAAAGGAGTTCCTCGGCAAGGGCACCAAAAGCATGTTAAGAAGAATACACTTGGCGCACAGCGTAGCCGTAGCTCATAATAGACAACTACGAGTTGTGTCCTTGAGGAACTCGCTTTTAAGTACAAAAATCCCTTTTAAACTCTAATATAGGAAAAACTCGATGTAGTCAAAGTTGTTTTCTTATAGAATTAAACTAATTACTAAAATAATGATACTTAAACTTGAATGATAAAAATCCTTAGAATGGGGTTAATTACACTACCATGCTTGAAGTCATAATCAAATTCCGCTTGAGACTTGCTTGCAATTTAGAAGGGTAAAACGCTAATTAACCTTATCTCTGCTAGATTTGTAAGGTTAAACACTAACATTGTTCATTCTAATAGCCTATTTTCATGGTATTAACAAAGAACAAAATTGCAAGATATGTGTCTCAAAATCCTCAATTTAAAACCTGAATTATTTTCATATCTTTCAATGATCACAAAACCTTAATAAGATTAGATGATTTCTCTTTCGAGACTTTCATCGAATATGTGCTCGAGCGAAGTGAATTTGAAATAAACAAGCATAGAACACCTCAATTTGATATGTAACTCATGATTATCGAGACATAATTGGGATTAGCGCCAACCTAAGTGGAAAATTTAGCCTCTAATCATCATACTCGAACAACTCACAAATTTTAATGAACATAGGTGCAAAAACTATTGAGAAATCTCAAATAACTAACATAAAGAGAGAGAATTAATAATTGCCGAATAGAAATTCGAATTCTTGAATTCAAATTAATCTTCAATCTCATGGAATTAGAATACTATAAACTATCTTAACCCAAAACCCTAAGTAATTTGTAACCTTATCATTTCCTATAAATAGAGAGCTTAGGCTATCATTTTGCATACGACTCATCCCTATGCGTTATACTATCAGTAGCCAAATTAAGAGTTACCGAATGCATCTTCTTGTATTCCGATAACTTAGTTTCTTTTTAGCTTATTCTCATTATACTTCCCACACTTAATTCCTAAGGCTTCATCAGTCATCAACATCAAACAACTCTCACAAAAATTCATAAAAGCATCTTTCTAGTCATCCTCGTCGCAATTTAAGATCAAATTCAAGATCGAGATAAGAAGGTAGGACAACCTAAGGGCATCAAATTGACCTTCAAACCACAATTTGTTAATTTCTTTATTTATCGTTTTTAGTATTGTGAAGAAAAGATGTAATGGTATTTAATTACTCCCTGCCCGGTATAACCTTTTTGTTTTCATTTTCATTTTCGTTTTCTTTTGCTTTCGTTTCGTTCTTTATCGCTTTCGTTTAATTACTTTTTATATCTACTTGTATAGCTTTCATTAGCATGCTTTGATTGTAAAATTTTGTATCTTACTATGTGTAGGAACTGCGGTCGAAACCGGATAAGGCCGTGCTTCCCCACATTTACCTTGGCGTTAGGGTTTTGAGGAAAATGGGGTTTGAAAATGATTTAGGATCTTAGAAGATGAATATTTGAAAGTAGGGATTGATCTCTAATTAGGCAAACTTTAAATGGCAGTTTTATTAATTATTTTTAGAATTCTTAAGATATGATTTCTTAACCAAAAGATGAAATTAGGGTTTACCACGAGGTTTAGGGCCAAATTAGTGTCAAAACACCGGTTTGTACCGAAGCCGCGCTAGTTAACTATTCCCTGGTTAGAGGCCACAATAGAGGAGATCACTGCGGGCTCTACCCTTGCTGGCAGATGCAAAATTCTTGTTTGCTATCCTACAATCAAAAAATAGCCAAGATGCAATTTAAATAGAAATAGAGCAAAACGAGGAGTCGCCAGTCGGTTTTAAGAAAGAAAAAGTAACAAAAACAAAAGATAAAGATTTGCTTCTCCGATTCTAGTATGGGAAAACTAAGACTGCAAACGGCTAAAAGATTTGGAGGCGAGGACACAAAATTTAAGAAAACTCTTCCATTATGCCCATCTCGAAGATGACCATTACTAATTTGAGTAGTATACTAAAAACACATGCCAAACTCAAGCAATCAACATGCTAAACGAAAATAAAAACAGCTATAAAGGAATGAGATAAAGAAAGTAGTAAAGAAAGCAATAAAGAAAGTAGAATAAAAAAGCGGAAAACTAGAAGATTACATCGAGCAAGGAGGAATTAAAATGCGATTACATCTCTTTGATCCATAATACTGAAAGCAATAAAAAGCATAAATTAAATAAGCTGTCGAAGGCGAATGGTTGTTCTTACGATGTCCCACCTGCTAATCTAGATCTTTACATTGGATCTCTTTATACGACAGTGACGAATCCAAGGATTGGGTTTGTTTTTATAAATCTTGGAAAAGGTCAGCTTGTAGGGAGTTGGAAAGATCAGTTGAATAAAAGCCTAAGATCATAATAACTGAATGTTTTTAGCTCCTTGCACAAATTCAATGGAGATAAGTGGAAAAGAGAAGAATGTAAGGATGATTTTCAGCAGAGTGACATTAATGAATGTGTACTCGAGTTAGCTTTCTGCATCATAACACATATGACAAAGCCATTATCGAAATGAGAACCAAGGCTCTCTATTTATAGGGAGAGACCTAGGTCACAAATGACCTAGGGTTGCTCTTAGCAAGTCGTCGAAGCGAGCTGAGGAAAAACCAGGCTAGATATGTTGAGATTGAATTGGAAAAAAAGAGACAAAACCGGATAATGCCACAACCGATAGGACTCCACAAGCTATGCCACAAGCTAAGGCTGCAAAGTCTGTCGGCGATGGGACACCACGGTGTCTCATGGTCGGAGCTAACCAGCCTTTGGTAGGCCCGGGCCTCGGCATGCTCTATCGGATTCCCTTGGTCTCCCACTACTTTTTACTCTCTTGTCTTGTATGCTTTGTTGGCTTAACCGAATGGGCCTATAAAAAGGGTGCTTGATGTGTTAATTTTTCACACTTGGTCCTTCTCTTACATTCTTGCCTTGCTCTTGTGCTCTCTTAATTTGTTCTTCTTGAAAACTAATTGGTTTCCAAAGTCTTTGTTCAAAAATGTCTAGAAGAATAGCTCATCTTGCCGGTAGGTCAAAAATAAAAAAACTTATCCAAGATAACTTCCTCAAATAGGAATGGTGTGCACAGAACGAGTGGAACCTAAATGACCTCTTGGTGGAGGCCGAGAGTCACGCTTCTTCTCCTGTTATCACTCCTTCGGTAAACTAGTTGGCTAACATTGTTCCTTTGCTAATTTAGGGTAGTTCTTTTACTCGAAAATCTTGTTGGATTTTTGTCTTACAGAAGGGCACAATTCGAAGTAGTGAAGCAATTCCTAAGTTCATAGAAACATGTAAAGAAAGGAACTACCCTTTAGAAGATGTCATGAATAATGTCGGGTTTGGTTCTCTTTTCCTTACTTTGAATCACCATTGTGATAAGAGAGAGTGGGATCGTATTAGGTCCATTACTAAGTGCTTTTGGGATACCACCTACACTTTACACCTTCCCTTCTGGGAAATGACCATAACTCCTTTTGATTTTGCTGTTATGTCCTGGTTTGGGCTTCTCGGGGAGCTTTTAGCTTATGACGAGAATTTGTACAAGAACTGTGACCACCTTTGCCGCCCTTTCGGTCCTGTAGCTAATAGGTTTCCTTAAGAAAATTGCTTTAAATACACTGTTCTTTTGGGCGCTTTTGAGGATGCTTAGTTTTGGGTTCGCCATTCTTCCGAACTAGTTCGGATTCCAGTGACCCTTTTATTGAGTATGGTGCTCTTTTCCGACAAAGCCTCCAAGGTTCACGTTCACTATTTGGTGAAATTAGTGAACCTTGATAAAATAAAGGATCTTAACCGGGGTGCTCCTACATATACCGGCCACATTAAGGGTCTCCGTAACAATGTGCGACACACAAAGCCTCGAGGTAGATTCAACGAATTATGTTCCATTGTGTCATTTGTGGAAGATTATTGATGTATGCTCATATTCGTCATTTCCTTCTTACATATTTTTCACCTTCGTGGATAAAAATCTTATTTGATTTGTGATGATGCGGATGTGGTTGTACGAGTACTTCTTGCGCCTTTCTCCCTGTTCAACAAATAATCCCATGTTTTCGACCTCTATGTCACTGGCTAGGATCTACCTTCAACGGTCCTCCATTCATAATATTGGGTTCTTGAGATCAGCCCTCAACCGTGTGACGTCAATATGTCTCTTTAAACTCAAAATTGACCTCATAAGTATGCCCGGAAAAATTTTATCTTGCCCTTGCTATCGTCTCCAAATGTGACTTTGCCTCCCTTGTACTCTTCTAACTCGGAAAAGAGTCTTGAGTCTGCCGACATGTGGCGTGAGCATCCAATGTCTAGGTACCAATGCCCTTTTGTTCTTTTTTGAGCTACCTGCAAGACAGAAACAAACTAACCTTTCTTACTTCCTCTAACGAACCTAGTAACTCTCTTTACTGTGGTCCTTTTCTAAGGATGAAGACTCTTGGGAACCCGGATTTGAATAACTTTGCGTTTGGTCTAATTCCGAGTCTTCCTTTTAGAAAACTGAGTCTATGTCTCTTTCTTTTGAAAATCTTTTCTCTTATAAACTGGTGGAGAAGATTTTCTCTTGTAAGCTAGAGTGGGCTCAATCCTCTTTTCATTCTTATGAATAGGATCGTGCTCGACCTTCTTGAACTTCACGGTTCTAGAATCATTTTTGAAAGCATCCGAGTAGGAGTTAGATTCCTCCTCCTTGTTAAAACCAAGTCCTTCTTTTCCGAACGAGACACATTAAGACCCTATGTAACGCCCCAGTTACCATTACTTAATAATTCCCTAATTCGAGAATATTAGGTAAAGTCGCAGTGGAAGTTAATGATTGAAGGCGTTACCGCCACCCTAACAAAAGGACAAGGTCGAATTAAAATACCATAATAACCAGTGTCCATTAGTTATGCTTCGACAAGTCGTGGAAACATTAAATGCTACGTCGCAGGGTGTCATGCCTACTACTTAAGTAAACCAATCCCAAAGTACAGTTCGCTACATATTTATAGATATTAGCGGCCAATACAACAGTTTGCGATAGGAAATACACAATATTGAATTACAACCCAAGATCAAACCCAAAATTAGCGAGGATGAGACTCACTGCGAGCATCTAATCCATCACGAACAATGATAATGAAGTATCCAACTAAGTCTTGCTACCGTCAAGCTTCTTAGGTGAAGGGATGTTCACAGATGCTTTTCCTAAAAACAAAAACATCAAAATAATTCGAAGAATGAGTCGAAACTCAGCACGAACATCCCCGCACGAGTCAAATAATTTTGAAACACATTGATTAAGCACGCGCATTTCAATTCATTTTAGTTTGAAATCAGGGGAGAGAATATGCTTTAAAACTTTGCTTGCTAGGTTATTATCCGAAAGTGGAACCCTTTGATAATTGATACGATCTTAGTAAGGTGCACACCTCCCGGTCGACCGATAACCCGAGTTGTAGCCGCGCGGTGGAATTGAAGGGCATAAGCCCCGATAATTGATAATTGAGTGGGGACCACTTAATTAGGTGACAAAACTTGATTTTTCAAATGATTCGTTATTAGTTATTTATATAAGAAATGTTGAGATTTGCTTGAAATATGTGAATTTTCGAAGGGTACAGGCAATGAACATACCTGAATTAATAATGTTTGTTTCTCCCCTTTTAATAAAAATTTAAGTTACCAGCTAGTCGACAATGAAGTGGCCTCAATTCTATTTCAAATAGATTTTTGTTGTTAATAACGCTTCTCTAGAGTTCCATAATTGAATTCGTAAAATCGTTGGCAATTTGGTTCATTTTCTTTATTTATTAAGTAATCGATTGAACTAAGATTTTTATTACTCAGCTCCCTTGCGCTAATTCCTTTTAGATCTTAATTATGCACGCACTCGTTAAAGTAGTCGATTAGACCAAGCAATGATATTCACACGATGTAATGCGTTATGGATTCAAATCAAGAAAAATGAAAATACATATATACATGTATATATATATATATATATATATATATATATATATATATATATATATATATATATATATATATATATATATATTTATGCATATATATAAGTACTTAAACCTTTCGTAGTTATTATTGTTATTATTATTACTGTTATAATTATTATTATTATTATTATTATTATTATTATTATTATCATTATTATTATTATTATTATTATTATTATTACTACTATTATTGTTATTATTAATTACAACTAATTTGATTAGTTTACCCATTTTAGCGCTATTTTCAATCCTTATAGCTAGCTCAACTCTCATTTCGACATATTCAAGCGCCATGATTAAATAATTACATTAACCCATCAAATGTCCTTCCCATGATTAAATAATTCCACAATTTACTTAATTGCTCAAAATTCATACGTATACGACCTTAAGGTTATAAGCAATTTTTTCAACAAAATCTCATTCACAACGAAATTAGGTATACCAAGTGTTCAAATTTCCCACATGCCTCCTACACAATCTATTATCCAACTTCAATCTCCCTGCATATTTTTCTCTTCCTTTATGTTCAATTCTATCTAATTACAAAATGTAACTAACCCATCAAATTTCTCAACATTCACGCCAATTTACTTCCCAATTCAATTCATCGGTCAAAATTTTACAAGAGAGATTATATTCATTCGCCTTCGTCTGTTCAATATAACCATCCCTAATCTTATTCACTAAATTATAATTTTCCAAAAGAAACCACATTCGTTCATGTTCATACACAATCAATCCATCAAAATGCCCCAACTCAATCATCCACACCAATTCCAATTTCTCAAAATCGATCTTCAAATTCACTCAACAACATACTTTTAAGTCATATACTTCAATTTGCAATTACAATTGCTTAAATAAATCAGAAACTTGATAATTTAGGGTTTAGCGTTTTACCTTCAAATTTGAAGAGGAGAAGTCAAGGAGGACAAGCAGGGCTGGTGGTGTGCGGTGGCTGCACCGGCGACCACTGGGCGGGGCGGCGACTAACTCCGGCGGCCACTGCGGCTGGGATTGGCTGCTAAGTGGCCCGCGGTAAAGGAGGAGCAGAACGCGGTAAGAGAGAGAGGAAGATAGCGAGGGCACAAGGGAGGGAGAGAGCGAGACGGAGCGGGATGAGGGATGGCCGGCGCCGGTCTTCCGGTCGGCGTCGGTTGTGCTGGGTGGCCGGAGAAGGCAGCGGCAGCGAAGGGAGGCGTCCGCGAGGAGGGAGAGGCAGGGGAGCACAGGGGAGGTAGACAAGGGCAAACAAGTGAGGAAATTGAAATTGAACTTGCCCGATTATTTTGATCTTAACCGCCTCTTTTTTTTTTTTTTGTAAATAATTCCGGATAAATCATGTCTGGATTTTTCCTTCAAAAACAATCTGGTTTATTTATTTCATTTTTACATTTATTTTTATATATTTATTTATTTACTTATTTATTTATTTATTTATTATTATTATTATTATTATTATTATTATTATTATTTTCTTATTGTTACTTTTTAATTTTATTTTAATAATGATGTTCACAAATTATAACCTTATTATGAGATTTTAATTAGGGCTACTTTGTCGACTTAGCTGCATAACACCTATATAAAAATAATTTAAATATAAAATATCGAATTGAAGTGCACGCTGCTGGATGGTATAAATCTTGTAATTAATGAATTAATTAAACAAACAATGTGGTTTAGGGTCGGGTTGTTACGGTCTCCCCACTTAAAATAAGTTTCATCCTCGAAACTTGAGCATTCGACAATAAGGTTTGTAGACTTACCTTAAAATAAGTGAGGGTATTTATTTCTCATATCTTCCTCGGTTTCCCACGTGGCTTCGAGGATGTATGGTTAGTCCACCGTACTTTCACCAAAGGGATGCTTTTATTACGGAGTTTTATGACCCTATAATCCAATATTTGCATTGGTTGCTCTTAATATATTAAGTTTTCAGCAATTTCTAGAGGTTACTGTCACAATATTATGGCTTGGGTCGGGCGAGATATTTTCTAAGTCTGTGAAACATGGAAGACATCGTGCACATGCTCAAGTTCGACGGTAAGGTTCGCTTATAAGCCACTTGGATTCAACTTCTCTATGATTTTGTACGGTCCAATATATCTAGGACTTAGTTTTCCTTTAACGTTGGACCGTCTTACCCCTTTCACAGGGAACACTTTCAAAAATACTTTATCTCCTACCTCAAATTCCAATGGCCTCCTTCTTTTATCCGCATAGCTCTTTTGTCGGCTTTGGGATGCCTTGATGTGTTCCTGAATCTTTCTAACCTTTTTGGTTGTTTCCTGGAACAATTCAAGGCCTAAAATCAATGCTTCATCCAACTCGCTCCAACATAATGGAGTTACGCACTTTCTTCCATATAATGCTTCATATGGAGCCATTTTAATAGTGGCCCGATAAGCTGTTATTGTAGGAGAATCCACCAATGGTAAATCATCTTCCCATCTTCCACGAAAATCAAGTACACACACTCTTAACATATCTTCTAAGATTTGATTCACCCTTTCGGTCTATCCATCTGTCTCTGGGTGGTATGAAGCTGCTGAAATTTAATTTAGTTCCAAAAGCTCGCTGTAAAGCTTGCCAAAACGTGCTTGGAACCTTTTGTCCCTATCGGATATGATATCTTTAGGTATTCCATGTAACCTCACCACTTCCTTGACATATAAGCTGCGCCAAGCTCTCCACACTCCATGTATCATGTATTGGTATGAAATGCACAGATTTAGTAAGTCCGTCGACAATAACCCAAATAGCATTTTTCTTCAAACCAGTAAGGGGTAATCCCATGATAACCTCCATTGAAATTGAGTCCCATTTCGAAATAGGTATCTCCAACGGTCTCAACTCGCCCACACGACGTTGATGTTCGGCCTTAACCATTTGGCAAGTTAAGCATTTATCGACATATTCTGCGATATCCCTCTTCATATTATTCCACTAAAAATGTTGCTTCAAGTCCTTGTACATCTTTGTTCCTCCCGGGTGTACTTGAATATCGTGTGTTGTGAGCTTCCTCAAGAATCTTTCTTTTTAATTCTTCTTTATTTGGTACACATAACCAGTTCCGAAACCTTAAGGTTCCATCTTCATGTATTTCAAAACCAGGAGATTTTCCCTTCTTAATATTTTGCTTAATTCTTTCCAACTCAACATCATCGTTTTAGCCTACTTGGATTTCTTTCATTACGAGTAAGTTGTACCTCTATTGCTGCCGGCAATCCATCAATGTGTCCATCTGAGACTAACTCAACACTCATATTCTGAAGGTCCTGTAATACATCTGCGTTACTATCACTGTATTCAAACTATGTTGTATCTTCTCGCTCAATGCATCAGCCACGACATTCTCTTTCCCTGGATGGTATTGTATTTGTAAATCATAATCCTTAAGCAACTCTAACTAGCGGTGTTGCCTTAAATTGATTTCCTTTTGGGTAAAAATGTACTTCAAACTCGATGGTCGGTATAAATCTTACAGGTCGCCCCATATAGGTAATGCCTCCAAATTTTTAGAGCAAATACAAGCTGCAGCCAATTCCAAGTCATGGGTTGGATAATTCATTTCATACGGTTTGAGTTGTCGGGATGCATAAGCTATGACTTTGTCATCCTGCATTAACACGTGAAGGTTTGCTCAGGGAGAGACTTAGTCACCCTAGAGGTTCTGAAAATCAAACTCTTTTGAGCAAGGCACGGACGAAGCACATTCCGAGTCTATAATGGGGTCATAAAAGTACGAACTCGGAATTTCGGTGAGAAGTAAAGAAGCGGATCGAACCGAAACTTTGAGTCTGTCTAAGTCTAGAATGTACTCAAAAAGTAAAGACAAAGAAAGTACGTGGAAACCCTCCTTGGGAAGAAAACCACGGACCGTGCTAGTCCAAGCACGAACTCAAATCCACTATTTTGAATCCACAAAATACGATGAACCGACCGAACCCAAGTTGCTCCCTTAGACAACTCTTTACAAGTTTTTCCTAGACTCAAAAATTCCCTTATTTGATCTAGTACTTCCTAGCTGAGATAACCCTTACAGCTAGGGACAATCGAGCTGAATTAACCCTTACAGCTCAGTCAAGGGACCTTACTTAGAGAGTAAGAAAGAAAGTGTTTGTAACTAAGTACAAGACCTTACAACTCATAATATAATGAATTACGAGTGGGAGTTGTAAGAAGAAGATTGAGAATGGATACAATGTCTATTGATTAAGTAAGTGTATTGACAATATGTTCGGCAATCTTCATGTCTTGAGAGTTGGCTTCTATATATAGATGACCAGTTAGCATAGCCGTTATCTCCATCTTCTTACTGAAAGACCTTTGTGACCATTGTCAAGGATCTTTTGAGTCTCTCGAGAAAGTATTCGTTGATATATGAACGTTGGGCAACGGTTCTTGACTCTTTTAGAAGTCCCAAAACCACTCATGGTGTCTTCAAAGATAAGGTGGAAACCACCATTTAGCTTGGTCTTGCGGTTTTCCAGTTTTGGAAACAGACAGCCCTAACATAGTCTTACGCGGCTAGGTCGGAGGTTGAAAAAGCCTTGTCTGCTTGGTGATTTGACGTTTGAAGCCGGTTACTTTTGTATTTCAAAAGGTGTATCCTTGTTTGAATAACCTACAAAAGTAAATCAAATTAGTTCTCAAAGTATTAAATACTTTGGTCCAAGATTAGACACGAGATAATAACATAATTAAGATAATTAACTAACTAATTATCCGAGTCGAGAAAAGGAATGGAATTTTCGAGTCTAATATCCATAAAACTCAAAATTCCATCCGAGTTAGTCCAGGTGAGAGTCAAGTTAAATAAAAGTCTATTAGAGTGAACAAACTTGATCTAGACTAGGCATGGTTAATACTAGAAGCGCTGACTATAATAGAATAAAACCCGTAACATGAAGTCAAACCTGAGTGCGGTTATGCGAATACTAGTCATCCGAACATGCGATAATTCTAAGTGATGAGAGACTCGGAACTGAGCGAAGCAACTTGAGTGCATATCTGTTTTCTAAGTCATACAGAGACAAGCAAAAGTACATGAAATAATTGCTATATCACTTAGAGGAAATACTATATCACTCGGAAAAGTTTCTAAGGTATAGAGAATGACTTCGAATCAAAACTCTATGAGTAAGAAGGTCTTATACCTGATTCCCTTGATAGAACTTCGAAATGTGCGGAGTAAAGTCCGACTCTTCAATCTCCCCTTTTTGATGAAAGGCATTCCATACTTTGATAGAAACTTTGTTAGTGATATCGATCTGTTTTTGTATACTTACGCGAGAAAATAAGATAAGTAAAGCATACTTAACATATTAGATCATAAAGAATAGATACACAGCAATTATTAATGAAATGCATTTATTTTAAAGATGATGCTAACTCAGAAATGTTTGCATTAAACAATAAGCTCGAGAGAATTTGAAAGGAATGCATTAATTCATTGAAGTGAAAGAAAGTATATACAGAGATACAGAGTGAGAAACTCCCCTAAACAAGACAACAAATTTTTCTATCTATATTCTCCCCCTTGCCTTTAAGCAAAAACAAAAAAATGGGAAGAATACAACAAGTAGTACATATATGATGTCTGGACAAAAGAGATAAGTAAAAGGAAAAGAAATTTCGGAAGCAGAAGAATTTGGTAGACTTTGGAATTGTGACACAGTGCATGGCGCCTAAGAGGGAGAAGGGGTTGTCCGAGTAGAAGAGGAAGGACGAGTGGTACGCCGGCGCTGGTAGGATCTTGACGATGTGCTTGAGCGCGGGGAGGGAGGACAGGGATCGCCATCAAGGGCTCGGCTCCGAGTGGCTCACCCGAACGAGAGGATCCGAGAGGTTCTTCCATGTGGAGCTCGGTAGGCTGAAGGAGTCCGCTCGGTCGACCCGCTGCGGTTGTTTCTTGTGCGGCTAGGTCTTCGACCCACTCGGACTACTATCCGAGCTGAATACTTCCAGTTGAGCTTGAGGAGCATTTTGACCCTCAGCCGGTCCTTCTTCTTCTTCTTTTATTCCTCCCCTTGCCCGGAAGGAGCTGCCTCGGCCCGCGAGCTCTTCGGCGTCTGCTTCTTCATGGTCTTCTTCTCCGTCCTCCCCGCTATCCGAGGAGTTCTTGGCTGGGCTCGAGAACGCTTCGGATGTGTCCGAGTCGCCATGGTCGTGAGCTACCTTGGACCGTCTCCCTGGAGGAGCTCAATCGGCTCCTTCTGCTCCTTCACCAAGGCCTTCATCTCAAAAACCAGGTCTTGCTTGCTCTCGGATTTGAGGCTGGGTTGTTTTTGGTTGATGGTCATGGGCTGATAGACGAGTTTTGAATGACTAGAGCATGTCCTTGAGTTCCAAGGACACAGAGGTGATGAGTCCATGAAAGCGGAGGACAAAATGGAGAGAGACTTAGAAGCACCTGAGGTGGAAGCACTACCAGGTGGGGCGGGGAGAGAAAGGGGGCTGTCTTTACGAGTCCGAGGAGGAGAAGGTGGCCTCGGCTCTAAGTTGTGTACCCGAGATACCAGGTTGGGTTTCCTGATATCCATACCCATAAAGTTCCTTTTTGCCGACAACAACGGCAGCCTCGGAGACAGCGTTTGGGTGCGAGGGAGAGGAACTTTGAATTGTTTGAAGACAAGAGTGAGAAGAGCACCGAAAGCAAGAGGGGTGTTCTTCTTATTTTGGAGTTGAGCGGCACAGTTGCCATTTTGCTCGATAATGGAAGGAAAGAGGCCTACTTCGTAGTCCTCAAGAATGTCAAAAAGAGCTTTTAGATGCTTGGAGTTGGGGTTCTCCTCGCTAGAATGCTTGAGAGAAGAATGTTCTCATCGGCGGGAAGCATAGAAGACGTGCTTTTGACCTCGGCTGAGTCACGGAAAAGTTTTTACGTGACTCAAGGAACTCTTTGTGTACTTTTCAAAGAAGTCATCGGCGACTTCGGTGAAATGAATAGGGTTGCTGCTCAAGAAAAGAGAAGAGACCTTGAACAAGCGATGGAGAATGGAAGTGTTCATACGAACAATTATGTTACGAACCCTGGAGGTTAGAACACCTTCGAGCTAGTAAGATGAGTGTAAAACTCGGATACGAGTTCGGGGTAGATGAACTCGCTGAAACAAAGAAAGTTATAAACCCCGAGTTGTTTGGATGTGGGGCAACCACGAGAATTTGTTGGTTTGGAAGAACTTATCATCCAGCACAAGATGCTTTGGGTGACGAGAGGTTTTGAGTTAGAGGAGGTTTCTTGGCTTTTTGTGCGAGGCTTCTTTGAGGAAGAGCCAAGAATGTCGGGATGAGAACCTCTTTTCGGCATTTTGGATGAGAAAAGAGAGAAAAGTGAAACCTTGAGAGAGAGTAGAAGAGAATAGGTTGAAGAGAGTGAAAGAAAAAGTGTAGAAGAAAGAGTTGAGAGCGATCGAGCTTACTTGAGATGAGCTTCACGAAGCTTGAAAATGTCCATAAGTCACTGTAGACGTAGAGAGCTTGTGCACGAAGTTTTGATCTCGAGAAGAGAGAGAGTAAATGAAATGTAAAGTAGCGAGATGAAGGAGAATAGGCGCTATTTATAGGAAAATAATCGTCCTTCGATATCCGTGCTGACTCGGCTCTTTCATCGGTCACCTCGAGACCGGTGTGACGGTTCTCTTCTCAATGGTTAGAATTTAGCGGTTTGTTTTGCAACGGCTAGTTGTCCGATCACGGCGCACGAGGGAGAGAAAAAAATTTAAAAATAAATTCTAAAATTCTCCACTTATCTAGAGATGAGTTCGGAGATTTGATGTCCACTTTGATCAACAATCGGAGATTGACTCGGCTTAGTTTCGAGTGACTTAGAAATTACACACAAATAATAACTATCGGCTCGGTATCACTAAGTCAATTGAACTAATGGTTATTAACAAAGTGTAAACACATAACACATAATCATGCAATGAGATTTTCACATAAGAAAGCACATAATTATGCATTTATCATTCCAAGCTCATTCCTAGTAAAACAAAGCTGATCTTCACTAAGAGGCTTAGTAAAAATATCAGCTAATTGAAGATTAGTAGGAATGAATTCAAGTTGGATATCACCTTTCTCAGAATGGTCTCTTAAAAAATGATACTCGACCTCAATGTGTTTTGTTTTTTAGTGCTTGAACCGGATTTTTGGTGATGTTGATTACACTTTGATTATCACACTTGATTGGAACTGATTTGAAAGAAAGTCCAAGATCTCTCAAGTGTTGCTTTATCCTTAAAATCTGAGCACGGCATGCTCCGGCTGCAATATACTCGGCTTCGGCGAGTTGATAGAGCTACTTAGTTTGGTTCTTTGAGTGCCAAGATATTAGGGATTGACCCAGAAATTGGCAAGCTTCGAAGTGCTCTTTCTATCAACTTTGTATCCAGCGTAATCGGCATCCGAGTATCCGGTGAGAGTCGGTTACGAGTCTCTTGAGTACCATACACCTAAGTTCTAAGTCCCTGCAAGATATCTGAATATTCTCTTCGCCGTAGTGAGATGTGATTCTTTTGGATTAGCTTGGAATCTTGCACATAAACATACACTGAACATTATATCCGGCTGCTGGAAGTAAGATATAGCAAAGATCCAATCATACCTCGATAGAGTTTCTAATCTATTGCTTTACCTTTCTCATCCGAGTCAAGTTTCATCTGCTTTGCTCATGGGTGTAGCTGCATGCTTTGCATCTTGGAGTTTGTATTTCTTTAGTAGCTCCTCGGTATACTTTGATTGATGGACATAGATTCCATCTTTGTCTTGTTTGATTTGTAGACCAAGGAAGAAATTGAGTTCTCCCATCATACTCATTTGAAACTCCTGTCTCATTAACTCGAGAAAAGTCTCGGCACGAGAATGTCCTTAGTAGCTCAAAAAATTATATCATCGACATATATTTGAGCGATAAGGAAATCTTTCCTTCTTGTTTTTATGAAGAGAGTCTTGTCGATCTGACCTCTTCTAAAATCAATTTAAACCAAGAAATTGCTTAGTCTTTCATAACAAGCTTTGGGAGCTTGTTTAAGACCATAAAGAGCTTTTTGAAATTTGAAAACATGATTTGGAAAATCTAAGTTTTCAAATCCAGGGGCTGCTCAACATAGACTTCCTCTTCGATAAAACCATTAAGAAATGCACACTTCATATCCATTTGATACAACTTGATATTCATGCTAGATGTAAATGCCAACATGATTCTAATGGCTTTAATTCGGCAACAGTGCAAAGGTTTCCCCACAATCAATCCCTTCTTCCTGATTGTAGCCTTGAGCCACAAGTCTAGCCTTGTTTCGACTACCAACCCACCTTCATCCAGTTTGTTCTTGAAAACCCATTTGGTTCCTATGACTGGGTGGTCGGAGGGTCATTTGGTCGAGTCCGGACTTGGTTTCTTTCAAATTGATTGAGTTCCTCTTGCATGGTCTCTACCCATTCAGGTTCATTTAGGGCCTCTATTGCATTTCGGGTTCGAGTTAATGAAATGAATGCGGTGAATGCACATAGATTTTACAGAGAGGAACAAGTTCTTACCCCACTGTTGATATTAGATAATATGTTTTCTAGTGGATGACTAGAAGCGTACTTGAAAGCTCTACCTATTCTCTAATTTACAAGATCCGTAGGCTGAATTGCTTGATCTTCAGAGGCTTGGTCTAAGTGATCGGTTTGCTCTTCGACATTCCGAGTGGATTCTTGAGTTGTCTCGTTACGAGTCACTTCATTACGAGTGACTTAATTACGAGCTGTTTGAGTTTGAATCTTGACACACTCGGGTTCATCACGATCTCCTTCTCTGCTGAGCTTCAGGTCTAAGAATGATGATTCACTTGGTTTTCCTGTTCAATCTCATCAAACACAACGTGGATGCTTTCTTCCACTTTGTTAGTTCTCTTATTGAAAATGCGATAAGCTTTACTATGAAACGAATAACCCAGAAAAATACCTTCATCTAACCGAGCATCAAACTTGGTCGGGTGATCCTTACCATTGTTATGAACAAAGCATTTGCATCCAAACGGCTTGAAATAGGAAATATTGGGTTTCTTCCCTTTGTAGAGCTCATAAGTTGTTTTCTTTAGTATGGGTCCGATCGGGCATCTGTTTAAAGTGTAGTTGGTCTGTGTTGATTGCCTCGGCCCAGAAATAGTAGGGTAGATTGTGCTCAATCATCATTGTCCTAACTATTTCTTTAAGAGTTCTGTTCTTTCTCTCCACTAATCCATTTTGTTGAGGAGTTCTTGGTATTGAAAAGTTATGAGAGATTCAATTCTTGTCACAAAACTACGAGAATTTTGAGTAGTCGAACTCCCTTCCATGGTCGGTTCGAATTCTCTAGATCCGAGTCCGAGACTCAACTTGGATTTTTCTACGAGCTTGCTAAACTCCTTAAATGCTTCATTTTTATGCTTAAGAAAACACACCCAAGTAAATCGTGAATAATCATCAATAATAACAAGTATATAAGATTTACCTCCGAGGCTCTTAACCGGGATTTCACCACATAAATCCATATGCAGCAACTCAAGCACTTTGGATGTGGAAACAGTCTTTAGTGATTTGAATAGTTATCGACTTGTTTCCCTCTTGTGTATGCTTCACAAACTTTATCATTCTGGAAAGCATAGTTAGGTAAACCTTTAACCAAACCATGAGATGCCAATTTCTTGATAGTATGCATGCTAATATGGCCTAATCTACAATACCATGTCCATGAGTCATCATGAAGAGATGCTTTCAAACAAGATAAATTCGATTCGGGTAAGAAAGAGGAATAATGTAAGCGTTACCCGATCTCTTACCCGAGAGCTTGATCTCCTTGGTATTATCATCGGAAATGTAACAGTTGGTCCGAGTGAATCCTACCTCTTGACCTTTATCGCACGAGTTGAGAGACGCTAAGCGGATTGTACTTCGAGTCCTTTGACTAGGTATACTAGGCTGACCAGATTGCTTCCCTTTCCAATCTTGCCTATCCCAACTATCTTGCCTTTGCTATCATCTCCAAAAGTGACTTTTCCTCCTTTGTAATCTTCTAACTCATAAAAGAGTCATGAATCTCCTGACATGTGGCGTGAGCATCCAGCTGTCCAGTACCGGTGTCCTTTTGATCTTTTCGAGTACCCTGCAAAACAGAGACAAGCTAACCCTTCTCACTTCCTCTAACGAACTCAGTAACACTCTTTCTTGTGGTCCTTTTACGAGGAAAAAGGTTTTTCGAACCAGATTTGAATGACTTTGGGCTTAGTCGATTCCGAGTCTTCCGTGTAGAGAAGCGAGTTTGTATCTCTTTCTTTTGAAAAACTTTTCTTTTGAAAAGCTGGAGGAGATGGTATCTTCTTGTAAAGCTGATCTAGGCTTTGTCCTCCTTTCATTTTTATGAATGGGACCATTCTCAACTTTCCTGAACTTTACGGTTACGGAATCCTTTTCGAAAACCTCCGAGTAGGAATTGGATTCCTCCTCTTTGTTGAAACCAAGACCTTCTTTTCGAAAGAGACATATTGAGATCCTAAGAGCATGTCAAGGTTTTTCTAACCTTGAGTAAATTTTAAAACAAGATCCCGAGATTCAATGAGCTTTTGCTTTAGTCTGCTCATTTTCTTTTCGAGTAACTTAGACTCGAGTCTCATTAGAGTGAGCACTAGTCTTAAGTTCTCCGAGTGTGAGTCTCAGTTTTTCCAATTCATTTTGCAAAGAAATGCTCTCAAAGGAAATTAACTCAAGTTGTTCTTTGAAACGAGAGGAATCGAATTGGACTTTTCTTCCAAAGTGAAAATATACTTGGCTAAATCGGCTTTGGAGAATTTGAGAAAGTATTCGATTACCTCTTGAGGATTTGTTTCCTTATTGTGCGAGTCCGAGTCTCACTCTATTTCAGCTTCTATGTCGAGAGATTGCCATTAGACACTTTGAGTCATCCGAGTCCTCGTCACTCCATGTGGCCATCATAGCCCTTTTCTTCTTTACTGTCCCATTTTCTCTTTGGACGAGTCTTTGACTATGTGATCTTTGCTACCACATTCAAAACACCCAAAGTTCTTAGTCAAAGATAACTTTGAAGGAGATGAGTATTTACCTTTCCTATGCTTCTTGTCTTTCTTGTAGAACTCCTCTCTTGGCTTCTTATCCCATCTTTTGTGCTTCATTATTCTCTTGAAGCCTCTCGCAATAAGTGCCATGTGATCCTCTTCGAGTAAGAGGAACTAAGATTTTCTTCTCTGGTTTACGAGGCTTTCGGTGCAATGTTCTTTTTGGTGCTGACCTCTGCATCCTCCTCATCCAGGTGAATCTCATGGGTTAGAAGTTTCCCAATGAGTTTGTCCGGCTCTAGTAGAGATAACTTTTGAGCCTCCTCTATGGCGAGTCACTTTAGGAGCCCATCTTTTCTTAGGTAGGCTTCGAGTATCTTTCGACACATTTCTTCGTGGGAGATCTTTTTACCCAGAGATTTGAGATTATTGGTAATCTCTGTAAATTGAATAAACATCCGAGTGATGTTTTCTTCTTGGTCCATCTTAAATAGCTCATATTTGTGAAGATATTGGCTTATCTTTGCTTATCGACCTGGCTTGTGCCTTTATAAGTGTTGACCGATCTGTATTCTTACGAGCTGATGGCGCACATAAGAATGTTCATAGCCTTGATGTTCTTTCCGAACTTTTGAGCTTCATCAGCCGTGAACTATGCCTTGATCTTGGGCATGATTCTTGTTTCTACAGTCTTCATGGGAGTTTAGTTTCCTTGTTGTATGATGTTCCAAACATCTTCAGCATGATCCAGGAGGAAACATTCCATGAGTTTCTTCCGAGTGCACGAAGTTGGATCCTTTGAACTTTGGTGGTCTGCTGGAAGATCTTCCTTCATCGAACTCTTCGTTGTTACGAGCCATTTGATCTTTATACCTTTGGATAGTTAGATCCTTTACGAAAGGCTAGGCTCGATACCAATTGAAGGTTTGCTCGGGGAGAGACTTAGTCACCTTAGAGGTGGTGAATAGGGTGGCGGATGATTTTTACGAAAATCAAACTCTTTTGAGCAAGGCACGACACGAAGCGGATTCCGAGTCTATAATGGGGTCAAAAAAGTATGAACTCAAAATTTCGGTGAGAAGTAAAGAAGCGAGATAGAGCTGAAAGTTTGAGTCGGTCCGAGTCTAGAATGTACTCGGAAAGTGAAGACAAAGAAAGTACGTGGAAACCCTCTTGGGGCGGAAAACCACGGACCGTGCTAGTCCAAGCACGAACTCAAATCCACTATTTTGAATCCAAAACATACGATAGGCTGGCCGAACCCGAGTTGCTCCCTTAGACAAGTCTTTACAAATTTGTCCTAGATTCAGAAATTCTCTTATACGATATAGTACTTCCTAGCTGAGATAACCCTTACGGCTAGGGACAAGCGAGCTAAGTTAACCCTTACGGCTCGGTCAAGGGACCTTACTTAGAGAGTAAGAAAGAAAGTGTTTGTAGCGAGTACAAGACCTTACAACTCGGAATATAATGAATTACAGAGTGGGAGTTATAAGAAGAAGATTGAGAATGAATACAATGACTATTGATTAAGTAAGTGTATTGACAATATGTTCGGCAATCTTCAAGTCTTGAGAGTTGGCTTCTATATATAGATGACCGAGGCAGCATAGCCGTTATCTCCATCTTCTTACTTGAAAGACCTTTGTGACCATTGTCAAGGATCTTCGAGTCACTCGGAAAGTATCCGTTGAGATATGAACGTTGGGAAACGGTTCTTGACTCTTTTAGAAGTCCCAAAACCACTAATGGTGTCTTAAAAGATAAGGTGGAAACCAGCGTTTAGCTTGGTCCTGCAGTTTTCCAGTTTTGGAAATAGACAGCCACGACATAGTCTTCTGCGGCTAGGTCGGAGGTGGAAAAAGCCTTGTCTCGTCTGGTGATTTGACGTTTTGAAGCCGGTTACTTTTGTATTTCAAAAGGTGTATCCTTGTTTGAATAACCTACAAAAGTAAATCAAATTGGTTCTCAAAGTATAAAATACTTTGGTCCAAGATTAGCCACGAGATAATAACATAATTAAGATAATTAACTAACTAATTATCCGAGTCGGAAAAGGAATGGAATTTTACGAGTCTAATATCCATGAAACTCAAAATTCCATCCGAGTTAGTCCAGGCGAGAGTCAAGTTAAATAAAAGACTATTAGAGTGAACAAACTTGATCTAGAATAGGCATGGTTCGGACTAGAAGCGCCGACTATAACGAGAATAAAACATCTAACATGAAGTCGGACTCGAGTGCGGTTATGCGAATACTAGTCATCCGAACATGCGATAATTCTAAGTGATGAGAGACTCGGAACGGAGCGAAGCAACTTCGAGTGCATATCTGTTTTCTATGTCACACGAGAGACAAGCAAAAGTACATGAAATAATTGCTATATCACTTAGAGGAAATACTATATCACTCAGAAAAGTTTCTAAGGTACGAGAGAATGACTTCGAATCAAAACTCTATGAGTAAGAAGGTCTTATACCTGATTCCCTTGATAGAACTCGAAATGTTCGGAGTAAAGTCCGAGTCTTCAACACGCATCCTAACCCGTTCTTAGAGGCATCACTATAAACGAGTATACTCTTTACCTTCGACTGGTAAGGTAAGAATAGAGGCTGTGGTTAGCCTTTTCTTTAACACTTGAAAGGCCTCTTCACATTTATTTGACCACAAAAATTTTGTTGTTTTCTTCGATAAATTGGTCAATGGTGAAGCTATTTTTGAAAAATCTTGTACAAACCTCCTATAATATCCTGCCAACCCAAGAAAACTTCTCACTTCTGTAACATTGGTTGGCCTAGGCCATTCGATTCATTGCCTTCACCTTGTGAGGATCAACCTTAATCCCTTCTTTAGAAACAATGTGCCCTAAAAATGCCACTTCTTCCAACCAAAATTCACATTTTTGTAATTTGGCATACAATTGGTGCTCTCTCAAAGTTTGTAAGGCTATCCTTAGATGCTCCACATGTTCTCCCTTATCCTTAGAGTATATGAGAATGTCATCAATAAATACCATGACAAATTTATCCGAGATAGGGCACTGAAAATTCTGTTCATGAGATCCATGAATGCGGCGAGGGCATTGGTAAGTCCAAAGGGCATCACCGTATATTCATAATGCCCATACCTGGTTCTAAAGGCAGTTTTGGGGATATCTTCTTATTTAGTTCTAAGTTGGTGATACCCGGATTTCAAGTCTATTTTCGAAAACACTCCAGCCCCTTGTAGTTGGTCAAACAAATTGTCAATTCTAGGTAGGGGATATTTATTCTTGACGGTTATCTTGTTTAACTCCCTATAATCCACACATAGTCTCAAAGTTCCATCCTTCTTTTTCACAAATAGGACTGGAGCTCCCCAAGGCGACACACTCGGCCTAATGAATCCTTTTTGTATCAATTCATCAAGTTGGGCCTTCAACTCTTTAAGTTACTGTTGGGGCCATTCTATATGGTGCTTTAGAAATAGGTTGTGCTCCGGGGATTAGTTCAATTTCAAAATCAATCTCCCTTTGAGGAGGTAGGCCAGGTAGATCCTCAGGAAATACATCCGCAAATTCACATACTATAGGTATATCTTCTATGTTTATCTTGTCTTTCCTATCCTCGATAACATACCATAGGTACCCCGTACAACCATGTCTTCATAGCTTGTTAACCTTCATAACTAAAATTACAGAATACTTCTTTGTATCTTTTTCACCATGAAAGCATACTTCCTTCCCTTTTTGCCCCTTTAAAATAATCGTACCACCCTTGCAATCTATTTTTGCTTCATGAGTTGCCAACCAATCCATTCCTAAAATCACATCAAATTCCGAAAGATCAAATTGGATTAAGTCTACAGGAAACAACTTTTCGCTTATAACTAGGGGCACGTGTTGGTAGAGAATCGGACATTCTACCACCTTTCCGTTTAGCAATCCAATCTAGCACTCAATTGGAGTCTTATGATTTTCTAAGTGTAGGCGAGAGGCAGCCTGGGTAGATATAAATGAATGGGTAGCACCCGAATCAAATAAAACATAAAAAGGTTTTGAGTTTAGAAAGAGTGTACCGAGTAACAACCGTTCCCGAGGCTGCCACTTCCTTCCTGTTCATCACGTATGCTCGTCCTACGGTCACCGGTTTTGGTGGTGGCGCGGGTCCACGACGTAACGTCATCGGGGGCTTCGCAGCTCCCTTTTCTACGACTTTGCGGCTTCATGGGCAAGCATTTACTAGATGTTCGGGGCTACCACACCAAACACATTTATTAGTATCGACGCGACACTCGATGTGATATGATTGGTCCGGCCGCACTTACAACAAGGTTCTACGGCAGCTACGGTGCGACTCTTGCTAAAGCCGATAGCGGGTTTCTTTTGGGCTACACCCTCACTTGTATTGTCCCGCTTCCTTTTCGGGTTCCCGGGGTTTGACGCCCTCAATTCACTCTTAACTCGTTCAACCTCGGCGGCTCTCTCATACGGTTCTTGGTAATCTTTGATAGGTTGACCAGCAAGTTCTCCTCAAATCTTAACATCTTCATCCGTTCGGTAGCCACAAAATGCGGGGCAAATCTGGATAGCTTAATGAATTGACTCGCGTCTTGCATCACTTGTCATATTATCATTCATTCTCAACTCCGGGAACTCTTTTTGTTTCGACGTCGGAGCGAGGTTGGGTAGAATTTCACTCTCGGCTCTTCTAGAAATTTCCCCAAGTCAACTCACCTCCTCGAAATTTGTTCTTCGTTGTGCTCCACCAAATATCATCCTCACCGGTTAGGTAATAAGTCCCTATATTGACCTTTTTTTCTTCGGGAACCTCAACGATCTGTAAATATCTTTTCCATCACTCTAATCCATTCTTCTAACTCCACTGGTTTGATTTTCCCATCATAAGTCTTAGGATTGCGTCGAGCAACTCTATCGGCTAACTTGTCGGGCTTAGAAGTGGATTCAATAGGCGTAGGGGAATCCTTTTCATTAACTCTATTACTAAGTTTTCCAGTAGTCCGGGTTAATGGTGTCGGTGGAACCCCCTAAGGACATAGGTTGGGTCTCACCACGGCTCTGTTGTGAGTTTGGGGGAGTTTCTAACGCTGGTTCCTCAATGCCTCGATCGTTGCCCAAGTCCGCCGCCACATTCCGAGTGATGTTGTTACTTTCGCCTCGGACATGCTTGAATCATATAAATGCAAGTTTGCTTAATTGTTATTGTCCATATATATGTATGTATATATATTTTTCCTTCAAAACAAAATGTTACCCACTTAAAACATTAAAACTATTTTCATTGCACTTACATACACGAATAGCCTAAAAATTACATGTTAGGTTTCAACCCTACAAGCATCCACCATATATTAAGTTTTGTGATCTTCTCCACCCTTTCTATCCTTCCTTCTATACAAAAGAGATCATAATTAGTCCTAACTAAAGTTGCTTGGTAAAACCCAAAATCGGGCGATACCACTATTTAAGTTAGGTTGGTTGGCCTGCCATATGTACATACATCATTTATACAAACATATCCAAAAATTATACCAACCCTAGGCTAACCGCCCTATATATACAAGTTTAAAAAAAAACCGAAACAACGAGTCACACAACACTAATGATCCTATGCGGGGTCATACTCTTGGTCCCACTGGTCTTCATCGGCTTCTAAATCGGAGCTGATATAAATCAACTCTACTTCACCTTGCTCCTCTCCTCCACTCCCAAACTCCCGTATCTCGGGGTCCTCCTCCATATCAGCCTCATCATCCTCCTCGTCCGAGCTCAATATGACAAGCTTAGGCAACTCTAGTATATATATAACGACATGAACTCCTCCGGAATCCTCGGAGTCTGTCAAATGGGTCGTGCATTGGCTCAACTCTCGAGGCTATCCTTAGAGTTTGACTGTAGAGGGAAAGCTGGTGGCTGCTGGGGGCCAGGTGCGGGTGGGGGTGATGGTGACCCCTGTGCTGGCTCGGGTGAAGGAGGAGGTGGTGGAACGTGCAATAGTGGAAAGAAAAACTTTAATGTCCCGTAATTAACCCCCTATGCTCCAAATTATCTCTAACCAGGAGTTCATTGGTACTAGTGGCCCAAATCCCTCGTATCCGAAACCTAGGCTGTGTCGGCTCCGGGGTCCCCTGTCACCATAAAATCATGATATCAAAATCTAAACTCATCCCATGGGGCTACAGGTGGCGGGGACCACGAAGCCGACGCGCACGCACAAGTGAGTCTGTGAAACTCGATAAAGGGTTACTGCATGTGTTTTAGCATGCTAGCATAAAGATGAGATATGTGTGTAGCCACGGGGTGCCTGGTAGCATGTGGATAGCATAGGGGTCGAAAGGTGCTCCTCTATGATTCATCTAAAACAAACAAAGAAAATTTGCCTAAACCAAGCTGGGGTTTACAGATCTCAACAAATAATAGGATTAACAACCATATAATTGCCCATAAGACCAAATTACGACACTTTAGAATCCTATTGCTCACAGTGACCTCTAAACGTTGCTCCGATACCACAACCGTAACGCCCCGGTTACCATTACTTAATAATTCCCTAATTCGAGAATATTAGGTAAGGTCGTAGCGGAAGTTAACGACTCAAGGCGTTACCGCCGCCCTAACAAAAGGACAAGGCTGAATTAAAATACCATAATAACCAGTCTCCATTAGTTATGCTTCGGTAAGTCGGGAAACATTAAATGCTACGTCGCAGGGTGTCATGCCGACTACTTAAGTAAACCAATCCCAAAGTACGGTTCTGCTACATATTTATAGATATTAGCGGCCAATACAACGGTTTGCGATAGGAAATACGCAATATTTAATTACAACCCAAGGTCAAACCCAAAATTAGCGAGGATGAGAATCACTCGTGAGCATCTAACCCATCACAGAATCATGATAATGAAGTATCCAGCTAAGTCTTGCTCCCGTCGAGCTTCTTAGGTGAAGGGCTGTTCACAAATGCTTTTCCTAAAAACAAAAACGTCAAAATAATTCGAAGAATGAGTCGAAACTCAGTACGAACATTCCTGCACAGTCAAATAATTTTGAAACACATTGATTGAGCGGGCGCATTTCAATTCATTTTAGTTTGAAATCAAGGGGAGAGAATATGCTTAAAACTTTGCTTGCCGGTTATTATCCGAAAGTGGAATCCCTTGATAATTGATACGATCTTAGTAAAGTGCACACCTCCGGGCCGACCGATAACCCGAGTTGAAGCCGCGCGGGTGGAATTGAAGGGCATAAGCCCCGATAATTGATAATTGAGCGGAGACCACTTAATTAGGTGACAAAACGTGATTTGCAAATGATTTGTTATTAGTTATTTATATGAGAAATGTTGAGATTTGCTTGATATATGTGAATTTTCGAAGGGTACAGGCAATGAACGTACTGAATTGAGAATGTTTGTTTCTCCCCTTTTAATAAAAATTTAAGTTACCAGCTAGTCGGCAACGAAGCGGCCTGAATTCTGTTTCAAATAGATTTTTGTTGTTAATAACGCTTCTCTAGAGTTTCCATAATTGAATTCGTATAGTCATTGGCAATTTGGTTCATTTTCTTTATTTATTAAGTAATCGATTGAACTGAGATTTTTATTACTCAACTCCCTTGCACTAATTCTGTTTAGATCTTAATTATGCACATACTCGTTAAAGTAGTCAATTAGACCAAGCGATGATATTCACACCATGTAATGCGTTATGGATTCAAATCAAGAAAAATGGAAATGCATATATACATGTATATATATATATTTATGCATATATACAAGTACTTAAACATTTCGTAGTTATTATTGTTATTATTATTATTATTGTTATTATTATTATTATTATTATTATTGTTATTATTATTATTATCATTATTATTATTATTATTATTACTATTATTATTGTTATTATTAATTACAACTAATTTGATTAGTTTACCCATTTTAGCGCTATTTTCAATCCTTATAGCTAGCTCAACTCTCATTTCGACATATTCAAGCGCCATGATTAAATAATTACACTAACCCTTCAAATGTCCTTCCTATAGGTAAATTCCACAATTTACTTAATTGCTCAAAATTCATATGTATACGACCTTAAGGTTATAAGCATTTTTTCAACAAAATCTCATTCACAATGAAATTAGGTATACCAAGTGTTCAAATTTCCCACATGCCTCCTACACAATCTGTTATCCAACTTCAATCTCCCTGCATATTTTTCTTTTCCTTTATGTTCAATTCTAGCTAATTACAAAATGTAACTAACCCATCAAATTACTCAACATTCACGCCAATTTACTTCCCAATTCAATTCACTCAGTCAAAATTTTACAAGAGAGATTATATTCATTTGCATTCGTCATGCTCAATATAACCATTTCCAACAAAATCTACCAAATTACTCAATCATATAATAAAACATCCCTAATCATATTCACTAAATTATAATTTCCCAAAAGAAACCACATTCGTTCATGTTCATGCACAATCAATCCATCAAAATGCCCCAACTCAATCATCCGCACCAATTCCA
This sequence comes from Talinum fruticosum, assembly GCA_021018815.1. Taxonomy (NCBI): domain Eukaryota; kingdom Viridiplantae; phylum Streptophyta; class Magnoliopsida; order Caryophyllales; family Talinaceae; genus Talinum; species Talinum fruticosum. Next base: position 720,000 of record JAITYX010000120.1, on the reverse strand, counting down.
ATTTCTCAAAATCGATCTTCAAATTCACTCAACAACATACTTCTATGTCATATACTTCAATTTGCAATTACAATTGCTTAAATAAATCAGAAACTTGATAATTTAGGGTTTAGCGTTTTACCTTCAAATTTGAAGAGGAGAAGTCAAGGAGGACGAGCACGGCTGGTGGTGTGCGGCGGCTGCACCGGCGACCACTAGGCGGGGCGGTGACTAACTCCGGTGGCCGCTGCGGCTGGGATTGGCTGCTAAGTAGCCCGCGACGGAGGAGGAGCAGAACGCGGTAGAGAGAGAGGAAGATAGCGAGGGCGCGAGGAAGGGGAGAGCGAGACGAGAGAGGGATGTGGGATGGGCGGCGTCGGTTGTGCTAGTGGCCGGAGAAGGCAGCGGTAGCGAAGGGAGGCGTCCGCGAGGAGGAGAGGCAGGGGAGCACGGGGAGGCGGACAAGGGCAAGCAAGTAAGGAAGTTGAAATTGAACTTGCCCGATTATTTTGATCTTAACTGCCTCTCTTGTTTTTGTGAATAATTCCGAGATAAATATGTCTGGATTTTTCCTTCAAAAAAATCTGGTTTATTTATTTCATTTTTACATTTATTTTTAAATATTTATTTATTTATTTATTATTATTATTATTATTATTATTATTATTATTATTATTATTATTATTATTATTATTATTATTATTTTCTTATTGTTACTTTTTAATTTTATTTTAATAATGATGTTCACAAATTATAACCTTATTATGAGATTTTTATTAGGGCTACTTCGTCGCCTTACCAGCATAACACATATATAAAAATAATTTAAATATAAAATATCGAATTGAAGTGAACGCGCTCGATCATATAAATCTTCTAATTAATGAATTAATTAAACAAACAATGTGGTTTAAGGTCGGGTTGTTACACCCTAGGAGCATGTCAAGGTTTTCGGAGGTTGAGTAAACTTCGAACAAGTTCTTAAGACTCATTGAACTTTTGCTTCGGATACTCATTTTCTCTTTTGAGTGACACGGACTTAGTCTCATTAGTTTAAGCACTAGTCTTGAGTTCTCTTAGAGTAAGTCTCGGTTTTTCTAATTCATTTATCAAAGAAATGCTCTTAGAAGTGATGGACTCAAGTTGTTTTTTAAATCGAGAAGAATCGAATTGGACTTCTCTTCCAAAGTATAAATATATTTAGCTAAATCAGCTTTGGAAAACTTGAGGAAATATTCTATTACCTCCTGAGGATTTGTTTCCTCATTGTCTCCATGATCAGAATCGACTTAGATTAAGCTTCTAAGTCCGACGGTGCCATCAAACACTTTGAGTCGTCCGAGTCTTCATCTTTTTCGAGATGAATCTTCATCACTCCATGTGGCCATCATAGCCTTCTTCTTCTTTCTGTCCCTCTTTCTTCTTGGAAAATGTTTAACTATATGATCTTTCTTTGCCGCATTCAAAATAGCCGAGTTCTTAGCTAAAGATAACTTTGAAGGGGAAGAATGTTTACCTTTTCTATCCTTCTTATCTTTCCTATAGAACTCTTCCGTTGGCCTTTTATCCCATTTCTTATGCTTCATCATTCTTTTAAAGCCTCGGCGATAAGTGCCATGGGATCTTCTTCGAGTCCGATGAACTCACATTTTATTCTCTCGGTTTCTAAGGCCTTTAGCACAATATTCCTTTTAGTGCTGACCTCGGCGTCCTCCTCTTGCGAGATGGATCTCATAGGTGAGTAGCTTCCTAATAAGTTCGTCCGGCTTTAATAGAGAGAGGTTCTCGGGTTCCTCGATGGCTGTCACCTTGGGACCCCATCTTCTCTTGGGTAGGCTTCTTAGTATCTTTCAGCACATTTCCTCATTGGAAATCTTTCTACCCAGAGATTTGAGATTGTTAGTAATCTCGGTGAAGCGGATGAACATCTCGGTGATGTTTTCTTCGGCTCCATCTTGAACAGCTTGTATTTGTGAAGATATTGGCTTATCTTCGCTTGTCCGACTTGGCTAGTGCCTTCATAAGTGTTGACCAGAGTGTCCCACACTTCTTTTGCTGTGTCATAAGTCGACACTTTATTGTATTCTTCTAAGCCGATGGCGCACATCGGAATGTTCATTGCTTTAAAGTTCTTTCGAACTTTTACGCCTCTTCACTGGTGTACTCGACCTTTGCTTTATGCACGAGTCTTGTTTCCTCCATCCTCATTGGAATATAGTTGCCTTCTCGTATGATGTTCCATACATCGTCATCGTGATCCGAGTAGAAAGCATTCCATGAGCTTCTTTCGGTGTACGAAGTTTGATCTTTTAAACTTTAGTGGTCTGCTGGAAGATCTTCCTTTATCGAACACTCCATTGTTACGAGCCATTTGATCTTTAAACCTTTTGATGGTTAAATCCTTTCGAAAGGCTAGCTTTGATGCCAATTGAAGGTTTGCTCCTGTAGAGTCTAAGTCACCCTGGAGGGGGTGAATAGGGTGATGACGAAATTAAACACGAAAGGAGGATTAAAGTTTAAAAGAAACTTTGAATCTGTTTGAGTCTAGATTGCACTCGGAAAAGTGTGAACTCGGTTTTACGTGGAAACCCACCGGGGTAGAAAACCACGGCCAGTGCTAATCCAAGCACCAACTCAAATCCACTATTTTGAATCCACAAAATACAGTGAGACTCGACTCAACCAGAATTGCTCCCTTATATAGCTCCTTACAAAGTTTTCCTAGACTTAGAAGTTGCCTTATTCGATCTAGTACTTCCTAATTTAGGTAACCTTTACGACTAGGGACAGCTAAGCTGAGTTAACCCTTACAGACATAGTCAAGCGACCTTACTCGGAAAGTAAGAAAGAGAATTTGTAGCTAATTACAAGACCTTACAACTAAGAAAGATGTTAAGTATAGAGTTGGAGTTATAAGTAGAAGATTAAATATGAATACAAAGTCTTTTACTTAATTAAGTGCATTGATAATGATTCTAGCAATCTTCAAATCTTGAGAGTTGGCTTCTATTTATAGATGACCAAGCAGATTAGCCGTTGTGACTATCTTCGACTAGAAGTCCTGTGTGACCGTTGTAATGGTTCTTCCGAGTCGCTCGGAAAAGATCCGTTGCGATGTGAACGTTGTGCAATGGCTCTTGTTTTCTTAGGATGTCCCAATCCATTGGTGGTGTCCGAAAAGTAGGGTGGAAACCACCGTTGAGCTTAGCGTTGAAGATTTCAAGTTTTGAAAACCCCGACATAGTGTCTTGGCCTTGATCGGAACTAGAAAAGCCTTGTCTACTGGTGATTGACGACTTGAAGCCGGTTACTTTTGTATCTCAAAAATAGGATAACGTCGTTTAAATAACCTACAAAAGTAAATCAAATTTTGGTTCTCAAAGTATAAAATACTTTGGTTCTCAAAGTATAAAATATAATAATGTAATTAAAATAATTAAGTGCATAATTATCCGAGTCCTAGAAGAATGGAATTTTCCGAGTCTAATATATGTTATATTCAAATTTCATCTAAGTCGGTTGAAGGTTTGCTCGGGAGAGTCCGACTCACCTTAGAGGGGGTGAATAGGGTGATGGAGGATTTTCGTTGAAAATCAAACTCTTTTTCCAAAGGAGAGACAGAAACAGATTTTGAGTCTAAAACGGGGTCGGAAAAGTATGAACTTATAATTGCAATAAAGAGTAAGGAAGCGATTAAGCTGAAGCTTTGAGACTGTCCGAGTCTAGAATGAACTCACAAAGTAACGATACCAAGATTACGTGGAAACCCTCCTAGGGCGAGAAAACCACGGACCGTGCTAATTCAAGCATGAAGTTAAATCCACTATTTTGAGTCCACAAAATACAATAGATCGGTCGAACCCGAGTTGCTCCCTTAAACAACTCTTTACAAGTTTTCCTAGACTCGAAATTCCCTTATCCGATCTAGTACTTCCTAGCTGAGATAAGCCTTACAGCTAGGGACAACTAAGCGAGTTAACCTTTACGACTTAGTCGAGGGACCTTACCTAGAAAGTAAGAAAGTGTTTGTAACTATGTACAAGACCTTACAACTCGAAAGTAATGAATTACAGAGTAGGAGTTGTAAGTAGAAGATTGAGAATGAATACAATAACTTTGCTCAAGTACGTGTATTAACAATAAGTTCGACAATCTTCAAGTCTTGTGAGTTGGCTTCCTTTTATAGATGACCAAGCGAGCATAGCCGTTATCTCGAACATCGACGGGAAGTCCTTTGTGACCATTGTTAAGACCTTTCGAGTCACTCGGAAAGTATCCGTTGTGATATGAACGTTGGGCAACTGTTCTTAACTCTCTTGGAAGTCCAAAAACCACTGGTGGTGTCTTGAAGGATAAGGTGGAAACCACTCGTTAAGCTTGGCGAAGCCGGTTACTTTTGTATTTCAAAAGTGTATCCTCGTTTCACTAACCTACAAAAGTAAATCAATTTTGGTTCTCAAAGTATAAAATACTTTGGTCCAAGATTAGACACGAGATAATAATACAATTAAGATAATTAAGCAACTAATTATCGAGTCGGAAAAGGAATGGAATTTTCTGAGTCTAATATCCATGAAACTCAAAATTCCATCCGAGTTTGTCTAAGCGAGAATCAAGTTATGCAACAAATATCGAGTGAAACAAACTTGATCTAGACTAAGCATGGTTCGGACTAGAAGCGCTGACTACAACGAGAATAGGACTATAACATGAAGTCGGACCTGAGTGTGGTTAAGCGAAATACTAGTCAATTCAATCATGCGATATATCTAAGTGATGAGGGACTCGGAATTGAGTGAGACAACGTGAGTACATATCTGTTTTCCGAGTCACTTAGAGAAAAGCAAAAGTACATGAAGTAAATGCCATATCACTTACAGAAGATACCATATCACTCGAGAAAAGTTTCTAAGGTTCAAAGAATGCCTTGGAATCAAAACTCTATAAGTGAGAAAATCTTATACCCAATTCCTTTGTTAGAACTCGGAATTGTGCGAGTAGTATCCGAGTCTTCAATCTCCCCTTTTTGATGAAAGGCATTCCATACTTAGACAGAAACTTTGTTAGTGATGAAGATCTGCTTTTGAATACTTGCGCATGAAATTAGATAAGTAATGCAAGCTTAATATATCATATCATGAAGAATATATGCTTAGCAATGAAATAATGTTAACTTAGAAATGGTTACAATAATCAATAATCCCAGAGAAAATTTGAAGAGAAAACATTAATTCATTGAAATTAAAGAGAGTACATAGATGAAGAAACCCCCTAAACAAGACAACAAGTTTTTGTGTCTATATTCTCCCCCTTGCCTTTTAGCAAAAACAACAAAAAAATGGGAAGACTATAACAGTTAGTACAAATTTGATGTCCGGACAAAAGAAATAAGTAAAAATCTCTCGAAAAGAAGAAGAATCGCAGGCTGTGGAATTGTGACACGGTGCATGGCGCCTACGAGGGAAAGGGGGATGTCCGAGTAGAAGCGGAGGGACTAGAGGTACGCCGGCGCTGGTAGGATCTTGACGATGTGCTTGATCGCGGCGGAGGGAGGACAGGGATCGCCGTTAAGGGCTCAGCTACGAGGGGCTGACCCGAATAAGAGGACCTAGGGGTTCCTCCCTGTGGACCTCGGTAGGCTGGAGAGGCTGCTTAGTCGACCCGTTGCATGTTGTCGTAGCACAGCTGGGTCTTTGACCCACTCGGACTCACTGTCCGAGCTGAGTACTGCCACTTGAGCTTGAGGAGCAGTCGACCCTCGGCTTTCCTTCCTTGTTCTTCTTTTGTGTCTCCCCTTGCCTAGAAGGAGCTACCTCAGCCGCGAGCTCCTCGGCGTCTGCTTCTTCTTTGTCCGCTTCTTCTTCCTCCCCACTTTCCGAGGAGGTCATGGCTGGGCTTGAGGACGCTTCGAAGTGTCCGAGTCACCACGGTCCTGAGCCGCGTTGGACCTTCTCTCCTGGAGGAGCTCGACCAGCTCCTTTTGCTCCTTCACCAAGCCCCTCATCTCAAGAACCAGTTCTTGCTGCTCTCGAATTTGGGACTGAGCTGTTTTTGGTTGATGGTGATTCACCGATAGACAGATCCTGAACGACCGGAGCATGTCCTTGAATTTAGAGGACACGGAGTTGATTTTGTCCATGAAAGCGGAGGACAAAATAGTGGAGAGAGACTTTTGGGCACCTGAGGTGGAAGCAGCAATAGGCGGGGAAGGGAGAGAGAGGGGTTTCTTTTTGAGTCCGAAGTGAAGAAGAGGACCTCGGCTACGAGTTGTGTACCCGGACACCGGGTTGAGTTTCCTGGTATCCGTACCCTCGAAGTTCCTTTTTGCCAACGACAATGGCAACCTCGAAGTAGCACTTGGGTCCGAGGGAGAGGAACTTTGAATTGCTTGAAGACTAGGGTGAGAAGAGCACGAAGGGAAGAGGGGTGTTCTTCTTATTTTGGAGTTGAGCTAGCACAGCTGCCATCCGCTCAATTATAGAAGGGAAGAGGTCTACTTCATAGCCCTCAAGAATGTCAAAAAGAGCTTTTAAGTTCTTGGAGTTGGGGTTCTCCTTGCTTGGAATGTTGAGAGAAAAAGGTTCTCATCGGTAAGAAGCATAGAAGGCGTGCTTCGACTTCAATCGAGTCACTAAAAATTTTTCCATGACTCGGGGAACTCTTTGGCAAATTTTTCAAAGAAGTGGTCGGCGACTTCGAGTGAAAGGAATAGGGTTGCTTGTTTAAGAAAAGAGAAGTGACCTTGAACAAGCGATGGAGGAGAGAGGTGTTTATTCGGACAGTCACATTCCGAACCACGGAGGTTAGAACACCTTCGAGTGAGTGAGGTGAGTGTAAAACTCGAACTGAGTTCGGGGTAGATAAACTCGCTGAAACAAAGAAAATTATATAAACCGGTGGTTTGAATGTGGGGCAACCACGAAAATTTTGTGGTTGGGAAGAACTTGTCGTCCAGCTTGAGATGCTTGGGTGACAACGGGTTTAAAAGGTGTTGAGCCTTCTTGGCTTTTGGTGCGTGGCTTCTTAGAGGAGGAGCCTTGAAAGTCGGGATAATTACTTCTCTTAGGCATTTTTAGAGTGAGGAAAGAAAGATGAAACTTTTGAGGAAGAGAAGAAGAAAGTAGGTTCACGAGAATGAAAGAAAAAGAGTAGAAGAAAGAGATTAAGAGTAGTCGAACTTACTTGAGATGATCTTTACGTCGCTTGAAGAACTCCGAGAGATCACTCGTAGACGTAGAAAGCTTCCGCGAGAAGTTTTGCGAATGAGAGAGATAGTAAATGAAATGTGAAGTAACGAGATGAAGATGAATAGGTGCTATATATAGAAAGATAAACATCCGTTCACTATCCGTTCGACTCGGCTTGTCCATCAATCACCTTAGACCGGTGTGACGGTTCTCTTCTTCGACGGTTGGGATTCATCGCAGTTTGAAATCCATTGGCTAGCATTTCATCACAGATCGCGAGAGAGCGAGAGAGAGAAAAAAATTTGAAAATATATTCGAAATTCTCCACTCGATCTAGAGGTAATTTCGAAATATGATGTCCAATTTTTTCGACGTCCGAGTTTGACTCGGATTGGTTTTCGAGTGACTCGAAACTTTACACAAATAACAGCGCTTGGCTCAGTATCACTGAATCAACTGAACTAATGGTTATTAACAATTTGAACGCACATATATCATAATCAAGCAATGAATATTTTAATATAATAAAGCACACAATTATGCATTTAACATACTAAGCTCATTCCGAATAAAACAGAACCGATCTTCACCAAGAGGCTTAGTAAAGATATCAGCTAATTGAAGATTAGTAGGAATGAATTCAAGTTCAATGTCACCTTTCTCAGAATGGTCTCGTAAGAAATGATATCCGACCTCAATATGCTTTGTCTTTGAGTGCTTGAACTGGATTCTTTGTGATGCTGATTGCACTCGATTGTCACACTTGATTGGAACTGATTTGAAAGAAAGTCCAAGATCTCTCAAGTGTTGCTTTATCCATAAAATTTGAGCGCAACATGCTCCAGCTGCTACATACTTAGCTTCGGCAATTGATAGAGCCACTTGAATTTTGCTTCTTTGAGTGCCAAGATATTAGGGATTGACCCGAAATTGGCAAGCTCCGAAGTGCTCTTTCTATCAACTTTGTATCCAGCGTAGTCCGCATCCGAGTATCCGGAGAGGGTCGGTTCCGAGTCTCTTGAGTACCATAGACCTAAGTTATGAGTTCCTGCAAGATATCTGAATATTCTCTTCACTGCAGTGAGATGTGATTCTTTTGGATTAGCTTGGAATCTTGCACATAAACAAACACTGAACATTATATCCGGCTGATTGGAAGTATGATATAGCAAAGGGTCCAATCATACCTCGATAGAGTTTCGATCTATGGGTTTACCTTTCTCGTCCGAGTCAAGTTTTATACTGCTTGCTCATGGGTGTAGATGTGTGCTTTGCATCTTGAAGTTTGTATTTCTTCAGCGGCTCCTTGGTATACTTTGATTGATGGACATAGATTCCATCTTTGTCTTGTTTGATTTGTAGACCAAGGAAGAAATTGAGTTCTCCCGTCATACTCATTTGAAATTCTTGACTCATTAACTCGGAAAATTCTCGACACGAAATTCATTAGTAGCTCCAAAGATAATATCATCAACATAGATTTAAACAATAATGAAATCTTTCCCCTTGGATTTTATAAAGTGAGTCTTGTCGATCCGACCTCTTCTCAAATCATTTTGAACCAAGAAATTGCTCGATCTTTCATACCAAGCTCGGGAGCCTGTTTAAGACCATAAAGAGCTTTTTGAAGTTTGAAAACATAATTTGGAAATTCCGAGTTTTCAAAACCGGGAGGCTGCTCGACATAGACTTCCTCTTCAATAAAACCATTGAGAAATGCACACTTAACATCTATTTGATAAAATTTAATAGACATGCTTGGATGCAAATGCCAACAATATTCTAGTAGCTTCAATTCGGCAACAGGTGCAAGGTTTCCCCACAATCAATCCCTTCTTCTTGATTGTAACCTTAAGCCACAAGTCTAGCCTTGTTTCGACTACCACCCCACCTTCATCCAGTTTGTTCTTGAAAACCCATTTGGTTCCTATGACTGGGTGGTCGGAAGGTCGTTTTGTAAGAGTCCGGACTTGGTTTCTTTCGAATTGATTGAGTTCTTCTTGCATGGCCTCTACCCATTCAGGTTCATTTAGGGCCTCTAGTGCATTTCGGGTTCGGTTAATGATATGAATGCAGTGAATGCACATAGATTTTGAAGAGAGGAACGAGTTCTTACCCCATTGTTGATATCGGATAATATGTTTTCTAGAGGGTGACTAGAAGTGAACTTGAAAGCTCTGCCTGTTCTCCGATTCACCAGATTTGTAGATTGAATCGCTCGTCAACCAGAACCTTGTTACGAGTGAACTTGTTCATCAGATTGTTCTTTAACATTCGAGCGGGTTCCTGATTTGTCTCATTCCGAGTCACTTCGTTACGAGTGACTTCATTCCGCGCTGGTTGAGCTTGAGTCTTTGTAGACTCGGTTTCGTCATCTTCTCTGCTGAGTTTCGGATCCGAGTATGAAGACTCACATGGTTTGTCCTGTTCAAGCTCATCAAACACAACGTGGATGCTTTCTTCCACTTTGTTAGTTCTCTTATTAAAAATGCAATAAGCTTTCTTTGTGAGAGGAATAACCCGGAAAAATACCTTCATCCGATCGAGCACCAAACTTGGTCGGGTGATCCTTACAATTGTTGTGAACGAAACATTTACATCCAAATGGTCTAAAATAGGAAATGTTTGGTTTCTTCCCTTTGTAGAGCTCATAAGGTGTTTTCTTCAATATGGGTCCGATGAGGCACCTGCTCGAGTGTAATTGGGTCGTGTTGACTGCCTCGGCCGAGAAATAGTAAGGTAAGTTGTGCTCAATCATCATTAGCCTTGCTATTTCTTCAAAAGTTCTGTTCTTTCTCTCCACTACTCCATTTTGTTGAGAGTTCTTGGTGATGAGAAGTTGTGAGAGATACCATTTTTGTCATAAAACTCTTAGAATTCCGAGTAGTCGAACTCCCTTCCATGGTCACTTCGAATTTTACGGATTTGAGTCCGAGACTCAACTTGGATTGTTTTGTAGAGCTTGCTTGAACACCTTGAATGCTTCATTTTTGTGCTTAAGAAAACACACCCAGGTAAATCGTGAATAATCATCAATAATAACAAATATATATGATTTACCTCCGAGACTCTTAACTGGGATTTCACCACATAAGTCCATATGTAGCAGCTCAAGCACTTTGGATGTGGAAGCTGTCTTCGAGATATTTGAATGATGATCTGACTTGTTCCCCTCTTGTGCATGCTTCACGGACTTTATCTTTCTCAAAAGCACGGTTAGGTCAACCCCTAACCGGACCATGAGATGCCAATTTTTTGACAGTATGCATGCTAATATCTACGATGCCATGTCCATGAGTCATCATAAAAAGATGCTATTAAGCAAGATAAATTCGACTCGGGTCGAAAGAGGAATAATATAAGCGTTACCTGATCTTTTACCTAATAGTTTGATTTCCTTGGTGGTAACATCGAAATGTAACAGTTTGTGCGAGTGAATCTTACCTCTTGACCTTTATCGCACGATTGAGAGATGCTAAGCGGATTCTACTTTAATCCTTTGACAAGGTAAACTGGACTGACCAGATTGTATCCTTTTCCAATCTTTCCTATCCCAACTATCTTACCTTTGCTATCATCTCTAAAAGTGACTTTTCCTCGTTTATGCTTTTCTAACTCAAGAAAGAGTCCCGAGTCTCCTAACATGTGACGTGAACATCCACTGTCAAGGTACCAATGTCCTTTTCATCTCTTTTGAGTGACCTGCAAAACAGAGACAATCTAACCCTTCTCACTTCCTCTAACGAACCCGAGTAACATTCTTTACTGTGGTCCTTTTCGAGGAAGAAGGTTTTTCGGAACCCAGACTTGAATGACTTTGGGTTTAATCCGATTCTGAGTCTTTTCTTTATAGAGCCGAGTCTGTGTCTCTTTGTTTTTGAAAACATTTCCTTTGGAAACTGAAGAAGATGGTTTCTTCTTGTAAGCTGCTCTCGGGCTTAGTCCTCCCTTCATTTTTATGAATGGGACCATGCTTAGCTTTCCTGAACTTTACGGTTCTAGAATCCTTTTGAATAGTTACGAGTAGGAATTATATTCCTACTCTTTGTTGAACCCAAGACCTTATTTTCGAAGGTGACACATTGATATCCTAAGAGCATGTCAAGGTTTTTCGACCTTGAGTAAATTTTAAGACCGGATCTTGAGACTTAATGAGCTTTTTCTTTAGCCGCTCATTTTTCTTTTTGAGTTACTCGGACTCGGTCTCATTAGAATGAGCACTAGTCTTGAGTTCTCTAAGTCTAAATCTCAGTTTTTCCAATTCATTTTTCAAAGAGATGCTCTCGGACGAAATTGACTCAAGTTGTTCTTTGAAGTAAGAAGAATCAGAATTGGACTTTTCTTCCAAAGTAAAAATATACTTAGCTAAATCAGCTTTGGAGAATTTGAGGAAGTATTCAATTACCTCTTGAGGATTTGTTTCCTCATTGTCTGAGTCCGAGTCCGAGTCCGACTCTCTTTCGGCTTCGAGTCGGAGATGGTCATCATACATTTTGAGTCATCCGACTCCTCATCATCTTCGATAAGTCCTCATTGCTCCATATGCCCATCTTAGCCTTTTTCTTCTTTCTGTCCCTTTTTCTTTTTGGACGAGTCTTTGACTATGTGGTCTTTGCTTGCCACACTCAAAACATCCAGAATTCTTAGTTAAAGATAACTTTGAAGGAGAAGAATACTTACCTTTTCTGTCCCTCTTATCTTTCTTGTAGAATTCTTCTTTTGGCCTTTTATCCCATCTTTTGTGCTTCGTCATTCTCTTGAAGCCTTTAGCAATAAGTGCCATGGGATCCTCTTATGAGTCGGAGGAACTTAGATTTGCTTCTCTCGGTTTACGAGGCTTTCGGTGCTATGTTCTTTTTGGTGCTGCCCTCGGCATCCGCCTCTTCCAGGTGGATTTCATGAGTGAGAAGCTTCTTGATGAGCTCGTCTGACTTTAGAAGTGATAGGTTCCGAGCCTCCTCTATAGCAGTCACCTTGGGACCCCATCTTCTCTTTGGTAGGCTTCGAGTATCTTTACGCACATTTCTTCGTGTGTAATCTTCTTACCCGGAGATTTGAGATTGTTGGTAATCTCGGTAAATCGAATGAACATCCGAGTGATGTTCTCTTCGGCTCCATCTTGAATAGCTCATATTTGTGAAGATATTGACTGATCTTCGCTTGTCGACCCGGCTTGTGCCTTCATAAGTGTTGACCAGTGTGTCCCACACTTCTTTGGCTGAATCACGAGCGGATACTCGATTATATTCTTATGAGTTGATGGCGCACATCGGAATGTTCTTTTCCTTGAAGTTCTTCATGAACTTCTCTGCTTCACACGGAGTAAACTCGGCTTTAGTCTTGGGAATGATTCTAAATTCTTCTGTCTTCATGGGAATATAGTTTCCTTGTTGTATGATGTCCCAAACATCTTCATCATGATCTAGGAGGAAGCATTCCATGAGCTTCTTCCAAGTGCACGAAATTTGATCCTTTGAATTTTGGTGGTCTCGTTGGAAGATCTTCCTTCATTGAACTCTCCATTGTTACGAGCCATTTGATCTTTATACCTTTGGATGGTTAGATCGTTTCGGAAAGGCTAGGCTCGATACCAATTGAAGGTATGCTCGGGGAGAGTTTGAGTCACCCTAGAGGGGGTGAATAGGGTGACGGAGGATTTTCGTTGAAAATCAAACTCTTTTACCAAAGAGAGACAGAAACAGATTCCGAGTCTAAAACGGGGTCGGAAAAGTATGAACTCGGAATTGCAATAAAGTGTAAGGAAGCAGATTAAGCTGAAGCTTTGAGGCTGTCCGAGTCTAGAATGAACTCGGAAAGTAATGATACCGAGATTACGTGGAAACCCTCATGGGGCGAGAAAAGCACGGACCACTGCTAATCCAAGCACGAAGTCAAATCCACTATTTTGAGTCCACAAAATACAGTAGATCGACTGAATCCGAGTTGCTCCCTTAAACAACTCTTTACAAGTTTTCTTAGACTCGAAATTCCCTTATTTGATCTCGTACTTCCTAGCTGAGATAACCCTCACAGCTCGGGACAACTAAGCTGAGTTAACCTTTACAGCTTAGTCAAGGGACCTTACCTAGAAAGTAAGAATGTGTTTGTAACTAAGTACAAGACCTTACAACTCGAAAGTAATGAATTATAGAGTAGGAGTTGTAAGTAGAAGATTGAGAATGAATACAATAACTTTGCTCGAAGTACGTGTATTAACAATAGGTTCGGAAATCTTGAAGTCTTGTGAGTTGGCTTCCTTTATAGATAACCAAGCAGCATAGCCGTTATCTCCAACTTCCGACGGGAAGTCCTTTGTGACCAGTTGTTAGGACCTTTACGAGTCACTCGGAAAGTATCCGTTGTGATATGAACGTTGGGCAACGGTTCTTAACTCTCTTGGAAGTCCCAAAACCACTGGCGATGTCTTGAAGGATAAAGTGGAAACCACCGTTAAGCTTGGCGTTTTAGTTTTCCAGATTTGGAAACGGACACCCACGACACAATCTTCGGGGCTAGGTTAGAGAAAGGGAAAAGCCATGTCTGCTGGTGATTTGACGTTTTGAAGCTAGGTTACTTTTGTATTTCAAAAAGTGTATCCTCGTTTTAATAACCTACAAAAGTAAATCAATTTTGGTTCTCAAAGTATAAAATACTTTGGTCCAAGATTAGACACAAATAATAATATAATTAAGATAATTAAGCAACTAATTATCGAGTCGGAAAAGGAATGAAATTTTACGAGTCTAATGTCCATGAAACTCAAAATTCCATCCGAGTTTGTCTAAGCGAGAATCAAGTTATACAACAAATATCGAGTGAAACAAACTTGATCTAGACTAAGCGTCGTTCGGACTAGAAGCGCTAACTACAACGAGAATAGGACTATAACATGAAGTCGGACCTGAGTGCGGTTAAGCGAAATACTAGTCAATTCAATCATGCGATATATCTAAGTGATGAGGGACTCGGAGCCGAGTGAGACAACGTGAGTACCTATCTGTTTTTGAGTCACTTAGAGAAAAGCAAAAGTACATGAAGTAAATGCCATATCACTTGGAGAAGATACCATATCACTCGGAAAAGTTTCTAAGGTTCGAGAGAATGCCTTGGAATCAAAACTTTATAAGTGAGAAAATCTTATACCTGATTCCTTTGTTAGAACTCGGAATTGAGCGAGTAGTGTCCGAGTCTTCATCGATCTAGAAGAAGACCAAGTTAGAGAAAGAATATCGAGTCGAGTACTTAATCTAGACATATATAGTTCAAACAAAACAAGATAACTTAGAGAATTGACTCAACATAGTAATTCACTTGAACTTAGAATATGAAGTTAGACCTGAGTTTAAAAGTGGTAGAGCGAATGTTTGAAGGCTGTGATAAGTCCGAGTGATGTCCGAGTCACTTAGAATCATCGGCGTGAGTTGATGAACAATAGTGTGATTTCCGAATCAGTCGGAATCGAGTGAAAATACATGCAATAGTTTCTCGAACACTCAAAAAGTTTCTAAACCACGCGAACGGTTTCTATAGTGCTCGGAATGACTTGTAATCAAAACTTAAAAGAGATGAATTTTGTACCTGAATTCTTGATAGTACTCGGAATGATATACATGCAATGTCCGAGTCTTCATGCCCGAACTTCATAGCGATCGAGACTAATGCCAATGATGTGTTCTCTAATAGTGTGTACCTAGTCTCACAATCTCGGAAGTTCTTACATAGGTAATTGTTCATTTGTAACTAGGGGTTTACATTATTGTCCTCGGGGATGGAGGAAAACTACCACTAATATTTGATTGAAAAGGGGTTCACTAAATTACTTAAACTAATAGCAAATAATTAGACCACTAAAAAGAACAAGCATGAAATGCTAAA
The DNA here is from genome assembly GCA_021018815.1 of Talinum fruticosum. Taxonomy (NCBI): domain Eukaryota; kingdom Viridiplantae; phylum Streptophyta; class Magnoliopsida; order Caryophyllales; family Talinaceae; genus Talinum; species Talinum fruticosum. Next base: position 704,959 of record JAITYX010000120.1, on the reverse strand, counting down.
ACTAAGAACTAAGCTATGCTAAAGCTAAAAAAATTAAAACTAAGCTAGACAAAAGTACTAATAGTGATCATAGCCATCAAGGCTCAACAACATCCCAAATTTCATCCTCAAATTGATCGCCAACGCAATCACAATACTCTTAAGTAAACAACAACCCTAAATATCCACAACTATAACAATAAATAAAATCAATCCTAATAGCCACCACTAAACAAAAGATAAAATAGAAGGAATAAGGAAAAATTACCAATTCTAAGAATCTCCAACATTGGTCCATGGCTAACTCCCAGCATGATTCACCCAATAAAAGACACACATTTTTGTGGGTCTAATGATATAAAAACTAAGGAAAAGGGAAAAGAGAAAAATTGATGACTGAAGTGCATCAAAGGGGTGATTAAGATTGTAAAAGTGAGGAAAAGCCTCTAACCCAATTAAAGGAGAGTCTTTAATCACTTTTACTCTCTCTTTCACCTAAATGAGGGGTTTTGAGGTGGGTTTAGGAGATTATCAAAGTAGAGCATGAAGTAAACCACTTTTAAATTAGCATCAAAATGGAAGAAATTTGCAAAGGAATCTAATGAGAGTAGAAAACCTAAATCTTGCATTAAATTTGACTCAAAATATTTAGAGAATGTGGAGAGAATTATAGAGGAAAAACAACTGCTAAACCCTAAACATAAAGAAAATGGCCAATCCCTCTTTCGGAGTCGAACCGGCGCTTTTATAGGGCATGAAAACTTAAGTTGGCATGGTCGTGGCACATGGCACGGTCACGACCCTCCCACCTTGTGGCTTTAGGTTGCAGGGTTTGATCAAGTGGGAATGGTCACGACCAGCCTTGGCATGCTAATGCCTACAGGCATGGTCGTGCCATATGCCACGGTCATGACCGTGCCATCTTGCGGCTTTCGAGGTTGCGGTTGATCTGTTGGGCACGGTCACGACATGTACTGGCATGACCGTGCCATTACTTTCTTGGCCCAATCTTTAATGTTTGTTCTTCTCTTTCTCGGTTCCGCACCTCGAACGTTCATTTGCTCCTTAAAATCTTGATGATATCCGGAGTTTTCGCCTTCTTGATTAATTATCTAATAAAGGAAAAAATACATATAAGTCTCCTAAATTGGTATTTATGAAGAACTAAAATCAAATGTTAGGGGTGGCAAGAATGTCTCGGTACCCGCCCGAACAAATACCCACACACTTAGATTTTGCTCGTCCTCGAGTAAAACAAGAGGAAATCACCTTTTCGTAGGTGCAACGGTTGCATTTAGCACATGCAACAAGCCCTTTAAACCCCTTGGTAGCCCAAGTGGACAAGTGAGGTCTCGTGAGGGCTTGTAGAAGATATACCCATGAAATCTTTGAAGTATTTTTGGAATTTTTCGGAAAACATGGGATATATACAAAGCGAGATGGGAAGTATGTACACATCAACATGATTTATTACACTCATAACTTAGTTACCAAGCTATATACAAGCAAGACACACAATCAAGACTCACTTAGACCACAAATGCACCCGCGGTTTCTTATTTTTCACCTCACACAACACAATGGTGCGATATGTACCCCTTGGTGCTCAAGTGCAATGTGTCATTACCTCGTAAACAAATTATTAAAGCTAACACGATTCTCTATACTTAGATGATTTGTATGCTCAACTATCTTTTGGGATTTTCCAAAGTTAACACACACACAAAACTCAACTCTAAGTGTCCCTTTTCCCGGGCGGGTAGCTCTTGGGTTTTTGAGGCCCTTAAGTACTCCGGAGGAAACATAAAGCAAGCACATAATTGGGTCGTCTTCCCTTTTGGGGTTTTATTAGTAACCTGTGGAAAGCACTTATGTACAAGCCAATTAGAGGTGCTGTAATCAAGCAAGAGCAACCACTTATTCACAGATCAACTAAAGATATGAGTATAGATAGTGATTATGAACAATGGTCCCAAATTATGCACTTATTTTTTCATTTGAGCATTACGAAACCATTAAGTAAACAAAGGTGCATGGTCAACCTAGCAACTCAATTCCAGAGTGATGGTTTAGTGAACAAGGTAGGTACAAAATGAATCATATGCGGCGAGGTTATTCTCAAAAACCACAAGCTCTATCATTGGTCAAGTGATCAATCATGCACATTTCACCTATGTACAACTAGTAACCAAATTATTAAAGTCAAAATCTCATCAACATATAGAAAACTTCTAAAAGCTAAGCAACACAAAAATTTTTGGGTACATGACTTCACGACCCCCACACTAAAATTACACAATGTCCACATTGAGGAAAGGGAGGGTAAAAAATGAAACAAAGAAATGTGTCGGAAAGAGTAAAGGGAAGGTAATAGCTAGAATTATACCTTGGAGTGGAATGACGACGTGTCTCCGTATTTTCATGACGCCTAACATAACACATATGTACACAAGAACACAAACATAATCCGAAAAAGAAAGCTATATATATAAAAAAAAAAAAACAAAGATTATGTACATTATTACACCCACGGACCCAAGATTGATATATCATAACTCAACACAAAATCCATTAGTTGCCCATTCGTTTACAATCACAACCCACATTTTACTTCAAATGACCAACAAGTGCCAACCATATTGAAAAAGTTGGGGGAAGAGGACAAAAAAGTAAGGCAATATAGGATAAATGATGCCGAATAAACAACCCCTAATGAGCATGCAAGTGCCCTTAATGACATACAAAAATAAGCCCCCACAAGAAATATATCATGAAAAAGATGGGGTAGGGAAAACGGGACTTACAAAACTCACTAGCCCCCATCGGGGTTGGGGCCGGGTGGGGTCCAATCCGGTGGAGCGTATGATGGCCCACCTTGATGCATATGATGATAATACATGGCCCTCAACATCTCCTCATTCCTCCTCATAGCCTCGGCTTTTGGAGCCTTTTGGGTTGGCCTAACTCTCTTAGGTTTTGGAGCCATGGAGGAAGAGCGGAACCTTTGAAGTTCTTGGTCACTTGGCCTCAAATTCGTGAAAAACCTTCAGGATATGTGCAAGAACCCACAAAAACAAGTGAAACACCAAACGTTTTCTCTCTTCCACCCCTAACTCAACAACGGTGGAAGTGGGATGAGAGGAGAGAGAAAGTGGAGGACAAGTTGAGAGATTTGGGGCTTTTTGTTTAGAAAATTGGAAGGAAAGGAGGATTTTGTGAAAGAAATTTGTGGTTTTAGGTGGGATTGGTGGGTGTGTGAGTGAAAGAGGTCGGGAGAGAGAGAAGTGAGAAGTGGTGGCTACGTGGCTATGGACGTCGAGCAAAGAAATGAAAGAAGATGAAGAAGAAAAGGGGAGGAAACCGAAGTTAAATTCGGTAGAACACGGTGGCACGGTAGTGCCACATAGCACGGTTACGACCATGCCACCTTTCGGTTATACTGGCTAAGCGTGGCACGATCTGGAAAATTTCAGGATGATGGGGCGGGGTCGTGCCACTTTGCGGTCCTACAGGTTCAAATTTGTTATTCAAACTAGCACGGTCATGGCGATGCAGGCACGCTTAGGTCTTCTTCTTCTTTTTGTGATTTGGTCAATTTTCAATTTGTTAATGTTTTGATTTATTTATTTATTTAATTTTTTTAATGATAGTTAAGAAACACAAACAAACAAAATTAATTACAAAAATTTTCACAAAGGCATTTCCAAAAACTTTTTCAACCGTTGGACATTCACTTTTTGATGAGAACTGGTGATGGGGTCCTGGATTTCTACGGCCCCGTGGGAAAGAGTTGGGTAACAACAAAAGGACCCGTCCACCTAGATCTTAACTTGCTAGGGAATAGGTGCAATCTCGAATCATACAAGAACACCTTCATGTTGGGAACAAAGTTTTTCTCAAAATTTTCCGATCATGAATGAACTTTTCCTGTTCTTTAGAAGATCGGGCACTCTCATATGCTTCAGCCCTAATTTCTTCAAGTTTGTCGATTTGCAATCTCCTCTCTTCACAAGCGACACCTATGGCGCAGTTGAGAGTTGTAATAGCCCACCAAGCCCGATGTTTAAGCTCAAGCGAGAGGTGACAAGGCTTGCTATACACCACCCTATAGGGAGACATGCCTAAATGGGTTTTAAATGCAGTCCTATAAGCCCAAAGGGCATCGACAAGCTTGTCGACCCAGTCCTTTCGATTTCTATTAAGAGTCTTTTCAAGTAATAGGTCTTCCTGAACCCTATCTAAGTCCGATGCAATGATCACAGGATATGTCTCTTGGGGAGCTAGAAATGTGTACTTAAGGTTCTTGGGCATGGGTTTCAACTCAAGAGTGGAAGATGAAGGCACATTAGGGTCGGACTCAAGGGTTGATGCGAGTAAGAGACATGGGCTGGGATGCATGCAATAATTAACTAATTGACTCAATGTCACATGGTTCCACATCATAAGCAAATGCATTAAACTCGGGATCATATTCCATCATGAATGACTTAAACTCACAAGTTGCCCATTCATCATCAATTTCATCAAATACATACTCCAACTCATCAAAACAAAAGTCACTCACCCAATTAAGGGTAGACTGCTCCACATCATCAAATCCATTAGGTTGCTTTTGAAGGTTAAACACGTTAACATCCATGGTCATGTTGCCAAAAGTCAACTTCATTTTTCCATTCTTATAATTAATCAAAGCATTTGTCGTAGCAAGGAACGAACGACAAAGAATAACTGGAATCTCATTTTCCCGACAAGTAACCAATTCAGTTTCAAGAACGAGCAAAATCAGTGGGAAAGACAAATTCCCTAACCTTAACTAAGACATCCTCGACCATCCCTCTAGGAAATCTAGTACAACGATCGGCTAATTGAAGTACCATACTAGTTGGCTTTAGCTAGCCTAACCCGAGTCTCTCATAAACACTTAAAGGTATCAAGTTCACACTTGCACCTAAATCAAGTAAAGCTTTTGACCCGAGAAAATGTCTCTCATATCTTATCAACGTGGGCTTGGTCTTTCTTCCCTTTAAAACGATTTTCTCATTATTTTCTCCATGTTAGCATTCATTGTCCTCTCGATGTCATTAATCCTTTTTTCCATCCTATCATAGTCAATATAACCGGAGGGGGTTGGGATTGAGCTACAAACGGACAAGGGGTCCCTCTTGGTGCATTGTATGCACCTTGGATGGGGGCTAGTAAATTACGTACTAGAAAAGTTTCCTTGGAAACCTCTATGATTGTTAGACATTAAAGCATTTGACCCTGTCCATGAAAAATTTGGGTGCTTAGCCCATCCTGGATTGTAAGTGTTAGAATAAGGATCAAACTTGGGCCTTTGAAAGGCCGCATTGACATGCTCATGGCTAGTAGCCAACTGTTGAGTGAACTAAGGACAAGCACTCAAAGAATGATCACTCGATTGACATTGAGAACAAATAGCTAAAGGGGGTTGTGAAATTGGGGCTTCACCTTGTGTAAAACCAAGCCCTTTAATCATGTTTTCCAAGGCAGCGACCTTCGAGTCAAAGTAACTCGTGTCATTAAACATATGCATCCCTCCCCTTTGACCACTAACGACTCATGGTTTTTCGGCAATGTCCTCAAAGAAATCCCATGCCTCATTATCAATCATATTCAGAAAACCCCCTTGACACATAGATTTGATCATGGTCCGGGCTTGTTGGTCAAGACCCTCATACACAATTTGGAACAAATGAGACAATTTATGTCCATGATGAGGACATTGGGTCAAGAGGTCCCTAAACCTCTCAAAGTATTTCCAAAAGGATTCATTCTCTTATTGCACAAAATGATTAATCTCATTCCCGAACCCGATAGTTTTGGCATTGGTAAAGTACTTTCTAAGAAACCCCGCACAAATTCATCCCATGTAGCAATGGAACAAGTGGGAAGGCTATACATCCACTTCTTAGCCATGTCTCACAAGGCGAAAGGAACAAGTCTTAGCCTTACAATGTCGGTTGACACATTTTTAAAGTGCACCATTTCGCACACTTCCTCGAACTCCCTCAACAGCATGTAGGGTGCTTTGATCCCCAAAAAAGTAGAAAGGATTTGAGTGTATTGGGGCTGAAGAACAAATTGACTTCGGCTTGGAGGTCGGGGAGATTGAAGCAAGAGGGAAGGATAGACCTCGGTGGTCAAAAATTGTGATTTAAAGTCCTACGAGGTGGAGCCTCTCGTTCATTCTCTTGATCATTTTCAGCCATGACTTAGCAAAATGGGGGTATGGGCTCAATGCTTTCGTTTCTTTTAATTAATCGACCACTAATTGAATCCTAAGACCACACACTCATTCAACACAATAACACGTTCCCATTTTTTTAATTTTTCTATTTTTTTCAATTATTTTCTTCTTTTTTTCAAAACAAAACAAAGAAAAGACTTATATACACAATTCGATCAAAAATTGGTGGTAATTTAACAGTTCCATCCTCGGCAACAACGCCAAAAATTTGTTCGTTTGTAACAAGGGGTTTAGACTATCGTCCTCGGGGATGGAGGAAAACTACCACTAATGTTTGATTGAAAAGGGGTTCACTCAATTACTTAGATTAATAGCAAATAATTAGACTACAAAAAAGAACAAGCATTAAATGCTAAAACTAAGAACTAAGCTATGCTAAAGCTAAACAAAAATTAAAAACCGAGCTAGACTAAACTACAAATGGTGATCATAGCCATCAAGGCTCAACAACATCCCAAATTTCATCCTCAAATTGATCACCAACACAATCACAATACTCTCAAGTAAACAACAACCGTAAATATCTACAACTATAACAATAAATAAAATCAATCCTAATAGCCACCACTAAATAAAAGATAAAATAGAGGGAATACGGAAAAATTACCAATTTCAAGAATCTCCAACATTGATCCATGGCTAACTCCTAGCATGATTCTCCAAATAAAAGACACTCATTTTTGTGGGTCTAATGTTAGAAAAACAAAGGAAAAGGGAAAAAGAAAAAAATCGATGACTAAAGTTTATCAAAGGGGTGATTAAGGTTGTAAAAGTGAGGAAAAGCCTCTAACCCAATTAAAGGGGAGTCTTTTAATCACTTTTACCCTCTCTCTCACCTCAATGAGGGGTTTTGGGGTAGGTTTACGAGATGATCAACACAGAGCATGGAGTAAACCACTTGAAATTAACATCAAAATGGAAGAAATTTACAAAGGAATCTAATGAGAGTAGCAAAACTAAAACTTGCATTAAATTTGACTCATAATATTTAGAGAATTTAGAGAAAATTACGGAGGAAAAACAACAGCTAAAACCTAAAAGTAAAGAAAATGGCCAATCCATTTTTCGAAGCCGAAGCAACGCTTTTATAGGGCCTGAAAACTTAAGTTGGCACGGTCGTGCCACGTGGCACGAGAACGACCGTGCCACCTTGCGGCTTCGAGGTTGCGGGGTTTGACCAAATGGGCACTGTCATGACCAGCCTTGGCACGCTCATGCCTACGAGCACGATCGTGCCAAATGGCACGATCATGACCGTGCCGGCTTGCGGCTTTCAGGTTGCGGTTGATCGGTTGGGCACAGTCATGACATGTACCGGCACGACCATGCCATTAATTTCTTGGCCCAATCTTCAAGGATTGTTCTTTTCTTTCTCGGTTACGCACCTCGAGCATTCATTTGCTCCCCGAAACCTTGATGATATCCGAGTTTTTGCCCAGTTGATTAATTACCTAATAAAGTAACAAAAACATATAAGTCTCCTAGATTGGTATTTATTATAAACTAAAATCAAGTGTTAGGGTTGGCAAGAATGCCTCGGTACCAACCCGAACAGTAATAAATCGTGTGTCCTTCCTTCCTATCTTGTTCAGCTAGCATGGCACCCATACCTATCTCTCGTTGTGGTGAGGTACGTAGTAAAGGTTTCCTTAGTTGGGGCGGAACTAGCACTAGAGAGTTAGCTAGATATTCCCTAACCTTCTCAAATGCTTGTTGGCACTTGGTACCCCAAATGGGCGTAGATCCTTTATTCAGCTTCTTGAAAATAGATTGACAAACATAGTTAGTTTTGGTATGAAACGGTTGATGTGTTGTAAACGTCCTAGGAAACCTCGAATTTTCTTCTCTCGTATTTGGTGGTGGGATCTCCTGAATAGCTATGATATTGGATGGATCAACTTCAATTCCTATAAGATTTATAACTTAGCCTAATAGTTTTCCGGAAGTTACCCCGAAGGCGCAGCTTTGAGGATTAAGGCACATGCTCGTACTTTCCGAGTCTAAGGAAGAATTTTCTTAGGCTGGATAAGTGCCCTGTCCTATCTTTAGACTTTATGATCATGTCATCCATATAAACTTCAACTTCCTTATGGATCATTCCATGTTATAAGGTCGTAGCTATCCTTTGGTATGTTGCACCGGCGTTTTTTAGCCCAAATGGCATCAGCACGCAACAAAATATCCCCCATTAATTGATGAAGGTCGTCTTTTCCATGTCTTCTTTAACCATCTTCACCTAATTGTATCAAACATAGGCATCCATAAACGAGGGCAAAGCATGACCAACTGTGTTATCAATCTTAGCGCTCGCCTCATTCGGATCTCTCGAAGTCGACGCACATGTGGAACCTACCGTCATTCTTCGGAACATGTACTATATTTGCGACCCACTAAGGATAGTAAACTTTGATGAACCCAACCTTGAACTTCTTCTACACATCTTCCTTAATCTCCAAAGCCCATTTAGGTTTCATCCTTCTAAATTTCTACTTAACGAGACTTAGCATCTTTGTATAGTGGAATTTTATGTTCAGCTATACTAGGATTTATCCCTAGCATGTCTTTGTGGGACCATCCAAAGGCATTCATGAACTTTGTAAGGAGTGAAGTGAATTACTTCGCTCTTCCGCATCAAGCGTTTTCCGATCTTAACCTCTTGAGCTTGATCCACGATTCTAGATTAATTATGATTGTTTCCTCTATTATTAGAGAGTGATTTTCATGATCTTCCATAACATTTATTAATTCTTTAGGGTTTTCTTATTCATCATTAGAGGTAAAACACTTCAAAGCAAGAGGAGGGAAAGAGTAAGCGGAAAGATTCACTTTATTAAAAGAAGAAATGAGTACATCGGACTCGAAACTAAAGATATAGAATCAAGAATAACAAAATTAGATATGACATAAGAAGAACACCTAATACTAGACTCGGGAAAGGGATTCGCTCCTAAGCCGATGGTGAATTCTTGACCCTCTTCGGCATCAATGCAAGTGATGTGCTTGCAGCCTTCGTTATCGATATTGGTGATGAACTTGGACGGATAGAACTGCAGGTGCGGCATGGCCCCGTCAAAGTACCTGGACCGAATTCCCCTCTAAGTTCTTTTCTTGTCCAAACAGAAGACCGAAAAGATTATTCCTAACTAGGTTGGTCTAATCTGGTGTGGACTTTCCCTCTTCGAGGAGGTAGGGTGCCTCATTCTCCAAGTATATAACGGTCATTGAATATCTCTAAACTAGGTACTAGGATGCCTTTTTCCTTGATATAGTAGGGCTCGGGAAAACCATAATAAGGAAAATCATCTTCTTCTTTTAGGAATTGCCTATTCGAGTGTAAGGCAAGGGCTTGATAAAACGGACTTTGTGAGTTTAAGTCTTCTTAGCCTGAATTTCCCACTTGGCTTGGGCTATTTCTTTAGTAGTAGGTTGATAGCCTAGCCCAAAGTGGTAGTTGTTGGTAGGTTCAAAGGGTGGAATGATACGGTGGTATGCCCTTTGGCCAACAGCAAGACCAGGAAAGTACCCCTTCCTCCTAAGCATCAAATGGATGCTAGGGTTACCATAAGGATAATAGTTAAGAGGTGCTTCATCCTTATCTAAAGCAGCAACAATCTTGAATCCGTATAGTTCCTCATCATTGGCATTGTGCTCGATCTCAACCACATACTCTTTTGAAGTGATAGTAGCACAACGATTATCCCCATTAGCAGTAACAAGTTGACCTTTGATGATTAATTTAAGTTTCGATACATTATAGAGGGCACTTGCTTGATAATCATGCAACCAATGACATCTTAGGAGTAAATTAAAGGTAGTTAGGATATCTAGGATTGGGAATCCGATGATCCTTTCTACTGGCCCTACATTAATTGGCAAGGTAACTGTTCCCAAAATTGTTCTCTTAGAATTATTGTAAGCTCAAAGATGGACAATCTATTTAGAGAGTTCTTGCTCTCTAATTCCTAGGCTTCAGGCGGTTCTCCGGGGACAAACATTCACTACTAATCCTTGTCTACCAAAGTTAATGGAACAAACTTGTTAATGCAAGTTATAGTTAAATAGAGGGCATTGTTGCTTGCAAAGCCTTCTACAGGAAGATCCTTTTTATCAATGATAATAGTTCCATCCCCATTTTTAACCAATCCTACCCCTTCATCTGGCTTGGTTTTGAGGAGAAACCTCAATGTTACTAAGTTAGTCAATCAAAGCCTACCTATGTTTCTGCAAGCAGATATTAGTTACCAAATTGATATACCGACCTTTAATTTTTGAAGCTAGTTAAGGATTGGGTCTTCTTTTTAGTAGCTTCGGCTCTTTTGGCGCTTCTTGAGTCTGTTGTGGACCCAATAGTGCATTGTGTCGTCTAGATTTTTGTAAGGAATTGGATTGATGGACCTTTTGGTTCTCCCCAAAAGTCTTCTTCTTCTAAGGGTGTTGTGCCTCACAAGTCGTCGGCATTGTCATTACCATAGCTTCTTATTTCGTAGACATCCTCTCTATTACTTAACCATAACCCATGGACTTTTGGATCTAAAGGAGGCGAGGTTAAGAAGTATGTTGGACTCATCAATATCTTGAATGAAGATAGAGTGGTCCCATTAACTTGGAGTGGGTTCAGTAAAAATAGTCAAGGTACCATTAAAAGGATTGTTGTTGTTACTTAGTTTTTGAGCGACCTTCGGTAAAGGGAGTTGACCATTTCGAAACATGCTTTCTAGTTTTTCTTGAATGTCCAACACTGTTTGGTATTGTGTCCTCATCCAAGATGGTACTTGAAAAATTTTCCCATGTCCAAGTTTTTGGACTATTTCATGGTTTCGATTATGCTTTAATCGGTGGAAATTCTATGTTCCCCTTAGCCAAGACACGGTCAAGGGCTTGAGTATATGTAGTATCAATAGGAGTGCAGTCAGTATATTTTTAGGTGGTCTTATCTTTGGAGTGATAATTACCTCTAGACACTCGTAAGGAATTTTTCCATCTCTAAGGTTGAGAAGTTCATCATTGGAAAAATTTTGAGATGTTGATTGTAATTAGAGTTGAAGGTTTTTTCATGATGATCCTAACTTGGTCCTTCTCGGAGGGTCGATTTACCATGTGGGCAGCCTTTGCTCTCTATTTGGTGAGAAAATATGTTTAGCTTTCTTTCTCATCTTGTTTGATTAATTCGAAGTCTCTAAGAATGACTGGCAAATCGGTGTTGTAGGAGTATTGATGTAGGAACTCCTTGCACATATCGATCCAGTTGGCAACCTTGCGTTGGTCGATCGCATTGTACTACTTCATTACATCAGTATCGAAAGTGGAAGGGAAGATGATGTGGTATGAGTTTTCTAGAATGTTTTTAAGAGTTATTGCTCCTAAGAAGTTACGAACGTGATGATGATGATTCTCGGAACCTTTAAACTTGATATCCGGCATGGTAAACATTGGAGGTAGTTTACCCTCGGGGATTGAAGTGAATCCCTTATAATCAAAATAATGATTACTAAACATGGATTACTCCCTTAACATATGTTCTATTTGATCTACACATGGATCAGGCTGAAGTTTAGATTTGTGTTTAGGGGATTCATGTTTGAGACTCTTTGGAGGAGATAAGCTAGGTGGAGGTGGAGGACCTAATCTTTCTCCTTTTCTTAAACGTTTTGCTTCTTCATCTCTCTTACTTGTCCTCGGTAGTTTTTATAATAGTCTTAAGATTCCTCGATTGTAGGAACCACGGCGAGTCGGACCAAGTTTTCCCACGAAGATTGGCGTTATGGTTTTAGAAAACTCTTGATTTTTGAAGAGATAAGATAATTTTGAAAGTAGGGATGAACCATTTATTAAGATTTCTGAATTTTTTTAAATCTGATTTAAAACCAATTAAGCAAAGTTTGATTGACGATTTTTATGAATCATTTTATTTTAGAAATTATTTTAAGAAGTCCCGACATATTATCTCTTAACGAAAAATATAAATTAAGGTCTCTGTTTCTACCTGTAGGCTCTACGGCCAAATTAATGTGAAAACACCGGTTTAGACTCGAGCCCAGCCTACTAACCACTCGGCACAGGCGGCAGCGTACACCCCGTGGTGGTCGGCGCCGGCCGAGAGGGCACGGCCGATGAGATCGGCCTCGGCCTCGCCCTCGCTGGCAGATCCGGAAAATATTTTCTTGTTTTTCAGTAAATAAATAGGCGAGATGCAATTCTAGAAAAAATAAAATAAAGGGAGTCGCCGGTAAGTTTTTAAGAACGAAAAACTAACAAAAACAAAAGTAAAATTTTCTCTTCCATTCTTACTATGGGAGAACTAAGACTAAAAGAGGCTAAAAACGACTCAATTGATCTTTGAACCAAGAATCGATTCAGGGGCGAGGTTACGAAACGTAGGGATAAACCCTTTTATTCCGGCCATCCGAAGAAGGCCATTAGTTGTTCGAGTAGTAAATTAAAATAATGTAACGAAAACAAGCAAGCAACAACATGCTAAGCGAAATCCAAAGCAACCAAACATAATTATGAAAGTGATAAAGGCATAAATAAAGAAAGTGGTAATGAAAGAAATTACGAAAAGAAAAGTACAACAAAATCGAAAAGAAAGGGAAAAGCAAAAGGAAAAAAAAACGGATAACCGATAAGATTACATCGGGCGAGGAGGAATTCAAAAGTGATACAACGTTTGTCCACAATATGGAAAGCAATGACGAAAGCATATAAATCCGGACCTCAAATATGTGCCCTAAGGTTGTTCTACCTCTTAATCTGGACCTCAAATATGGATCTAGTGAGGCGATGGTGGTGAATTGAATGGGCTTTTTGTGAGTATTTTGTGGGGGTGAGTCAATGATGGAGTTTAGGGATCGGATGTAGGGAGTATGATGGAAGTAGGTTGAAAAACACCAAGAGATCAGAATACCAAAGGCGGTATTCGGTAGCTCTTAATCTAGTCTCAGCAGCATAATAGTAAGGGATGAGGCATTGTTAGAATCACAGACAAACGAAGGTTTGCTCTTGTAGAAGCTAAGTCACCATAGGGGGTGAATAAAGTGCTTGGAAGATTTTAAAAAATAATCAAACCCTTGTTGCACAAAACATAACGAAACATATTCTAAGCCTAGATTGGACTCGGAAAGTTAGACACTCGAAATATGTGAAAACCCTCCTTGGGTGGAAAACCATGGACAGTGTTAACCGAAACACAAGTCAAATCCACTAATTGAATCCTCAATTACAAAGGACTGACTCTCACAAGAATTACTCCCTTAGACAATTCCTTTACAAGTTTTCCTATACTCAAAAGTTCCCTTATCCGATCTAATACTTCCTTACTAAGTTAACCCTTACAGTCGGGGACAAGCGAGCTGAGTGCTTACAGCTCGGTCAAGGGACTTAGAAAGAATGTAAAGAGTAGAAGTGATTAAAAGACTTTCTTTACAACTCATAAAGTAAGAAGATATCGATTAGGAGTTGGAACCACTAAAAGATTGAGTAAGAGTAGAATATGTTCGGTTTCAGTAATATGTTCAGCAATCTTCAAGTCTTGTTGAGCGGCTTCTATTTATAAGAGTAGAATGAGCGTTGAGACTTGTGCTGGATTGGTGAGCTTCATTAGTCGTTGTAACGGGTAGTCCGAATCAATTAGAAAAGATCCGTTGAGATGTGAACATTGTGTAACAGTTCTTTGCCCCAAATGATGGTCCAATCATCTGGAGGTGATTGAAATCGAGGTGGAAACAACCATTAGAATCAAAGTTGCATTTTTCTAGTTTTGGAAACAAACAACCCTACCACGGTATTTCACCCCATATCCAGAAATGGTTAATTTACGTGTGTTGGTGTTTAACGGCAAGAAATCGGTGGCTTTTGTATTTCAAAAGTAGATTAGGCTTCTTTCAACAACCTACAAAACCAAAACAGAGTAGTATTCAATAGATAAAAATATTTTGGTCCAAGATTAGGCACAAATAATAATTAAATCGGAGTAATTAAGCATTTAATTATCTTAGGCCTAAAAGAATGGAATTTTCTAAGTCTAATATCCATTAGGATCAAATTACATTTTGAGTCAATCCTTAAAAATGAACAAGTTAGAGAGAATAAAATATCGAGGCTACATGAACTTGATCAACCGAATAATTCTGCATAAATAAACCGACTTAGAACTTAGAATTAACGTTGTATTTCATTTTCACTTGAAACACAAAGTCGGTGCTCGGAATAAAAGTTTTAGGGATATTATTTACTCATGTGATATTGTTGAGCTCTGTTTGAGTGAGTAAGAGACACGAGTTCAAAGTGTTATACAAATTAACTAGTTTCGGAGTGGGTCAAAACATGATGAAAACTTAGATATGAGTTTCTATAAGGCTCATGACTTAGAAACAAAACTAAAGAGAGATAGAAAGTTATACCTGTGTCTTCAATCTCCCCTCTTTGATAAAACGCATTCCATACTTTGATATAAATTTTTCAGTTCAAAAGTTATGCTTTCATAACGAATTGATCGGAGCAAGAAAGAATCAATCGGAGCAAAAAAATTAATACAAGTTCAGCTTAGTTCTAAGCATAACTAAGAACATGTTTCTTGATATTAATCAAAGCATTGATGTTAAAGAGTTATGTATCGGAGCTATAAAAGAAAACTACACTATATAACTCGAAACGAGATATGCTCGAAACGATCGCTCTACGTAGTAACGGCTTTTCAAAAAATGATACCCGATGTCAATTTGCTTTGTCTTTGAATGCTGAACTAGATTCTTAGTGATGTAGGTTGCACTTTGATTATCACACTTGATTGCGATAAATGTCAATGATAATCCAAGCTTCTTTATAGTGTTGCCTGTTTAGATGAATGCGAGCACAGTAAACTTGGGCTGCAATGTACTCTTTGTTTTGAGTGCCAAGAGTTGATAGAGCCTCAACAGTTGATAGAGCCTCAGCAGTTGATAGAGAAACTTAGTTATGTTTGTTTGAGTGCCAAGAGATAAGGGATCGACACTGAAAATTGACATGATCTTGATGTACTCTTTCCATCAACCTTATATCTAGCAGAGTCGGCATTTGAGTATCGAGTGAGGGTGAGTTCCGAGTCCTTTGAAAACCATAGACCAAGATTCTCGGTCCCCGCAAGACACCTAAAGATTCTCTTCACCATACTGAGATGTGATTCTTTAGGATTAACTTGAAATCTTGCAGACAGGCGAAGAATGAACATGATATCTGCCGTACTAAATGTGAGATAAATCCTTTTGCAACTTTAAAACGTGATTTTAAAAGGTTGAGTTGTCAAATCCAGGGGTTGCTCAACGTAAACTTCTTCTTGAATATAACCATTGAGAAATATACATTTAATATCCATTTGATAAAGGTTTATGTTCATGCTTGATGCAAATGCTAAGAGAATTACGATTGCCTTAATCCTAGCAAAAGGTGAAAAGTTTTCCCCACAATCAATTCCCTCTTCTTGATTATATTCCTAAGCAACCAATCTAGCCTTATTTCTTACTACTAACCCTTCCTCATCCAGTTTGTTGTTGAAAACCCATTTGGTTTCTATTAATGAGTGGTCGAAGTTCGTTTATTTAGAGTCCGAGAGATGGTTTCTTTCAAATTGAGTTAAATTTTCTTGCATGGCCTTGACCCATTAAGGTTCAAGTAAGGCTTCTAGTACATTTTTAGGTTTAATTAATGAATTGTTGGAGTTTTCTAGTTTTGGAAACAAACAACCTTGACACGATGTCCGAGCCATGTCCAGAAATGGTTAATCTCTATCTGCTAGTGTTTAACAGCTAGAAGCCCCTTACTTTTGTATTTCAAAAGTAGATTAGGCTTGTTTCAACAACCTACAAATGAAAATCACAATGGTACTCAATGTATAAATATACTTTGGTCCAAGATTAGGTAGAGATAATAATTAAATCGGAGTAATTAAGCACTTAATTATCGTAGGCCTAAAAGAGTGGAATTTTCCGAGTGTAATATCCATTAGGTTCATATTACATCTTCAATCAATCCTTCAATGATCAAGTTAGAGAGAATAAAAATTCAGGATATATGAACTTAATAGAGCAAATAATTCTCCATAAATAAACCGACTTAGAACTTAGAATTAACGTTGTAATTCATTTTAACTTAAAACACAAAGTCACTCGCTCAAAATAAAAGTGTTAGAAAAATTATTTATTCATGTAATAACTTTGAGTTCCGTCCGAGTAAGTTAGAGACACAATTCAAAGTGTTATGCAAATTAACTTGTTTACGAGCGGGTCGGAAAAGGATGAAGATTTAGATATGAGTTTCTATAAGGCTCATAATGACTTAGAATCAAACCAAAGAGAGATAGAAAGTTATACTTGAGTCTTCAATCTCCCTCTTTTTCATAAAACGCATTCCATACTTGAGATAGAAATTTGTCGGTTCAAAAATTATGCTTTCATAACGAATTGATCGGAGCAAGAAAGAATCAATCGAGCATAAAAATTTATATAAGTTTAGTTGAGCTCGAAGCATAACTTAGAACATGTTTCTTGATATTAATCGGAGCAATAATGTTAAAGAGTCATGTATCACAACTATAAAGGAAAAGAAAAGTATATAACTAAAAAACAAATATGCTCGGAAATAGATTTCATTCATTGCTAGAAGCATATGTACAATAAAAAAGAAAAATAAAAATCAGAAAGTAGCAAAAGGATGAACTCCTCCTAAACCGAACATCTAATTTTGTATCTTTTTCTCTCCCCAATGCATTTCAGCAAAAGATTATGACTTAGACTCGAATCTAGATCATTCGACTATTACATAAAGACTCGGTACAAACCTTATCCCTCCTAAGTTTTGATTACATGTCATTACGTGTACCATAGAAACTCCTCTTTAAGTTTTCATTTGATTATGACTGACTCGGAACACACAATTTTATCTATCTTCTCACATTGATGTTTTTGAGTCACTCGGACACCACTTAGATTTATTGCATGTTCAAATAATCTCTCTAACACTTCTTATCCGAGTTCGATTGCATATTCTGAAATAAAGAGAATTACAACATTAATTCATCTTTCTAAGTTAGTATGTTTGTTTGAGAATTATTTCTCCGGATCAAGTACGTATACTCCGATGTTTTCACTCTTATAACTTGATCTTTCTTAGGATCGACTCGATGGAATTTGAGTATAATGAATATTAGACTCAGAAAATTCCACTCTTCTAGGCCGAGAGATAATTATGCACTTAATTATCTTAATTAAATAATTATTTATGCCTAATCTTCAACCAAAGTATTTTATACTTTAAAAACCAAAATTATTTACTTTTGTAGGTTATCCAAATGAGGTCATCTTATTTTTGAATTGAAGGATTGCTCTTGGAGAGTCTTAGTTACCTTAGAGGGGGTGAATAGGGTGATGAGGAAATTTTCACAAACTTGGAAGATTAAAGCTTGAAGAGAATAATCAAGACAATTTGAGTTTAGATTGGACTCAAAAAGTGTTCACATAGATATATGTGCAAACCCTCCTGGGGCGGAAAACCACGGCTAGTGCTAATCCAAGCACCAAGTCAAATCCACTATTTTGAATCCACAAAATACAGCGAGATCGACTCAACCAGAATTGCTCGCTTAAACAATTTCTTACAGAGTTTTCCTAGACTCGAAGTTCCCTTATCCGATCTAGTACTTCCTAATTGAGGCAACCATTACAGCTACGGACAATTGAGTTGAGTTAACCAATACAGCTCAGTCAAGGGACCTTACTCGGAAAGTTAGAAAGAGTATGTGACTGATTACAAGACTTTATAACTTCGGAAAGTATGAATTACAAGTTGTGAGTCGTAAATAGAAGATTGAGTGAGTACTATACAAAGAGATATAATTTCAGCAATGTGTTGAGCAATCTTCAAGTCTTGAGAGTTAGCTTCTATTTATAGATAACCAAGCAGATTAGCCGTTGTGACTATCTTTTGAATAGAAGTCCTTTCGACCATTGCAACGGTTCTTCCGAATCGCTCGGAAAATATCTGTGGAGATGTGAACGTTGTGCAACAGCTCTTGACTCCAAAAGGTGCTCCAATCAGCTCGTGGTGTCCGAAAAGTAAGGTGGAAACCAGCGTTGAGCATAGCGTTGAATATTTCCAGTTTTGGAAACGGACAATTGTGACACAGCGTCCGAGCCTTGTTTAGAAGTAGAAAAAGCCTTATTTGCTGGTGGTTGACGACTTGAAGCCGGTTACTTTTGTAATTCAAAAATAACATGACCTCGTTTAGATAATCTATAAAAGTAAACAATTACGGTTCTCAATGTATAAAATACTTTGGTCCAAGATTAAGCACGAGATAATAACTTAATTAAGATAATTAAGTGTAAAATTATCATGGGCCTAGAGGAGTGGAATTTTCGAGTCTAATATTCATTTTACTCAAATTCCATCTGAGTTAGTCTTAGGAAAGCTCAAGTTATAAAGAAAATATCAAAGTATAAGTGCTTGATCTAGACAAATAATTCTCGAACACACATGTTGACTTAAAAAGATGAATTAACTCTGTAATTCACTTTACCTCGGAATATGACGTCAAAGCTTAGATTAAAAGTGTTAGAGAGATTGTTTGAACATGCAATAAGACTAATTAGTGTGTGAGAGACTCGAAACATCGATGTGAGTTGATGAACAAGAATGTGTATTCTCGGTCGGTTAGAATCGAATGAAAACATATGCAATAGTTTCTATATTACTCGGAATGACTTGTAATCAAAACTTAGGAGGGATGAGGTTTGTACCGAGTCCTTAATAGTACTCATAATGACACAAATTCGGAGACCGAGTCTTCAATCTCCCCTTTTTGATGGAAAGCATTTCATACTCGGATAAAAACTTTGTTAGTGAAATAATCAAGAGTTTTCATTCTTACTCATTTGACAAAGAATATATCGAGCTTAGAATAAGATATTGTAGAAAAAAATATAATAATAAATGAAGTGATTCAGACTTAGAATATTGCTGCAGATAGCTCATTTGATGAAAAATTGCGAGTAGTTATATCGGAGCAAAATAGAGAAATGAGTTGATATTATCGGAGCAAAACAGAATAAGACATTTAAACTCATAAAGAAGTTATACACATAAAGCAATATGCTTGAAATTAGAAACTTCATTCATATATATATATATATAAAAAAACATACAAAAGAGAGGGTGAGAAAACTCCCCTAAAGAAGACAACAAATGTTCTAAGTATTCTCCCCTTGCTTTTTAGGAAAAAAAAATCAAAATTGGGAAGAATATATCAAGTTGATATAATTTGTTTGTCCGGAAAAAAAACGAAAACAAGAACAAGAAAAAGAAATCAAGTTGGTGGAGTGGGAGTGGCCTGAGTTAAGGTGGATGAGCATGCTGTGCGCCTGCGTTGATACGCTTACGAAGACGTTGAGGATCTTGGCGATGGCGAGCACTGGGATCTCCGGAATGGGCTCGGCTCTAAGTGGGCGACCCGGAACAAGGTCGTCCAGAGGCTCATCCTCTTGGAACATTGCAGAAGGAGGTGCTTCCTCCGGCTTGACTGCTGCTGACTGTGCAACATCAATAGGGTCTTCGAGTCACTCGGAGTGCTTGTCTAAGGTGATCGGTTTCGATTGAGGAGCCAAAGCACCTTGTCCCTTAACTTCATCATGTTTCTCTCCTTCTTCCTCTTTCTTTTCTTCCTTCTCTTCTTGCTTGTTTCTCTTCTTCCTTCTCTTCTTCCTGCTTCTCCTCGAAGGAGCTGCTTCAGCCGCAACCTCCTCTTCTTCTTCGACCACCTCTCCGGATGGAGACTTGGCGAGGCTCGAGGACTCTTCGGTTGTTTCGAGCTGTCCGGGCCCTGAGCTGCTTTGGAGCGCCTTTACGTAAGGAGTTCGATCATCTCCGTTGCTCCTTAACCAAATTTTTCAATTCGAGAAGCACATCTTGTTGCTCTCGAATTTGAGATTGGGCCATTTTTGGTTGATGGCCATAGGCCGAAGGACAGTGTTGAAAGAGTTGAGGGTGTCCCGGTTTCCATGGACACAATGGAGAGCTTGTTTATCATCGTGGTAGACAAAGCGGCAGTGAAAGAGGAAGGTGGACCTGAGGTGGAAGCACCGCCAGGTGGAGGAGGGAGTGAGGGAAGAGTATAAGTCCGAGGCGAAGGAGAGGGTTGCCTCGGTTACGAGCTGTAGACCCGGACACCGAGTTGGGTTTCCTAGTATCCTTAGCCAAAAAGCTCTTTTCTGCTAAGTACTATGGCAGCCTCGGACACTTTGTTAGGGTCCGAGGGGAGCGGGACCTTAAATTATTTAAAGATAAGAGTGAGAAGAGCTCCGAAAGGGAGAGGGCTGGATTTCTTGGTCCGAGCTCGCACGGAGGCCATCTCCTCGATAATGGCTGGGAAGAGGTCTATGTCATAGCCCTCAAGAATGTCAAACAAAGCCTTGAGAATCTTTGAAGTTGGATTCTCTTTGGTTGAATGATGGGAAAAGAAGGTCCTCATCAATAAGAAGCGAGAGAAGACGAGCCTTAGTCTTCATTTGAGTCACGAAAAAGTTTTTGCATGAGTCGGGGACGCCCTTGGCATATTTTTCAAGAAATTCATCAGCGAGCCTCGTTGAAGGGGATTAGGTTACTTGTTGAGGAAAAGAGATGAAACTTTGAATAGACGATGGAGAAGAGAGAGGTTAATACGAACTACCAGTATTGCAAGCTCTGGAGGTGATAATCCCTTCGAGTCGGAAAGGTTTGAGTAGAACTCAGCAACGAGTTCCAGGTAAATAAATTCGAGTAAAGAGAGGAAATTGTATACCCCTGTGGTTTTGATGTGATTCAACCACGAGAATTTTGTGGTTGGGAAGAATTTTTCATCTAACATAAGGTGTTGGGTGACAAGGATTTTCAAGGTGTTAGAAGGACCGTCGTGGCTTTCTGTTCTAGGTTTCTTGGTTGGAGAACCAAGAAAATCTACAACGAAACCTCTTTTAGGCATGGTTATGAGATCTTTGAGAAGAAAGTGAGTTAGCTCAAAGAAAAGAGAGACAGAGATAGAGAGCACCGAGAGCTTGAGAGAGTTGAGATTGCTTGAGAGCTAAGATTGTACTAGTAAGTATGCGAGAGTGAATGCTATCAGAGAGTAATGTAGTGAAATGAAGGAAAATAAATGCTATTTATAGTGAAAGAAATATCCTTCGAGTATCCATTCGACCCAACTCTACAACGGTCACCTCGGATCGGTGTGTCTGTTTTGCTCTCCAACGGTTAGAATTCCGATGTATCGTATCCTAACAACTAGTTCACTCATTGATATGTGCGAGAGAGAGAGAGAGAGAGAGAGAGAGAGAGAAAGAGAGATTTTTAAAGAAATTTCCAAAATTCTCCACTAATCCGGAGATGATTTCGGAAGTTTGAAGTCCAATTTTCTCAAAATCGAGACTAACTTAGTTAAGTTTCTAAGACCCGAAAAACTTTTTGACAGGAGAGCTCAATTTCTTTCTTGGTCTACAAATCGGACAAGATAAAGATGGAATCTATGTCCATAATCTAAGTGTACCAAGGAGTAGTTGGAGAAGTACAAGCTTCAAGATGGGAAACATGCGGCCACGCCTATGAGTAGCGAGCATGAAACCGGACTCGGATGAAAAGGTAAAGCTATAGATCACAAACTCTACAGAGGTATGATTGGATCTCCGATACATCTCATACCCAGTAGTCCGGACATTATGTTCGAGTGTATGTATGTGTGCAAGAGTTCAAGCTAATCTAAAAGAATCACATCTTACTACGGTGAAGTGAATTTTTAGATATCTTACAGGGACTCAAAATCTTGGTCTATGGTTTTCAAGAGACTCGGAACTGACCCTAACTAGATATTCGGATGCTGACTATGCTGGTTACAAGGTTGATAGAAAGAGCACATCAGGAGCATGCCAATTTCTTGGTCAATTGCTCATATTTTGACACTCAAAGAAGTAGAACTCATTTGCTCTATCAACTTCGAAGCATAGTAAGCTGCAGACTTGGGCTTGTTATGCTCAAATCTATCCCAATCAAGTGTGATAATTAGAGTGCAATTAGCATTACTAAGAATCCAATTCAGCATTCAAAGACAAAGCATATTGAGGTCAGGTATGATTTTCCGAGAGACCATTCGAGGAAGGTGATATTGAACTTGAATCCATTCCTACGAAATTTCGGTTAGCTGATATTTTCACGAAGCCACTTAGTGACGATCGGTTTTGTTTTATTAGGAATGAGCTTGGAATGATTAATGCATGATTATATAATTTTATATGTGAAATTTTCTTGCATGATTATGTGTTATATGTTTTTCTTTTGTCTTAATAACAAATGGTTCGGTTGACTAAGTGAAACCGACCTATGAGTTATTAGGTGCGTGTGTGTTCCGAGCCACTCGAAACCATACTGAGTCGAGACTTAGTTTTTGAGCAAAATTGACATCAAACTTCGAAATCTTACGTAGATAAATGGACAATTTTAGAAATATTTTTTAAGTGTTTCTTCTCTTTCTCTCTCTCTCTCTCTCTGCCGTGCGCATCGATCGAGAAAACTAGGTGTTGAAAGAAAGTCGTTTGAATTCTAACGGTTGGAGAGCGGAAACATCACACTCGTAAGAGACGGCCGTTTGAGCTTCGAGGTCGGACCAAAGGAAGAACGTTATTTCTATTCGTTATATATAGCACCTCTTTACCTTCATTTGGCTACTTTACTCGGTGACGCCTTACTCTCTAAGCATTCTCGCTCACTCTCCGAATTCTAAGCACTCTCATTCCCTCTCTCTCTCTCTCTCTCTCTCTCTCTCTCTCTCTCTCTCTCTCTCGTTCATTTGTTTACTTCAAAAATTCTCACCATGCCAAAAAGGGGTTCAACACAAGATTACAGGGTCTGCTACCAAGAAGCACCGCACCAAAACTCCTTAAGAGGGTACCTCTAACCCCTCTAAAATCTTCGTCACCCAACATCTAACGTTGGATGACAAATTTTTCCAACCACTTTATTTTTGTGGTTGCAACGCATAAAGACCAGTACATTATATAACTTGCTCGCTTCAATGAGTTTATCTATCCTTAACTCGTTGTTGAGTTCTACTCCAACATATCTTACTCGAGGGAGTCATTACCTCATGAGTTCAAGACAAGGTTGTTCGTATTAACCTCTCACTCCTTCACGAGACTTTTCAAAGTCTCTTCCCTCTTTCCGAATTGCAATCCCATCCCCTTCACGAAGATTGCAGATGAGTTCTTCGAGAAATACGCCAAGGAGGTGCCCGAGTCATGCAAAAACATCTAGGTGACTCGGATGATGACCGAGGCCAAGTTACTTTGTTTTTTGTTGCTTGAGATGTTTCTTTTCTCATCACTCTAGCATGGACAATCCCAACTCCAAAATTCTGAATTTTTTTTTGACATTCTAGAGGGCTACGATGTAGATCTCTTCCCTGCCATTCTTGAGCAAATGGCTTTTGTGCCACCTTAATCCAAAAAATCTACTCCATTCCCTTTTGGAGCCCTCCTTACTATTCTCTTTAAACAGTTCAAGGTTCTCCTCCCCTTAGATCCAAATGTAGTGTCCGAGGCTACCATAGTGGTAGGCGGGAAGGAGCTTTTGGGCTATGGATATTAGGAAGTCAAACCAGGTGTCCGGGTCCACGGGTCCGAGTTGAAGCCTCCTTCACCCCCTCGCACTAAAACTCCGAATCCTTGACCACTACCTCCTCCATTAGGTGGTCCATCCAGTTCTTAACCACCTTCTAGAACCTCTCGAGGCTATGTTTACCATTTTAGTAGACAAACACACCTCTGTATCTCGAAGAACTTCGGGGTACTCTCTGCTCTCTCAAAACCTTCATTCAAAGCCCGATGATGAACTAAAAGACAGGCCCATCTTAAATTCGGAGAATCATGATTTCTTCATTGAGCTGAAGGGCATTATCGGTGAGTAGTGCAAGCAGCTCCAACTGCTCCACAAACGCCGATCTAAGGCTGCCCAGGACCTGAAAGTTCGGACACTTCTCAGAGTCCTCCCGCTCGGCCAAGTCTCCTTTGGCTGAGGTGGAGGAAGAAGAAGTTACAGCTGAAGCAACTCGGCTTGAGGAGGAGAAGGAGGAGGACAAAGAAGAGGAGAATGAAGAGGAGAATGAAGAGGAGAAAGAGGAAGAGGAGAAAGAAAATGAGGAAGCCACTTAACCTAAGGGACAAGGTGTTGTGATCCCTTAACCAAAACCGATCGGCTCGGATGATGATCCGAGTGGGTCATAAGACGCTGGGGACATGAGTTAGTCAACAGTCGTCAAGTTGGAAGTACCTCCCTTTACTCGTATTCCAGTAGGATTAGCCTGAGGATGATCTGGCCCTAGGTCGGATGACCGAAGCAGAGCCACTGCCGACATCCCTGTGCTGCCGCCGCCACGATCATCAACTTCATCTCATGCTTACTAGCGCCGGCGCACTTGCTCGTTCCTCCACCCAAGCACGAGCAAGCCCCCAATCTTAGTCGATTTTATTTTCTTCTTTTAATTTTTTGTTATTTTGTCCCACATCAAGTGTACTTCTTTGTTGTTTTTTATTCCCCATTTTTTAATGCAAGGGGAGAATTATAGAAATTTGATGTTGTTGTATTTAGGAGGAGCTCACCCTCTTTGTTTTTTTTTCTTTAATGAATGAATTTTTTTCTAAACAGACTTATTTTTGAGTTACTACTTTCTAAGTTGGATATAATTTGTTTTCGTTTCTAGTCCGATATAGTTTTTCAATTCTTTGATCTAATGTGTTATTCGCATAAATGTTATGAGTAATGATAGACTCTGCTAAAAGTATGGAATATTTCTCAATCATTACTTCTCGCTCCGATATGTTACGCTTAGTGGGAATGAAAACTCATGTTTTGCGAGTAACAAGTTTCTATCCGAGTATGGAATTATTTTCATCAAAAGGGGAGATTGAAGACTCGGATCCTAAATCTAAGTCATTCCGAGTAATATATAAAGATTCGGATATAAACCTCATCCCTCCTAAGTTTTGATTTCAAGTCGATGTGAATGTTATAGAAACTCTCGTCTAAGTTTTCATTCGTTTGTGACTCGACTCGGAAAACACATAATTCTTTCTCTTCTACACTAATGTTTCGACTCACTCGGACATCATTCGGAACTAGTACATGTTCAAACAATTTCTCTAACTCTTTTATTTTGAGTTCGACTACATATTTCAACGCAAAGTGAATTACAATGTTTATTCCTTTTTCTAAGTCAGTTTATTTGTTTGAGAATTATTTGTCCACAAAAAGTTGTTATACTCGATGTTCTATTCTTTTAACTTGATCATCCTTAGGATTGACTCGATGGAATTTGGGTATATTGAATATTAGACTTAGAAAATTCCACTCTTCTAGGCCTAATATAATTATGCACTTAATATCTTAATGTAATTATTATCCGTGCCTAATTTTGGACCAAAGTATTTTATACTTTGAGAACCAAAGTGGTTTACTTTTGTAGGTTATTCAAACAAGGTTGTCTCATTTTTAAATACAAAAGTAGCCAGCTTCTAGTCTGTCAATCACTAGCGGACAAGCTTTATCAACTTCGAACAGGGCTCGGACACCGTGTCGTGGCTGTATGTTTCCACCTTGCTTTTTAGACAACACTGTTGACTGGAGTACCTTTGGAGCCAAGAGCCGTTGCACAAGGTTTACATCCGAATGGATCATTTCTAAGTGACTCGAAGAGCCGTTACAACGGTGAGTCAAGACTTCGTTCATGACCAAGACATAACAGTCACTCGCTTGGTCGTCTATAAAAGAAGCCATTTCACAAGACGTGAAGATTGCTTGAAATTATTGCTCAAACACATTACTTAAGCAAAAGTCATTGTTTCATATTCAAATCTTCTATTTACAACTCCCATTTTGTAATTAATATTTTCTAAGTTGTAAAGTCCGATAGAGAGTTACATATTTCTCTTCCTTTCCGAGTAAGGTCCCTTAACTAAGCTGTAGGGGTTAACTCAGCTCGGTTGTCCCTAACTGTCAAGGTTATCTCGATTACGAAGTACTAGATCGGATAAGGGAACTTCTACGTCTAGGAAAACATTCTAAGGAATTGTCTAAGGGAGCAACTCTGGTAGAGTCGAGTCCTTTGTATTTTGAGGATTCAAAATATTGGATTTGACTTGGTGCTTCGATTAGCATTGTCCGTGGTTTTCACGCCCAGGAGGGTTTCCATGTATTTTTGAGTGTTTAATTTTCCGAGTTCAATCGGACTCGGACTCGGTTGTTTAACTCTTTCAAAGCAAAAATTGTCTAAGTTTGTTTAAATTTCGACATCACCATATTCACCCCCTTTAGGGTTTCTTAGACTCTCCAGGAGCAAACCTTCATTCCGTAATACACATAAAGGGAGATAGTTCATTAAATCCCTCTCAGCTTTTGTATGCCTCACACCGAAGTGCTAACCCTTTACAAGGCAAGTGTAAGCACGCGCACCCCAGTGTAGGTCTTTAACCTTGTTTAGGTCTACTAGGTTCACCAAATGATGAGCATGCACTTTAGAAGCTTGGTCCGAGAAGATCAATGCGCTTAGAGCGAGGGCAAGCACAGCCCGAACTTGTTGTTGTGGGTAATGCTGAGCCCAAAACTCAACATTCTCAAAGGCCTTAAAGAGGAGAGTTACTTAAAGAAATTTTCCGGAGGAAACCTACTAGGCATGGGACCAAAGAGGTGACGCAAATAGTCATCGTTTTTGTGCAAATTTTTGTCCTAGACTAGAGGCTCCCTAGAGAAGCCCAAACTTAAGAGATCGGCAAAGTCAAAAGGAGTGATAGTAATCTCCCCAAAAGGAAGATGAAACATGTTGGTAGTGTCCCAAAAGAGCTCGCTAATGACCCGAATGGGGTCACGCTCTTTCTTATCACACAAATGGTTTAAAGCAATGTAAAGGGAACAAAACCCGATGTTGTTCATGATGTTCTCAAGAGGGTAGTTCCTTTACCTGAACGTCTCCAACAATTTCAAGATGGCCCCGCTATTCGAATGGAACTCTTTTACAAAATGAAAATCCAACAAGATTTATTAGAAGTATTACCCCAAATAAACAAAGAAAGAAGTTTAAGTGAGCATAATTACCGAAGGGAAATGGCAAGTGAAGAAACATGGCTCTCGGCTTCCACCAAGAGGTCACTAGGGCTCCACTTATCTTGAGGACACGATTCACTTTCCAAGAAATGGTCGTGGACTAATTTGTCGACTCTTGTCATTCAAACGGGATGAGCTCTGCTCATATACATTTTTAGGAGTTGGGTTTGTGAAAACCAACTAGTTTTCTCATGACAAGAAGGAGCAAAACATGAGCAAAGCTACAGCAAGAAAGTGAAGATTAAGTTAAGTGTGCAAAATGAAAACACTAACGCCTCTTTTTATAGGCGAATTCGGTCATACCATAACAAGCACAAAAGACAATATTCAAAAAAGTAAGAGGAGACCAAGAAGGGAATCCGACAACACACCGAGACTAAGTCTACCAAAGGCTAGGCGGCGTTAGCCACGAGGTCCGATAGAGTCCAATCAGCAATAGCCTTGCAGCTCGTGGCTAGGCTGTGTAGTCCAATCGAGGCATGGAAAGTGGGTTATTGGAACCATGTTCATGCAAGTGGATCCTTGGATCCACCACTTTAGCTTTTCCGATGAAATTTTAAGTTTGTGTTCAATTGAATTATTTAGGTAATATACTGAATTTTCATAAATGTGATTATCCACTAACAAGCATCTTACTACAGCAGATTATTAACCCAAGCTTTAAATAAAGAAACGATTGAAGTTTCGGTAGAAATATTCACCCAACTTCGGGTTCCGGTCAAACCAAGCTCAGAATTCTCTTACCAAACTTCGAACGTACAGTTTACGATAAAGTCCAGGCCCCATTTGGGAGTTTAGGTTTGAGAGCAACAAATTCCGGACACAACAAGTAAGTCGACATTCGAAACAATGCCCAAGAGCGACATAAGTATCCTTTAGTGTCTACTTTGACACTTAAAACCTTTCATCCTTATCACTTTTATTTATGTATTTTATTTTGTTGGGCCGATGATAAAATCCTAGTCCTATTTATGGATTTGGATCACGGTTAGTATCTATTCGGCGTCACGAAGCTAGTAAACCACAAAAACCCCTTTGGCACAAAAACCATAAGCCTTTTGCTTTTCATCGGTCCCAAAGTCCATTTTCTTTGAATAGTCCAAGAATGGGTCAACCTTCATGAGTCAATAATGGTCGACGCCACATAAAAGTCCTTGTTGCCCTCAATACGCCGCGCTTCATCATCATCCTCCAACGAAAACTCGTCCGTATGACGTCGTACGGCCGGCATCACATTCCATAAGAAAAAGCACCAAATCACTGCACTTAACTCCAAAACGTCTAACTAAGACACGAGTTTATTTTCACATAACGACGTCACTTATGATCGGCGCCAGTGTTTCAGGAGATTTTACCCCTAAACTTTGCGTTTTGCCTCAAAGTTTAGATGTAACATTAAAGGAAGTTGGAGTCCATATGACATCGTTTAGGTCTAGCGCTACACACCACGGCACGATTCTTAGGATCTGGTTAAAGCCTTATTTGGTCCAATTTTTTGTGATTTTATCAGCGAGGTTTTCGCTCATTTTAGTCAACTGCTTCGGCTAAAACCCTAGGTCATTTGCAACCTAATCATTTCCTATAAATAGAGAGCTTACACTCTCATTTTGAACGTGGCTCATCCCTATGTGTTATGATGCTGAAGCCAAATTAAGAGCTACTAAATGCATCCTCTTACGTTACGCTCTCTTGGTTTCTTTTCAGCCTATTCTCATTATACTTCCGACACTTAATTCCTAACCCTTCATCAATCATCAACATCAACCTACCATCACAAAAATTCATAAAAGCCTCTTTCTAATCGCCGCCATTGGGCTTTAAGATGCGATTCAATATCCAGATCAGCGGGTGGGATAACTTGAGGGCGCTAAACCGGACTTCAAACCACGGTTTCTTTAAGTTCATTATTTATCATTTCCATTATTATGGAGAAAACAAGTAATCACATTTAATTTCGTATCTTACTATGTTGTGTGCCTGTTTCGATTTATCTCTCATAATTTGCTTCTCGGCTTTTACGGGTGAAAAAAAACGAGAAAAGGGTGTTTTAGATCTGATAGTCACGTCATGGACTGAGACCGATTACCTCGGTCTAGGGCCATGGTCGGCGCCAGCAGCCGTAAGGCGCCGATCGTTGCTGACACTCGGACGGTCGGGAGGTAGGGCTTCAATCCATGCCAATTGTTTCACATTGGTTTTGCCCAAAAGCCCTATGGAAAAATTAAATTATCCCTAATTTCTTTAATTTTTTAGTTAGGAATTAAGATCTTGGGTTTTTAAAAATAATTCGTAAAATAAAATGATTAATAAAATTGTCATTAACTTTTACTTCATTTATTCTAAATCATATTATGAAATTGAAAATTCTAATAAGAGATTCTTCCCCATTTTCAAAAATCAAATCATATCCTAAATGAGAAAATCCTGCCAATTTGTGGGGAAGCCGAGGCCCGATTTTCGGACGGGAACCGTGGTTCCTACAAGGACACATTGGTTACAACTTATGAAAGTACCAATTAGGTAAAGCAAGTTAAGATAAGTCAGTATCTTCACAAGTATGCGATGTTCAAGATGGAGGCTCATGAGAACATAACTCATATGCATATTTGCCTCACTAATATTGTCAACAATCTCAAGTCCCTTGGAAAGATGATATCTCATAAAGAAGTTATCAGAAAGATTTTGAGAAGTCCACCAAAGAGAAGATGGGGTCCCAAGATGACAGCTATCGAGGAAGCTAAAAATCTCTCTCAACTAAAGCTAGATGAGCGTACTTGGGAAACTACTAACCCATGAGTTGCATCTAGAGGAAAAAGAATTTGAGGTGAGCACCAAAAAGAAACATTGCTCTCAAGGCCTCAAAGGAACTAGGTCCAAGTCCGAGCTCCTCGGATTGTGAAGATGACCCCATGGCACTTCTTGCCCGAGGATTCAAGAAAATGATGAAATACAAAAGGTGGAACAAGAAGCCTAAGCAAGAGTTATACAAGAAGGATAGGAAAGGTAAATTCTCATCCTCTTCAAATTTGTCTTTAAGAAATCTTGATATTTTGAGTGTGGCAGCAAATAACACATAATCAAAGACTGTCCACGAGAGGAAGAAAGATGGAAAGAATAAAAATTCTATGGTAGCCACTTGGAGTGATGATCGATCGGAAGAACATGATGTCACTTATGGTGAATCAAAGTATCTCATCGCTCTATCAAACTCCGAAACTAGATTAGAGTTAGAAAGTCAAGCATCTAATATTGAGAGAACAGAACCTCAAGAGGTAATAAATTACTTTCTCAACCTCTCTAAGTAAGATCTTGCTAGATATATTTTTGCTTTCGAGGAGAAGTCAAATTCGAAAGTTCTATTTTTAAAAAGAAATTAAACTCTCTAAATCCTTAGAACAACTCTTTGAAAAATGATTGAGAAAAACTAAGATAGAACCTAAAGGTACGTGAGATTAGTAGTTATGATAATGAGACTAAGTCCGAGTGCCTCACAACAGAAAATGAGTAATTGAAACAAAAGCTCGGTGAGTCTAAGGAGTTGGTTTTAAATTTTACTTAAGGTCAAAAAGACCTTGAACTATTACTTGGTTCTTAGTGTGTTTCCTTTTGAAAAGAAGAACTTGGTTACAATGCATATAAAAGTAATTTCAAAACTAATTCTAGAATTATTAAGTTAAGAAAGGCTGAGCATAGTCTCATTCATCCAAATACAAAGCGGACTAAGCCTAAACCAACTTTTATAAAAATCCTTCTTAACCAGTTTAGAAAAGAGAGGATTTCAAAAGAAAAAGACCTAGAGTCAATTCTCAAGAAAGAAGACTTAGAATCGAGACCAAACCAAATACTTTTCAAATCTAGGTTCCCAAAAGTGCTCTTCCTCAAAAAAGGACCACAATATAGAGTGCTACTAGGTTTATAAGAGGAAATGAGAAGGGTTAGCTTCTTTATGCTTTGTAGGTAACTCGAAACAAAAGAGTTACTGGTACTTAAACAGTGGATGCTCATGCCACATGTTTGGAGAATCAAGACTCTTTTAAGATCTTAAGAATCCACAAAATATAAGGACTAACTCTTACAGAATTGATCCCTTAGACAATTCAATACAAGTTTTCCTAGACCCCTTATCTGTTCTAGTACTTCCTAAATGAGATAACCTTTACGAGTTAGAGACAATCGAGCCGAGTTAACCATTACTTGCTCGGTCAAGGGACTTTACAAAGAACTGAAGTAAGTAAGAGTGATTACAAGACTTCTTCTTTTCAACTAAGAAAGTAAGAACTTAAGTACAGAGTTGAAAGTTAATGATTAAGAGGGTAAGATCTGAATAAGTGTTCAACAATAAGTTCGTTTGTCAATCTTCAAGTCTTGTAGGATGGATTCTATTTATACTCGGCAAGGCGAGAATAGCCATTGCGATCGAATCTTGACTGAGAAGCTTAATTAGCCATTATAACGAGATAGGCTGAGTGCCTCATAAAAGGAGCTATTGAAATATGAACGTTGTGCTTTGGTCCTTGCTCAAAAGGTAGTCCAATCCACTTGTTCTTATTGAAATCGATGTGGAAACAGTCGTTAGACTCAAAGTTGAAATTTACCTCTAAAGGTGTATATTGAGTCTCGTAATCTAAGAATTTCTTGCTTAGATAAAACATTGCATATTCTTCCTTTCCATCCTGTTCAGCTAACATGGCTCCCATTGTAGTTTCTATCATACGAGGTATAGGAGTAAAGGCTTCCCTGGTTGGGGTTGAACTAGCACTGGTGGATTGTAAAAATACTCCTTGAGCTTCTCGAATGCTTTTGGAACTCTTCATCCCAAATTGGCTCAGCTCCTTTTGAAGCTTTTAAAGATGGGTTCACGAGACCGTACTCTGTTTTCATATGAAACGATTAATGTACAATAAACATCCTACGAAACTTCGTCTCTGCTTCTCTATCTTGGATTGTGGAATTTCTTTGATGGCTTTGATCTTGGATGAGTTAAGTTCAATTCTTAGAAGAATAACTACATAGCCTAGCGGTTTGCGTCAAGTCACCCTCAAGGAATAGTTTTTTGGGTTAAGGCGCATGTTATACTTTGATAGTCTTTCAAGGAATTTGCTAAGGCTATGTAGGTACCTTGCCCTATTCTTGGACTTGATGATCATGTCATCTACATAAACTTCAACTTCTTTATGTATCATGTCATGTAGTAATGTTGTGGTTATCCTTTGAGACGTAACTCGACATTCTTGAGCCTAAAAGGAATTATTACGTAATAGTACATCCCCTATTGAGCGATCGGGGTCATTTTCTCCATGTCTTATTTAGCTATATTCACCTAATTGTACCTACCATAGCTATCCATGAACGAAAGAAAGGCCTGTCCTGATGTGTTATCTACTAAAATGTCGATATGAGGCAACAGGAAGTCATCTTTATGGCTTGCCTAATTTAAATTCCTAAAATCGACACACATTCGGACACTACCACCTTTCTTTAAAACTAGTAATATGTTTGTTACCCAATGAGGGTAGTGGACCACTTTGATGAACTTGGATTCTAATTAGTTATGGACCTCTTCCTTAATTTTCATGCATTTACGTTTCATTGTTCTAAGCTTACGCTTAATCGGTTTAGCGTCTTCGTATAGTGGAATTCTATAATTAATCTGTTACATTTGGATTTATCCTCAACATGTCTTTGTCGAACCATGCGAAGACATTTATGAATTCGGTAAAGAGCCAAGTGAATTGCTTCTGTTCTTCTCTATTCACTATTTTTCCTAATTGTCACCTCTTAGGGTTGATCTACTGATCCAAAGTTAATTGTTATTTTTTTCCTTTGTTATTGGTGAGCGATTTTTAAGATTTTCCATAGGTTTTATTAATTCTTTAGGGATTTCTTGTTCATCATTAAAGGTAAAGCAATTAAGAATAGGAGGAGGCAAAGAGTAAGTGGAAAGATTCATCTTATTGAATGACAGAATGAGTAATCGGACTCAAAAAAGAAATTACGGAATTAAAAGATGAATTGAAAGAAATAGAAACAGAAATAATAGCCCTAGTGCTGGACTAAGAAATTGAATGCTCTCCTAGAATGACAGAAAAATTCTTGGCCTCCATCAGCATCAATCCAAGTAATATGCTTGAAACCTCCTGTGTCGACGTCGGTGATGAACTTGGACAGATTAAACTACGGGGTGTGATATGGCTTGGTGCCAAAACTGCATTCCCCTCTAGGTTTTTCTCCCATACAAATAAGAGCCAAAAAATATTACTCGAACCTGATTGGTCTAGTCTTATGAGGACTGTCTCTTCTCGAGAAGGTCGGGTGCCTCATTTTCTAGTAGATGGTAGTCACTAAAGACCTCTAAAACAGGTACTAGGATGCCCTTCTGTTTTAGGTAGTAAGGTTCAGGAAAGCCATACTGTGGGAAGTCATCCCCTTCTTTTAGGAATTGCACATTTAGGATACGAGGAAAAGGTTTGATTGAATAGACCGTAAATGGTGCGGTTCTCCTAGTTTGTATCTCCCACATAGCTTTGGCTATTTCCTTAGCGATTGCGTGATGGTGGCATGGAGGTCATCTCCATTGATGGTTACTACTTGCCCTTTAATGATCATATTGATTTTCTAATACACTTGTAGAGGGCATTGCTTGGTGGTTATGTAACCAAGGGCATCTTAGAAGCAGAGTTGAAGGTAGTTGGATTGTCTAAGAAATTAAAGTTGATGTTTTTCACCATAGGTCCGACATTGATCGGAAGAGTCACTATTCCCGAAGCTCTTCTTTTGGAGTTATCATAGGCTCAAAGATGAACAGTTTGGATGGAGAGTTGTTTATCTCTTATGCCTAACCTTTTGGCAGTTCTCCAAGGACGAGACACTTAAAGTGGATCCATTGTCTATTAAGGTTAGAAGGATAAACTTGTTAATGCAAGTTCCAGTTAAGTAAAGAGAATTGCTCGAGTGTAATGCCTTCTTTAAGTAAGTCCTTCTTTTCAAAATATGATGGTACCATCCCTATTATTGACCAATCGTACTACTTCTCAATTTTACTAAGTGCATCAGTCAAGGTCTTCTTATGCTTTGGGAAGCGAGATATGATTTCCAAATGGTGATATCATCTTTAAGTTTTTGAAGCTATTTAAGGATTAGGTCTTCCTCTATAGTAACTTCTTTTTCCTTCGGGGCTTGTTGAGTCTATTTTGGACCCATTGGTGTATTATGTCACCCAAGTCCGTTAAATAATTGGCTTTCTAAACTCTTTGGTTCTCCCCAAAAGTCATGTTCTTCTAAGGGTTGTGTGCCCCACATGTTATCATCACTATCGTCTTTTATCTTGTACACATCCTCTTCGTCACTTACCAACAGTCCATGAACTTATGGGTCTAGGAGTGGTGAGCTAGCAAGTGGTTTGAACTCATTGATGTCTTGAATGAAGGCGAGATGGATCCCATTGACTTAAAATGGGTTCGAGAGAAGAAAACTAAGGTATTGCTTAATAGATTCATGTTGTTGTTAGGTTTCGACCAGCTTAAGGGAGAGGAGTTCACCATTGCGGAACATGGTCTCCAACTTGTTCTTGAATGTCCAACATTGCTTTGTGTCATGTGCTCAAACACGATGATACTTATTAAAAAATTTCTATGTCACAGTTTTTCGACTTTCTCATAGTTTTGGATTATACTCTTGCAGGAGGCAACTCAATCTTCCTTTTCGACAATATACGGTCCAAGGCTTAAGCATATGTACTATCTATAGTAGTGTAGTCATTGTACCTATTAAGAGCATTGACATCTACAACCCTGCTAGTATTGCCTTGATTAATGGTTTTCTTGTCCATGGATTGATAATAACCTCTATATCCCGCCACGACTTTCGTGGTCGTGGTAGACAATTCTTCTTCTATCAGCATGCCTTCATCTCCAAGAGTTATGAAGCTCATGAATGGTAAGAACTTGAGGTATTGGTTATAAGTACAGTGAATGTTGAAGGTTTACTCTTAGAGAGATTAAGTCACCCTAGAGGGGGTGAATAGGGTGATGAAAGATTTTTAAGAAGAAGAAAAGTCTTTTGCATAGAATAGAATAAGAAACATATTTTGGGTCTAGATTAGACTCGAAAGTTAAAACACTCAGAACTACGTGCAAACCCTCTTGGAACATAAAACCTTGGACAGTGCCAATCCAAGGGCCAAGTCAAATCCGCTAATTGAATCCTCAATTACAAAGCACTTACTCTAACTAAAATTGCTCCCTTATACAATTCCTTTACAAGTTTTTCCTAGACTCGAAGTTCCCTTATCCGACCTAATACTTACTAATAGAGATAACCCTTAAAGTCAGGTACAATTCAGCTAAGTTAGCCCTTACAGCTCAGTCAAGGGACTTAGAAAGAAAGTAAAGGCTGTAAATGATTACATGACTTTCTTTACAACTTAGAAAGTAAGTAACAAAATACAGCTTTAGGAGTTGTAAGATGAACATTATGTAAGAATGCACAAATTTAGTGTTAAGCAATGTGTTTAGCAATCTTCAAGCCTTTGTGGAGTGGCTTCTATGTATAAGCACCAAGGTAGAATGACTATTGAGACTTATTCTAGATTGGTGAGCTTCATTAGCCGTTGTAACGGCTAGTCCGAGTCACTCGAAAAAGATCCTTTGAGATGTGAACATTGTGTAATCATCCTTGGCTCAAAACATGGTTCAATCATCTAGTGGTGATTAAAATATGGGGTGGAAACAACCGTTAGACTGAAAGGTGCACTTTTCCAATTTTGGAAACAAACAATCCTAGAACGGTGTCTAAGCCATGTTCGAAATGGTTAATCTCTCTCGCTGGATGTTTAATCGATAGAAACCGGTTGCTTTTGTAATTGAAAAGTAGATTAGGCTTGTTTAAACAATCTACAAAATAAAATCAAAGTGGTACTCAAAGTATAAAAATACTTTGGTCCAAGATTAGGCACGGATAATAATTACATCGAGTAATTAAGCACTTAATTATTTTCAGCCTAAAATATTAAAATTTTCTAACTCTACTATCTATTAGGTTCATTTTCCGTCTTGAGTCAATCCTTAAAATGATCAAGTGAGAAAGAATAAGATATAAGGATGCATAAACCTGATCAAGCAAAAAATTCTCCATAGATAAACCGACTTAGACATTAGAACTAACGTTGTAATATATTTTCACTTAAAACACGAAGTCGACATACGTAATAAAAGTGTTAGTGAGATTTTTACACATGTAGTAGTTCTGAGTTGTGTTTGAGTGGGTCGAAACATAGTTAAGAATGTTATGCTAAAAGACTTGTTTCGAGCGGGTCGAATAGGATAAAATCTTAGATAATGGCTTCTATAAAGCTCATAATGATTTATAATCAAAACCCTCAATCTCCCCTTTTTGATGAAGCACATTCCATACTAAAGATAGAAACTTGTCGGTTCAAAGAGTTATGTTTTCATAAAGAATTGATCAAATCATAAAATATTAAACCCTTAGATCGAAACATAACTCGTAACATGCTTCTTGATGTAATCGGAGCAAAGATCTTAGCAAGTCAAGTATTAAAGTAATAAGAATATATAACTCAGAAACAAATATGCTTAGAAATGGGCGAATTTCATTCATTGTGAGAAACATCCGTAGAAGAATAAAGTAAGATAAACTCGGAAAATAACAAAAGGGAAAAGGCTCCCCTAGACCAAACATCTATTTTTCTATCTTTTTCTCCCCTATGTATTTCAACAGAAAATATAACAAAAGGAAAAAACAAGTCATTATATAAGATTTTGGACAAAAGATAAACCGAGTGTGAAACTTAAGAGGGAGGGGCAGTGTTTCTCAAGGATGAAGAGTAAGCTATGCGTCTACGCCTATAAGATTGAGTTGAAGTAGTTGGGTGAGGCGATCGTAGAATGGGTACATTTGAAAGTAGAGAAATCCTGGTTCTATGAACCAAAGGCATATCGTTTTCTTCTTCTTCTTCTTCCTCAAAGACTGTCGCTGGTTGTGATATCGAGGCGGGGGCTTTGGATTGACTCCTCGGATGTTTCGGAGGATTCCGGGTCCTCTACTCGCCTTTGATCTTCTCTCTTTGAGCCGCTAAATCTGATCACGTTGTTACTTGATCACCTTCTTGAGTTCAATAATCAACTCTTGACCCTCCTTTAGTTAAGTATGAGCCTGGGTTTGCATCAAAGTCAAAGTTGCGATGTAAGCCTGGAAGGCCCGAAGAGTTGTTTTTAAGTCTAAGACCGAAGAAGCAAACTTGTTGGCCACTTTTTCAAGAAGCTCACCGAGAGGGAGCAGGCAAAGAAGTAGAGGTCCGGGAGGTAGGAGTGGAACCTCGAGAGTCGTCTCGAGTCTAAGGTGGAGGAGGAGTAGGATGTAACTCAAACGAATGAACTTAGACACTAGGTTTAACTTCCTCGTATCCCGCACTCCATAAGCTCATTCCTACCAAGACAAACAAGCAAGTTCCGAGCAATCGTTTAGGTCGAAGGGAGAGGGATTTCAAACCGATTCAAAACAAGTAGTTAGAAGAGCCTTGAAAGGATATGGCGCCGACTTCATAGAATCAGCAGGCATAGTTGCCATATGCCCCAAAATGAAAGGAAAGAGGTCTACTTCATAGACGTCGAGAAGGTCATAGAGAACCTCGAGAATTTTGGAGTTTGGGTTCTCTTTTGACCGAGTGACGAGAAAAGAAAGTTCTCATCGAATAAAATATAGAAGCCTGGCTTCGGCTTCATCTTAGGCACAAAAAGTTCTTTCGGGATTGAGGAGGCTCTTTAGCATATTTGTGAAAGAAATCATAAGCGATTTCATTCAACGAAACAGGATTGGAGTTGAGAAAGAGAGTCTTCACAATAAAAGATTGTGAAGTAAGCCCATATTGATTCCAACGGTCTTACCTTGAACGAGAGAAGTGATGACGCCTTTGTAGGGAGTCATGTGAGTGTAGAACTCAGGACCAGTGTCCGGGTAGATGTACCCGCAGAAACAAAGATAGTTGTACACACTTGGTTTTGGTGATGTGTTTCAACCAGGAGAAGGAGGTTTTAGGGAAGACCTTATCGTCCGTAATGAAGTGTTGGGGGACAAATTGTTTTGGTCCTTCCGAGGTAGGCTCTTTACCTTTTCCTTGTGAAACCTCGGCATGGGTAGATTTGGTTATGGCCTTCTCGGTGGCCTAGCCTTCTTCCCGAGCAACTCTTCTCTTAGGCATGGTTAGAGAGTAGACATTGAGAGAGTGAAACAAGAGAAAGAGTAGAGAATAGAGAACATTGAGAATCGGAGAGAGCGGTGAGCACGAGTTAGCTAGAGAATTTTAAAAGCAAAGAGTGCGAAAGAACAAGCAAAAGGTAGGTAAAGTGGAGAAAAGGAAGTCGGCGGTGCTATTTATAGGAAGAAAAGGCCTCCAACCAACTTTTTGACTCAGCTACCAAGCAATGGTTATCGGACCATTGATTCTATCAGCTAGAGAATCGACTACTTTCTCCAACAACTTTCTTCCAACGGCTAGTTTCTATTGACTGTTCGTGTGACACATAGAGAGAAAAAGAGCAGAAAGAGTTTTCAAAAGCATTTATGAGATTCTTGATTTATCTAGAGATGACCTCGGAATATTGATGTCCATTTTGCTCATAATCCGAGTGTGACTCAATAAGGTGTCCCAATGACTCGGAACACTCGGAAAATTTATAACTCATAGCTCATTCTCATTCTAAGTCAACTTATCCATTTGTTATGTACTCAAGCCATATAGCACTCAATTATGCGATAATAAATCATGCAATAAATCACATGATCATGCATTAATTATGCCAAGTTTATTCCTAATAAAACAAAACTGATCTTTACTCGGAGGCTTAGTGAAAATATAAGCTAACCGAAATTTCGGAGGAATAAACTCAAGTTTAATATCACCTTTTTCAGAATTGTCTCTTAGAAAATGATACCCGAGATCAATATGTTTTATCTTTCAGTGCTAAACTGCATTCTTGGTGATACTGATTGCACTTTGATTGTCATACTTAATTGAGACAGATGTGAATGATAAGCCAAGATCCTTCAAGTGTTGCTTGATCTAGAGAATCCGAGAACTGGAAGCTCCAGCTGCAATGTACTCAGCCTTAGCGATTAATAGAACAACCGAGTTCTCTTTCTTTGAGTGCTAGGAGATAAGCGATTGACCTAGAAACCGACATGCACTTGATGTGCTCTTTCTATTAACCTTGTATCCACTATAGTCAGCATCCGAGTATCCAGTGAGAGTCGGTTCGAGTTATTTGAAAACCATAGACCATGATTTTGAGTCCCTGTAAGATATCTAAAGATTCTCTTCACCTCGGTGAGATGTGATTCCTTAGGATTAGGTTGAAATCTTACACAAAAGAAGACACTAAATATGATATCTAGCCTACTAGATCTGAGATAGAGTAGAGATCTAATCATACCTCTATAGATCTTCCGATATACATCTTTATCTTTCTCGTTTGAGTCCAGTTTCAAACTGCAACTCATAGGTGTTGCTGCATGCTTCACATCTTGTAGCTTGTATTTCTTCAATAAATCCTTGGTGTACTTAGATTGATTGACATAGATGCCATCCTTGTCTTGTTTGATTTGCAGACCTAGAGAGAAATTGAGTTCCCCATCATACTCATTTGGAACTCCAATCTCATTAACTCGAGAAATTGTTGACATTGAGTTTCATCGGTATCTCCAAAGATAATATCATCAACATATATCTGAAAGATAAGAAAACCATTTCCTTAGTTTTTGTGAAAAGTGTTTTGTCAATGTGACCTCTTTTGAAATCATTTTTAACCAAGAAATTGCTTAGTATTTCATACCAACCTCTGGGAGGTCGTTTAAGACCATAAAAAGCCTTTTGTAGTTTGAAAAGATGATTTGGCAATTCTAACTTTTCAAATCAAGGGGGTTGCACAACATAAACTTCTTCATGAATATAACCATTGAGAAATGCACACTTAACATCTATTTGATAAAGCTTAATGTTCATGCTAGATGCAAATTCTAAAAGAATTCTGAATGCCTAAATCCTAGCAACAGGTGCAAAGGTTTCCCCACAATCAATTCCCTCTTCTTGGTATACCCATTAGCATTTAATATAGCCTTATTTGTGACAAACAACCCTTCCTCATCCAGTTTGTTCTTGAAAACCCATTTGGTTCCTATCACTCGGGTGGTTAGAAGGTTGTTCGGTCAAAGTCAAGACTTGGTTTTCTTTCAAATTGATTTAGCTCTTCTTGAATGGCTTCTACCCATTCAAGTTCAGTTAAGGGTTCTAGTGCATTTTTAGGTACTCGTTAATGATATGAATGTAGAAAATGCACACAGAGTTTGTAAAGAAGAACAAGTTCTTACCCTGTTGTTTATATCGGAAAGAATATTCTCAGGTGGGTGGTTAGATGTATATTTGAAAGCTCTACCTATCCTCCGGTGTACCAAGTTTGTTAGTTAAACATGCTGATCTGCAATTTGTTGCTCTTCGATATTCTGAGCTGGCTCTTGAACTTGTTTATTTTGAGTCACGATATTCGAGTTGGCTCATTCTAACTTACCTCGGTTCTTCTATTTTGACTCTTTCTTAGCTCGGCTTCAAGCAGTGTCATCTTTATCTCTCCTAAGCTCGAGATATGAGAAGGTGGATTCACTTATCCTGCCAAGGTCAATCTGATCAAAGACAATGCGGATAGTTTCTTCCACTTTGTTAGTCCTTTTGTTAAACATACGATAAGCTTTACTATGAGATGAGTAACCATGAAATACACTTTCATCCGATCTAGCATCAAATTTAGTAAGATGTTCCTTACCATTGTTATGCATAAAGAATATACATCTAAATGGTGTGAAGTAGGAGATATTGGGTTTCATTCCACTTGTAAAGCTCATAGGGTGTCTTCTTCGGGATGGGTCCGATGAGGCATCCGTTGAGTGTATAATTTGTTGTGGTAATCGCCTCAACCTAAAAATAGTAAGGTAAATCATTTTCAATGATCATAGTCCTTCCTATTTCTTCAAGAGTTCTATTCTTTGTCTCCACTACTCCATTCTGTTAAGAAGTTCTTCGTACGGAGAAGTTGTTGGAGATGTCATTCTTGTTACGTAAATTTACAAATTTTGAGTAATCGATCTCCTTTCCATAGTTTGTTTGAATCATTCCGATCCGAGTTTGAGACTGCACTTGAATTTTCATGCGGATCTTAGTGAACTCTTTGAAGGCTTAATTTTTGTTCCTTAGAAAGCACACCGAGGTAAATCGTTAATAGTAATCAACAATAAGCAGCCCATATGATTTAGCTCCAAAGCTTTTACAAGGAATTTCACCCCACAAATCTATATGGACAAGCTTAAGCATTTTGGATGTAGACATAATTTTGAGTGGTTTGAAAGATGATCGGACTTGCTTTCCTTTTGTGCATGAATCACAGATTTTATCTTTCTTAAATGCACAGATTAGTTAAACCCCTAACCAATCTATGAGATGCAAGTTTCTTGATGGTATGCATGCTAATATAATTTTGTCTACGATGCCATGTCCATGAATCATCATTCACGGATGCTTTCAAGCATCATAAATTCTTACTAGAATATGAAAGAGGGATAGTATAAGTGTTACTTAACCTCATACCTAAGAGCCTTGTCTCTTTAGTGGCTGCATAAAAAATATAGCAATTGGTCTCGAGTGAACCTTACCTCTTGTGCTTTGTCACATAACCGATAAATGTTAAGGAGATTGTACTCTTGATATTTTGAGTGTGGCAGCAAAGAACACATAGTTAAAGATAGTCCAAAGAAGAAGAAATACAAAAGAATAAAAAGGATATGGTAGCCACCTGGAGTGATAATGAGTTAGAAGAAGATGATGACACTAATGGTGAATCAAAGTGTGTAATGGCTCCATCGGACTTTGAAACTAGATCCGACTTAGAA
Organism: Talinum fruticosum; assembly: GCA_021018815.1. NCBI lineage: Eukaryota > Viridiplantae > Streptophyta > Magnoliopsida > Caryophyllales > Talinaceae > Talinum > Talinum fruticosum. The sequence continues at coordinate 662,619 of JAITYX010000120.1, read as the reverse complement.
AGTGAAGCATCAAATATTGAGGAGACAGAACCTCCGGAGGTAATGAATTACATTCTCAAATTCTCAAAGCAAGATCTTGCTAGATATATTTTTACTTTGGAGGAGAAGTCCAATTCTGAATCTTCTTAATTTAAAGAGAAATTAAAGTCTTTAAATGTTGCAAACAACTCTTTGATAAATGATTGAGAAAAACTAAGGTAGAACCTCGAAGGTGCTTGAGACTAATAGTCAAGATAATAAGAGTGAGTTTGAGTGCCCCAGAACAAAAAATGAGTAGTTGAAACAAAAGCTCAATGAGTCTTAGGAGTTGGTTTTAAATCTCACTCAAGGTAAGAAAAACCTTGATTTCTTACTTGGTTCCCAATGTGTCTCCTTTCGAAAAGAAGGACTTGGTTACAATCGTTGAAGAGGCGGACAATTCGTACAAAAGTAATTTCAAAACTTATTCTAGAATTATTAAGTTAAGAAAGGATGAGTATGGTCTCATTCATCCACATGTCTAGAGGTTGAAGACTCTTCTAAGAACTTGAGAATCCCCAAAATACAAGGACTAACTCTTACAGAATTGATCCCTTAGACAATTCAATACTAGTTTTCTTAGACACAAAAATTCCCTTATCTATTTTAGTACTTCCTAAATGAGATAACCTTTACGCTTAAAGACAACCGAAGCTGAGTTAACCCTTACTACTCGGTTAAGGGACTTTACATAGAATTGAAGTGGGTAATAGTGATTACAAGACTTATCCTTTTCAACTCAGAAAGTAAGAACTTAAGTACATAGTTGAAAGCTAATTATTGAGAGAGTAATATCTAAATAAGTATTCAGCAATAAGTTTGTCTGTCAATCTTCGAGTCTTGTAGGATGGCTTCTATTTATATTCAGCAAGGCGAGTAGCCGTTGCGATCGAATCTGGACTGGGATGGTTCATTAACCATTGTAACGGATAGTCCAAGTCTCTTAGAAAAGGAGCCATTGCAAATATGAACGTTGTGCTTTGGTCCTTGGCTCAAAAGGTGTCCAACCAACTAGTTGTGACTGAAATGCGGGGTGGAAACAGATCGTTGGATTCAAAGTTGAAGTTTACCTCTAGAATTGTATATCGAGTCTCATAATCTAAGAATTTCTTATCTAGATAATACACTGCATACTCTTCCTTTCCATCGAGTTGAGCTAACATGGTTCCATTGTATTTTATATCGTAGCGACGTATAGGAGTAAAGACTTCCCTTGTTGGGGCGGAACTAGCAGTAGTGGACTCGGAAAAATAATCCTTGACCTTCTCGAATGCTTTTTGGAACTCTTCATCCCAAATTGGCTCAACTCTTTTTTAAGCTTTTGAAGATAGGTTTACGAGACAGTCGGTTTTGATTTGATATGACTAATGTACTCGTAAACTTCCTAAAAACTTCGTATCTCCTTCTTTGTCTTCGATTGTACAATTTCTTTGATGGCTTTGATCTTGGATGGATCAAGTGCACTTCCTCTAAGACTAACTACATAGCCTAGTAGTTTGCCTCAAGTTACCCTCGAAGGAACAGTTTTGTGGGTTAAGGCGCATGTTATACTTTTATGGTCATTCCAACAATTTTATAAGGCTAGGTAGGTGCCCTGCCCTATCCTTGGACTTAATGTTCATGTCATCTACATAAACTTCACCTTCTTTATGTATCAGGTCATGTAGTAATGTTTTGGTTGTCCTTTGACACGTAACTCTAACATTCTTGAGCCCAAAAGGAATTACTACGTAATAGTATGTCCCCTATTGAATGATGAAGGTCGTTCTTTCCATATCTTCTTTAGCCATATTCATCTGATTGTACATAGCATAGCCGTCCATGAACGAGAGAAATGCATGTCTTACTCGTGTTATCTACTAGAATGTTGATATGAGGCAACGGGAAGCCATCTTTACGACTTGCGTTATTTAAATCCCTAAAATTGACGCACATTAGAACACTACCATCTTTCCTTGAAACTAGCAATATGTTTGCTACCCACCGAGGGTAGTGGATGACTTTGATGAAGCCGGATTCTAATTGCTTATGGACCTCTTCCTTAATTTTCACGCATTCAAGTTTCATTCTTCTAATCTTCTACTTAAACGGATTTGGCATCTTTGTAGAGTGAAATTCTATAATCCGCTATATTTGGATCTATCCCCGACATATCTTTGTAGGACCGTGCAAAGAAATCTATAAATTCGGTAAGGAGCGAAGTGAATTACTTCTGCTCTTCAAGCATTCACTATTTTTCCCAATTTTCACCTCTTGCGGTTGATTTGCTAATCCTAAGTTAATTATTATTATTTCCTCTATTGTTGGTCGACGATTCCCAAGATTTTCCATTGGTGAGTGATTTTAAAGATTTTCTATAGCTTTTATTAATTCTTTAGGGATTTCTTGTTCATCGTTAGAGGCAAAGCAATTAAGAATAGGAGGAGGAAAAGAGTAAGCGGAAAGAATCATCTTATTGAATGAAGGAATAAGTACATCAACCTCAAAAATAGAAATTGCAAATTTAAAAGATGAATTAATAGAAATGGAAATAGAAATAACAGCCCTAGTCCTAGATTGAGAAATTGAATGCTCTCCTAGAATGACAAACACATTATTGGCCTCCCTTAGCATCAATCCAAGTAATATGCTTGGACCCTTTGATGTCGACGTCGGTGATGAACTTGGACGGATTAAACTACGGGTGCAACATGGCTTGGGATAGTGTCGAAAGTGAATTCCCCTCTAGATTTGCTCTTGTTAAAACTCGTTTGGACCAGTATTATGCACGGAGTAATGTAATACTCCTTAATAAATTATGAACTAAAAAAGTAAATATTTCATAATTACATTTATAAATGAGATTAATAATTGAAAATGCTACAATCACTATAAAAAAATATGGTATGCTTCCACCCTTATCTAATTACACATGATTGAGTGTGGCAAAAAAAAGCAAAAATGAGTTGCTCGAAATCATTTTCACACATAATAATGTGAAAAAATATAACCACTCTTGTAAGAGTGGTAGTAACCTATTAAGGTATATCCATGTATATTAAGAGTGGTAATTTACATCTCTTGAAAAAATGATTACTTATCATGGATAATAAGCGTGGCCGATAATGAGCGTGACAGCTTATTTTGAGATAATTGAAATACATAAAAAGAATTTTTTTCGGATTGGACAATTTATGATAATCATATAAGTCAAACACTAAATATACAATCAAAAAGAAATTTTTTAAATAAATAATTGAAAAGAATTTTTATAAAAATTAAACACATAGAGGAAATATTTTTATGCAAATTTTCGATTTCTCGCTCTTTTATAGCATAATGCCCAATATATTGAAAAAATCAAAATAAGAAATAAACCTCAAATCTTAAACTCTAATCTCGTTTTCTCTCTTATTTTCTCGCTTAATCAGTAAATTTCACATGTGCCCGCTATACCTGGCAATCGGGTCATCCGGTTCGGGTTTGGTTCGGGTTAGTTTGGTTCGGGTTAACTTCGGGCCGATCTTGTTCGGGTTCGGTTCGGTTTCGAGTTCGGGTCAACTTCGGTCGATCTCGTTCGGTTTCGATTCGGGTCAACTTCGGTTCGGTTCAACTTCGGGTGAATCTCTTCAGCTCAAGTTCGGGTTAATTTCGGATCGGATCAACTTTGGGTCGTAATTGGGTCACTTTTTGGGTCAAAATCGATTCAAAATTGTACCCACCAAAAAAATGTACCACTATAGGCACAAAAGTCCATCCCGAGAAACCGAAAAAAAATGTGGGTTGGGTCACTTTTATTCGGGTTAAATCGATTTGGGTATGATTCGGTTCGGGTCGGTTCGGTTTCGGTTTAGGTCATTTCGGTTCGGGTCGGAATCGGGTTCATTAGATTTCGGGTCGGTTCGGTTCGGGTCGGTTCGGGTCATATCATTTCGGTTTTGGGTCAAAATCGGTTCAACTATTTCGGATGTCGGATCGGTTTGGGTTTCGGGTCGTTCGGGTTGACCCCTTCGGTTCGGGTCGGCTTTGCCGTGTCTAGTGCCCGCTTTATATCTTTTTTTCTTAATGTTGTTTAAAGAAAAGTAAAATAAAATAAAACCGAAAAAAATCACCTTAATGAACAGAACCCTAATTTGAAGATGAACTAAGTATTTTTAATCCAGAGGAAGATCTATGTTAGGGCAACCGCGGTCACCCAACCCCCATCCTTTCGAGAGAAAAACATGGCATAAAGAGTAAATAAATAATAATATATTTTAATTAACCCTAGTTAATTTCAAAATGAATTTTTTAGCTTAACTGGTGACATCCTAAGTGTCTATATCGGTGGTAGAAGTTGCTTCAAGCGCAAGCTGGTAATAGGAAAAAAAAAAAGACTCACTCAAGGGGTAATATGTCCATAGATATAAGTATGGCGAGTGATGTTGTTTTCTTTGGGTATAAATGTGTGGTTAAAGACGACTCTCATCCGACTTATTTAGTGTGTGGAATATTTGTCCACTCATACCATTTCCACACTTAACATAAGTATGGTAAAAGCGTGGATGCATGTCGTATAGCGAAAATGATAGAATAGAGACAAAATTAAAAAGTAAGTGGAAAGACAAAGAAACTCATGATCCAAACAAATCAAATTAGATAAAAAATTACATATTAAAAATTAAAAATATTAAATAAGTAGTTAAACTCATACCTTAATCATATCGGACCTCCTCCAATTGACCGACCCTCGCTAGTTCAATCACTTTCAAAACTTAAAGCCACTAATTAAAAATTAGTTTGAAACCGATACCATGTTCTTTAGTCACCTCAACCACATTTTCCTAGCAAATTAATAAACCAAACAATGACAGAAGCTATTGTTACATCTTTGCAATACATATTTTATTTTTTAGTAGAAAGGAAGAACAAATTATCTCATCTAATGAAATATCTTATTCATCCACCAAAAATATATAATTAAATATATATTGTTCACTTTGATAGTTATCTCATTAGATTTAAGTCGAGTCAAAATTTAAATTCACAAAGGCAAAAAAATATAACTTGTGATTCTCAAATGTAAATCAAATAAAACCAAAATTTGAAATAATATAGATTATACTTTTTAGGTTAAAAATATTGGTGGATTAACCTTAACACCGTTAAAAATAATAGAATATCCTTTACTTGTTTTCTAAAATATTATTCTATAATTTATCTTAAATAAAATTACTCTTAATTACATCCCTTTTTAAAATCATTCAATATACTTTTTTTCATCAATATATTTTTTTGAATTTTTCACGGGTTTTTACTAATAATTGATGTGGGAATGAATTACATTGATTGATAATAGGATAGATATCTCAGTAATTTTATATTAATTTTATTTTGAATCCTAATATATTTTAATTTTTAGATTATTTTTCTATTTATTTATTTTTATTTTTGGTCAAATTGTTAGAAGTTGGATAAAATTAGTTTCCTTTGGTTAATTTTATTTTTTTATATTATTATAGGTTTTAGTTAGAGTATTAATATCTTAGTATTAATTTTCTTAGTTTTTATGATTAATTTAATTATTTTTTTGATTTATTTTCTAATTTAGTTTAAAGCAAGTTTTTAATTTAATAAATTTATAAATTCAATTTTTATATTTTAATTTTAGGTTTTTAGCATATGTTTTGGTCCAAAAAGTAGTTTTAATATTCTATTAATTTAATTATTTATTTTCATATGTATTGTAGTGTAATTGATTATTTGTTTAACTTTCTATTTTAGATTATGTTTTATTTTTCTGTTTTAATTGTGTTTAATTTTTCTGAAAAATTAAAAAAAGTATTTATGTTTTTAATTCTGTCCAGAATTTTAATTTAGTTCATTATATAATTTTCTGTAATTTTTATTTGAGATATTAACATTTACCTTCCTCGAGGTATTTGGAAATCATATTTACACCCTTAAGGTATTAATATATATTTTTACCCATCCTGACCGGAGTAGTTAATATTTGAGTTATACATTGACCATTGTTCTTAATAATAGAAAACATCCAAATACGGTAAGTGTGCTGATGTGGCATAAGAAAATGAGGTAAAGTACCAAAATTGCCCTCTTTGCACTAAAGCGCCAATAACTAATGGGGGTAGCATAGTCATTTTATTTAAAAAATTAGGGACAAACTTGTCCTTTTACATTTCCAATTAGCCTCCTACTGCTTTTTTATCTTAAATATTTTTTTATCTCTAAACCTAGGGTGGGTAAAAATTTATACCAATACCTGGAGGGTGTAAAAATGATTTTCAAATACCTCGAGGAGCTAAATGTTAATATCTCATTTTTATTTATTAATTTTCTGCTCAATTTGGTTTTATTTTATGTTTTATATTTTTTAAAATTAATAAGACTAATTATTTACTGTTTAATTTTTAGATTTAGATTAAATAATTTTATAATATTATATTTATTTTTAAGCAAGGGGATCCAATATTACCTTGATACAGTCTACTTTTAAAGGAAACCTTTTTTTTTTCTTTCGATGAATTTTATCATTTATTTAATTATTTACATCAATGATTTATTTTTAATGAACAAATAATTTTTATGGTTGAGACTACACCAAACTCCTACAATTACTCTTGTTGTAATATTTAGTCTATTTAAAAAGATTACTATTATATTTTTTATAGATTTATTTTAATATATGAAGGAGAAAAAAAATACTAATGAGACTTTATTATCGGATACAAGAAAAAAAAGGAGGATAGTCCACTTATAAAAGGATTTTTTTATTTGGATAAACTATATTATATATTTATTTATTTAATTATTTATATCAAGGACTCATATTTAATGGAAAAATAATTTTTATTGTTAAGATTACCCTAATCTCTTACAATCACACTCATTACAATATTTAACCAATTTAAAAATACTACTATTATATATTGCATAAATTATTATTATTATTATTATTATTATTATTATTATTATTATTATTATTATTATTATTATTAGAGTCCATAGATGAGTGGAAACTTTTTTTTTTAAATGATAAATTATTTAACTTTTTATTGGACGAAACTCCTTAATTCACTCTCGTGTCGCCATGTCATACTTTTGAAAATATTGCTATTATATAGTATGTAGATAACAACAACAAAATGTTACTCTGAGCTAGATTGGTATTATTATCATTATGATTATTATGATTATTATTATTATTATTATTATTATTATTATTATTATTATTATTATTAGTATTATTATTATTATTATTATTATTATTATTATTATTATTATTATTATTATTAAAGTCTATAGATGAGTGGAAACTTATTTTTTTAAATGATAAATTATTTAATTTTTTATTGGACAAAACTCCTTAATTCACTCTCGTGTCGCCATGTCATACTTTTGAAAATATTGCTATTATGTAATATGTAGATAACAACAACAAAATGTTACTCCGAGCTAGATTGGTCTAGTCTTATGAGGATCTGTCTCTTCTCTAGGAGGTAGGGTGCCTCCTTTTCTAGTGCATGGAAGTTACTAATGACCTCTAAAACAGTACCAGGATGCCCTTCTCTTTTAGTTGTAAGGTTCAAGCAAAGCCATAGTTTGGTGATAGCCTAGCCCAAACTTATAGTTATTGATGGGTTCAAGGGTGGAAAGATGGGTGGTATACCCTCTTACCTATAGTTAAGCTAGTAAAATACCCCTTCTTCCTTAACATCGAGTGGACACTAAGGTTGAAATAACGATTAAAGTTGAAAGGTGCTTCATCCTTGTCTAACACATAGAGCTCCTCAACTTCGGCGTCGTGTTCCATTCGACGACAGTACTCTTTAGAGGTGATGGTGGCACGAAGGTTGTCTCCATTGATGGTTACTACTTGCCTTTTCCTGATCATATTGATTTTCCGATGCGGTGTAGAGGGAATTGCGTGGTGGTTGTGTAACCAAGGTTATCCTAGAAGGAGGTTGAAGGTAGTTTGATTGTCTATGACTTAGAAGTTAATTTTTCTCCACAAGTCCGACATTGATCGGAAGAGTAACCTTTCCAAAAACTATTGTTTTCGAGTTATCATAGGCTTGAAGATGAACAATTTGATTAGAGAGTTGTGCCTCTCGATGACTAACCTTTGGCGGTCCTCCAAGGATAGACATTTAAAGCGAGATCCATTGTCTACTAAGGTTAGAAAGATAAACTCATTAATGCAAGTTACAGTTTAGTAAAGGGAATTGTTACGTGCGATGCCTTCTTCATGTAAGTCTTACTTGTCAAATGTGATGGCACCATCCCTATTATTGACCAATCGCACTACTTCCTCGGGCATAATTTAAAGAGAGACCCCAGTTTTGCTAAGTGCATCAATCAAGGTCCGCTTATGCTTTTGGACGATAGATATAAGTTTCTAAATGGTGATATCATCTTTAAGTTTTTGAAGTCTGTTTCGAGATTGGGTCTTTCTCTATAGTAACTTCTTTTTCCTTTGGGGCTTCTTTAGTCTGTTTTTGACCCATTGGTTTATTATGTCGCCCGAGTCTCGTAAGCAATGGGATTTCGAACTCTTTAGTTCTCCCCAAAAGTCATCTTTTTCGAGGGTGGTGTGCCCCATGTGTTATCATCACTATCATCTTATACATCCTCTTCATCACTTACCAACGAGTCCATGAATGTATAGTTATATGAGAGGTAAGCTAACAAGTGGTTGGAACTCATTGATGTCTTGAATGAAGGCAGATGGATCCCATTGACTTAGAATGGGTTCGAGAGAAGAAAACTAAGGCATCGCTGAACCGATTCGCGTTGTTGTTAGGTTCCTGAGCGGCCTTAGGGAGAGGGAGTTGACCATTGCGGAACATGCTCTCCAACTTGTTCTTGAATGTCCAACATTGCTTTGTGTTGTTTCCTCGTACACGATGATACTTACAAAAATTTTCTAGGTCACATTTTTTTATTATTTCACAGTTTTAAATTATACTTTTATAAGAGACAACTCAATCATCCTTTTCGACAATAGACGATCCAGGGCTTCAGCATACGTAGTATCTATAGTAGTGTAGTCATTGTAACTCTTAAGGGCATTGACATCCGTAACCCTACTAGTATTGCCTTGATTATAGGTTTTCTTGTCCTTGGATTGATAATTTCCTCTATATCCAACCACGACTTTTGTGGTCGTGGTAGAAAATTCTTCTTCTATGAGCATGCCTTAATCTTTGAAAGTTGTGAAGCTCATGAATTGTAAGAATGTGAGGCGTTGGTCATAAGTAGGCTGAAGGCTAAAGGTTTGCTCTTGGAGAGGTTAAGTCATCTTAGAGGTGGGGCAAATAGGGTGATGAAAGATTTTTGAGAAAAAAAGAAACTCTTTTGCATATAACAGAATAAGAAAGAAATACTAAGTCTCGATTGCACTCAAAAAGTTAAACACTCAGAAATACATGAAAGCCCTCCTGCAGTAAAAAACCACGGCCAGTGCTAATCCAAGCACCAAGTTAAATCCACTAATTTAATCCTCAATTACAAAGGACTTACTCTAACTAGAATTGCTCCCTTATACAATTCCTTTATAAGTTTTTCCTAGACTTAGAAGTTCCCTTATCCGACCTAGTACTTCCTGACTGAGATAACCCTTACAGTCAAGTACAATTGAGCTGAGTTAGCCCTTACGGGGTCGGACAAGAGACTTAGAAAGAAAGTAAAGACTATAAGTGATTACAAGACTTTCTTTACAACTCGGAAAGTAAGAAAACACACTTTAGGAGTTGTAAGATGAAGATTGTGTAAGAATGCACTAAGTAAGTGTTAAGCATTGTGTTCAGTAATCTTGAAGTCTTGCAGAGTGGCTTCTATTTATGAGCACTAAAGCGGAATGACGGTTGAGACTCGTTATGGACCGTGAGCTTCATTAGTGTTGTAACGGCTAGTTTAAGTCACTCGAAAAAGATTCGTTGAGATGTTTACATTGTGTAGTGATCCTTGGCTCAAAACATGGTCCAATCCACTAGTGGTTATTGAAATATGGGGAGGAAATAAGCGTTAGACTCAAAGCTATAGTTTTCTAGATTTGGAAACAAACAACCCTTATACGTAGTCTCGGCTATGTCCGGAAAAGGTTAATCTATGTCCGATGGTGTTTAACAGTTAGAAATCGGTTACTTTTGTAATTCAAAAGTATATTAGCCTTGTTTAAACAATATATAAGAGCAAATCAAACAACGGGTTCTAAGCAATCGTTTGGGTCGGACGGGAGAGGGATTTGAACCGATTCAAAACAACGAGTCAGAAGAGCTACGAAAGGATATGGCGCCGACTTCTTCGAATCAGCGAGCGCAGTTGCCATCTGCTCTAAAATGAAAGGAAAGAGGTTTACTTCATAGCCATCGAGAAGGTCGTAGAGAACCTTGAGAATTTTGGAGACGGGGTTCTATTTTGACGAGTGATGAGAAAAGAAAGTTCGGTTCAAAATAAAACACATAAGCCTGGCTTCGACTTCATCCGAGTCACGTAAAAGTTCTTTCGGACTAAGGTGGCTCTTTAGTGTATTTTTCAAATAAATCATTAGCGATTTCATTGAACGAAACAGGATTGGAGTTGAGAAAGAGAGTCTTCACAATGAAAAGATTGTCAAGTAAGCCTAGATTGATTTGAACGGTCTTACCTCGAACGGTTGAAGTGATGATGCCTTTGTTGGCGATCATGTGAGTGTAAAACTACGGCACAAGGTGCAGGTAAATGTACTAATAGAAACAAAGATAGTTGTACACACCGGTTTTGGTGATGTATTTCAACCAGCGAAGGAGGTATTACGGAAGATCTTGTCATCTAGAATAAAGTGTTGGGTGACAAAGTGTTTTGGTCTTTACGAGGTCGGCTGTTTGCCTTTTCCTTGCCAACCCTCAGCACGAGTAGATTTGGTTCGACCTTCTTGGTGGTTGAACCTCATTCCTGAGTAGCTCTTCTCTTAGGCATTGTTAGAGAGTAGAGATTGAGAGAGTGAAGCGAGAGAAAGAGTAGAGAACATAGAAGATTGAGAATTAGAGAGAAAGAGGGTGAGCACGAGTTAGCGAGAGAATTTTGAAAGCAAAGAGAGCGATAACGCAAGCAATAAGTAGGTAAACACTACTACGGAAACTACTTTTAACGATAGTTAAAGCACTACTATTGCAACTACTTTTAACGACAATTAATCGGCGTCGTGTATTTAGGCATCGTTGTATGTATCACCTTTTACTACGGTTTAAAACCGTAGTCATAGGTAAACATATGGCAACGGTTTCTTCATCTTAAGCTGTCATCATAGGCCTTCCTCTATAATCTAGAATAACTATAATATATATACCTATTCCTTTATTTGGTTGTATACAAACTCTACCCAACCTTATTTTAAGTCGATGATCAATTTATATCGTATAGGGAGTGAGTGGCTTCTTTCCTAGGAAATATTATAACCAATGTTATAAAAGACATATTAATTAGGTCGAGTGCAAGTGTTAATCAAGCTGAAAAAGAATATATAATAATCAATTACAAGTGCAACTATACCTCTTTTGGATTAGAATGCTTTCCGAGTTTGGTCACAATCTCTTTCATGTACTTGGAGAATGCGAAGCCGCACTCCACATTCCCCGAGTTATTTATAGGACTACAACAATAAAATAGATTCGCAACACATAGAGAATTAATTAGTACTTACGTATCTAGTAAGTAATATGAAATGAAAAACATCTAAAGTAGACTCTAATAACCAAGAGAACCTCACCTTAGCAGGGACAATTAGTGGTTGTACTTTCTTATTCACTCGTTTATCCTTGACGCCTCTACCAAAATAATAACGGACTAGAGCACTATTTTTCAATTGGAAAAATAAATTCAAGTTAGATAAACCATTAAACGATTCCTAATTAACAAAACAGACATAAAATGATTAAAAGTATGTACTCACACCTCGACAACGTCCTTGATATCTTCCCCACATCATGACCCGGAGGATAAAGGATGTAGGCCATATTAGCCCTTGGGTATACGGCAACAAGCATCCAATGGTGGCTACAAATAACACATTTTTATATAAGTACGCATAACACCATATAAAAACTTCATCAGTTAATTAGTTCATTATTTGTCGACTTACCTCTAATTGAACGCCGTCGAAACAATGTTTTATCATTCGCAACATCTTTCATGACGTTGAAGATATAGGAGACTCGTTCATCACTATACAGCCCAGCTCCTTGAATAACGAAAGTAGGGTTCGAAACCGTACTGAAGTCCTTTCTAATTTCATGCAACCACCTTACATATTATTATGTAGTTAGAAACTGAAATTAATTAGAAAAAAACTGATTATGAATATATTAACTCACATCATGCTAAGCGTAATAGCGGATAAGCCGATTTCCTCCATGCACAAAAATGGCGAGTATGTTGTCCGGGAAGACAAAGACCGACATATCCGCTTCACGTAGCCCAAACACGTGACTCGGCGTGCTACAAATGATCCGGTCCTCTGTTGATAGAGTTTGCACATAACTATCAAGAGTAGCATAGCAATCCGTGCGAGACTCGTCAATGGATTTGAAAGGAGACTTCTTCGGACAACGAACGGGCGCCACCGATGCCCTTAATCCAACTCTTGGATCCGTCCCCGATATCCTAGTCAATAATCAATACAAAATTGAGAAATATATATAGGTGATTCTAACAACAACTAAATCTTGTACTTTTAATATAAATGAATTACCGTAGTGTGGATGACCAAACTCTTGGGCCAACGAAGAAAAGCACCGATCTGCGTCGTGAACAAGGTGGAGGTCCACTCCCCGATTGGCAACTCACACTCACCTTTCCCATGTATGGCCTCTTTGACACTCACCCTCACCTCATTAGCGGTAAGGGGTGTCCCTTAAATGACAAAATCTATCCTCTATAGGAAAACAACACTAATGCCACAACATGCTCTAGGGAGGGTGATGAAAAACTAACTTGCAAGTCGGCGGTTGCATAAGAATAAGTAAGCATTTGACATGGAAGTTAAATAACCTAAAAACCCTAAAAATAAACAGGACGAGTTTCCCCTTAGAAGTAACCATTTTCCCAAGACAACAACCCTCATCCCAAACAACAAAAACATACTAAATAAGTAATTAATCAATGGCCACATGTCGGAGTTACGCAACAACAAAAACACACTATATGTAACAATTCAACAAGATTATATATTAATTAGTCAAAATATAAATATGCATGTAAATATAATTAGGTTGCGAAATCTGAATTACCTCCGCCAAAACTTCGAATTGGTCGACGGATGAGCTCGCGTTCACGCTGGCCGGTGTATCGGGTGAGAAAGGACGTACATCATAAAAGTTGCTAGGTAATGATATACCTATGTTGGTGAAGTATGACCTCATCTTTGCCCACAGTTGCGCCCTCATATCTTCCATCCGTGCGGCCAAATAGGATCGCATTTCTGCCATTTTGGCCTCCTTATATGCTTTGCTTTGGAAGAGACGGGGCACTTCTTCCTAGTCCAAAAGTGCTCAACTATCCCCACCCACCCAACGACAGCTCGAACACAACTAGGATGCTTATCTCTTGGTAGGGCCAAAGCTAGCTTGTCCCTCCTCCCGGTGGTGTCGGCGACTTCAAGTCAATGTCCGTGACAAAGACTCTTGTAAGAAGAAAACAATATTATCATTTGACAAATTCATAAAATAAACCGATAAGTTCTCAAAATAAATAAAGGAAAATAGTACAAGATGCACGAGTCGGGGAGAAATAGCATCTACACTAACCACGAGTGAAGGTTCCATCTTTCTTCCTTCTTCCTTCGATCCATAGCTTTGTCCTTATCGACAACGAGTTGCGAAGCATCTATGGTGGATCCTTCACTGGATGTGGTTTGAAGTTGTTGAAGCTTTTGCTTGTACAACCTCTCCTCCAACTTCGCCTATCCCCACGGGACAGCACACTAGGGTACGGATTACTCTTAATCCTCTTCTAGTTGGCTTCACCTATCGCCTAAGCAAGTAATATTCAAGACAAAGAGAATATCGAGTGCATAACACTTACATTTCTTCCTTTTTATATGAATTCGACAACCAACATCACACTATATGTATATCGGATTGAATATTAAATGAAATTACCATGTATTCCGGAGAGGTAACATGTGACTCAAACGATCTACGGTCCTCCTCGGTGATACAATTGTAGACATCCCGGGGTCTACCTTCTTATTTTATCTCGCTTTGTTTTGTAGACCCATATAGCAACAATGCGGTATTTAAAGTCTTTAAACTTTTCTACCACCAACATGAGAGGATTTGAGATTCATTAACGTTCAAGTTGAACGTTCTCTAAAACACAAGAACGATATGCATTAGTACATATATATTAACCATTTATAATATAAGTTGTAATACTAAGTTGAGATGTATTTATTTACCTGAATATCATTACATAACTTATCCTTAATGGAATCGGGGACATCAACCCATTTTCTAAAGGTTATGTTCACGTGGTAGTTGGTTACCGTACCAACATAGCTCATAAGGGTAGCTTTATTCTCACCTATAACATTATCGTCGCTATCAACATCGACCTGTGTAAGGAGAGTTGGATCGTCTCTACTCTAGACCAACTTGGTGGTGCCCGGAAAGGCAAGTCGGTGAAAGAGGTGCAACCACGCAGAGAGAGTGAGGTCGGTGAGAGAGGTGCAGCCATGCGAGAGGGAGTGAGGTCGAAAAGGTAAGTCAGCGAGAAAGTGCTCCGCCGACAACCGGAAACAAAGAAAGAGTGAGGGGAGTGCAACCACGACCTAAAACAGCAGAGTGAGGCCGAAAAGGCAAGTCGGCGAGATAAGTCTATGACGACGGTCCGGTTAAAAAACCGTAGTCTAAAGTTTAATAGAAACTTTATACAACAGTCCATTTTGTTGAATCGTCATCATATATACATTAAAACCCGCATATTTTGATGAAAATGCGACCGGTCCATTTTTCATGACGGTTTGTCTCGTTTAAATGTCATTAAAGACCGGTCGTTAAAAGTGGTTTACGTAGTAGTGAAAGTGGAGGAAAGGAAGTGAAGCACTGCTATTTATAACAAGAAAAGGCTTCCAACTAACTTTCTTACTCGGTTACCAAGCAACGGTTATTAGACCGTTAAGTTTCGCGAGTGTAGTAACTGGCTAGTTTCTCCAACATCATTCTTCCAACAGGTAGTTTACGTTGACTGTTCGCGTGACGAGAGTGAGAAAGAGAAAGAGAAGATAGAGTTTTCAAAAAATATTTATGAGATTCTCCATTTATCTAGAGATGACCTCGGAATTTGGATGTCCATTTCGCTCATGATCCGAGTCCCAGTCATTAAGGTGTGTAAGTGACTCGGATCACTCGGAAAATTTATAACTCATAGCTAAGTCTTATTCTAAGTTAACTTATCCATTTATTATCTACTCAAGGCATAGAACACTCAATTATGAAATAATAAATCATGTAATAAATAACATCATCATGCAATAATCATGCTAAGTTCATTCCCAATAAAATAAAACTAATCTTCACTCGAAGCTTAGTGAAAATATCATCCGATCGAAATTTCGTAGGAATCAACTAAAGTTCAATATCACCTTTTTAGAATGGTCTCTCGGAAAATGATACATGACCTCAATATACTTTGTCTTTGAGTGATGAACTGGATTCTTGGTGATACCGATTGCACTTTGATTGTCACACTTTATTGGGACAGATGTGAATGATAATCCAAGATCCTTCAAATGTTGCTTGATCTAGAGAATCTAAGCACAACATGCTCCAGCTGCAATGTAATCAGCCTCGGCAGTTGATAGAGCAAGTAAGTTCTACTTTTTGAATCGTTGGGAGATGAGGGATTGACCGTCGAGAAATTAGCATGCAAATGATGTGCTCTTTCTATCAACCTTGTATCCAACATAGTCAACATTTGAGTATCAACCGAGAGTCGGTTTTGAGTTCTTTGAAAACCATAGACCAAGATTCCGAGTCCCTACCGGATATCTAAAGATTCTCTTCACCGGAGCGAGATGTGGTTCCTTAGGATTAGCTTTAAATCTTACACAAAGGTAGACACTAAACATGATATCTCGTCCTACTAGATGTGAGATAGAGTTGAGATCCAATCATACCTCTTTAGCGTTTTTATCTACAGACTTTATCTTTCTCGTCTAAGTCCAATTTTAACTCGCTACTCATAGGTGTTGCTGCATGCTTCACATCTTGCAGCTTATATTTCTTCGATAACTCATTGGTGCACTTGGATTGATAGACATAGATGCCATCGTTGTCTTATTTGATTTGTAAACCAAGAAGAAAATTTAGTTCTCCCATCATGTTCATTTGGAACTCTCATCTCATTAACTCGGAAAAACTCTTGACATAGAATTTCATTAGGAGCTCCAACGATAATATCATCAACATATATCCGAATGATAAGAAAATCATTCCCCTTGGTTTTTGCGAAAAGGGTTTTGTCAATCTGACCTCTTTTGAAATCATTTTCAACAAAGAAACCGCTTAGTCTTTCATACCAAGCTCTGGAAGCTTATTTAAGACCATATAAAGCCTTTTGCAATTTGAAAACATGATTTGGAAATTACGAGTTTTCAAATCCGGGGGTTGCTCAACATAAACTTCTTTTGAATATAACCATTGAGAAATGCATACTTAACATCCATTTGATAAAGCTTAATGTTTATGCTAGAAGCAAATGCTAAGACAATTCCGATTACCTCATTCCTAGCAACAGTGCATACGTTTCCCCACAATCAATTCACTCTTCTTGGTTATACTCTCGAGAAACTAGTCCAACCTTATTTTTACTACCAACCCTCCCTCATCCTGTTTGCTCTTGAAAACCCATTTGATTCCTATTAGTGGTTGGTCGGAAGGTCGTTTGGTGAGAGTCCGGACTTGATGTCTTTCAAATTGATTTAGCTCTTCTCGTATGAGTTCTACCCATTCAGGTTCCGTTAAGGCTTCTAATGCATTTTTAGGTTACGTTAATGACATGAAGGCGGAAAATCCACACAGATTTTGCAAAGAAGAACGAGTTCTTACCCTGCTTGTAGATATCGGAACGGATTTAGATGTATATTTGAAAGCTCTACTTGTCCTTTGGTTTACCATGTTTTTGCTTGAATAAGTTGATCTTCGGTTGGTTGCTCTTCGCTGAGTTTCTACATTGGCCTCGTTCTTTATCATTCCGAGCTGGCTCTTGAACTTATTCATTTTTAGTCACAACATTCTAAGTTGGCTTGTTCTACATTGCCTCATTTCTTCTTAGCTCATCTTCGATAATCTCATCTTCATCTCTGTTAAGCTGAGATGCGGGAAGATGGATTCACATATCCTGCTAAGGTCAATCCGATCAAAGACAATGTGGATACTTTCTTCCATTTTGTTAGTCCTTTTGTTAAAGATATGATAAGCTTTACTATAAGATGCGTACCCTAGAAATATACCTTCATCCGATCTAGCATCAAATTCGATCGGATGTTCCTTACCATTGGTATGCACATAAGATTTACATCCGAGCGATCCGAAGTAGGAGATGTTATGTTTCTTTCCCTTGTACAGATTATAGGGTGTCTTCTTCAGGATGGGTCCGATGTGGCAGTTGTTGAATGTATGATTTGCTTTGTGTTGATCGCCTCGGCCAGAAATAGTAAGGTAGATCATTTTCAATCAGCATGGTCCTTCCTTTTTCGTTAAGAGTTCCGTTCTCTCTCTCTCTACTACTCCATTATGATGTCATTCTTGTCGGAGAAATCTACAAATTCCGAGTAATCAAACCACCTTCTATGGTTAGTTCGAATCCTTATGATCCGAGTGTGAGACCGCACTTGAATTCTCCTACAAATCTTAGTGAACTCTTTGAAGGCTTCATTTTTGTTCCTCAAAACACACCTAGGTAAATCATGAATAGTCATCAATAATAACAAGCACATATGATTTACCTCCTAAGCTTTTCACGAGAATCTTCTTTTAAGAGATATTTTACTTTCCCATATAGTACAACCTATTCGGATAATAATTGAATTTCGGGTGTGGCCCAATTTTTGTTAGTTAAACTCCCTCCCAATCGATCATTAGCACACAAATCCATATGAACTAGCTCAAGCACTTTGGATGCAAACACAGCCTAGAGTGGTTTGAAAGATGATTTGACTTGTTTTACTTTTGTGCATGCATCACAAATTTCATCTTTCTTAAATGCACGATTACGTAACCCCTAACCAATCCATGAGATGCAAGTTTCTTGAGGGTATGCATGCTAATATGACTAAGTCATAGATTGAAAGATGATTCAAGCATGATAAATTCTAACTAGAATCGAAAGAGGGATAGTATAAGTGCTACCTAACGTCATACCATAGAGCCTTATCTCTTTAGTGACTGCATAAAAACTATAGCTAATTGTCCATTGTCACATAATTGAGAAATGTTAAGGAGATTGTACTTAAGCCATTTGATAAGGTAGACTGGACTGACTGAGTTATTTCCTTGATCAATCTTGTCAATCCCAACTATCTTGCCTTTGTTGTTATCTCCAAATGTGACTTTTCCTCCATTTAGAACTTCTAACTCTAAGAAGAGTTTTGAATGTCCATATATATGACGTGAGCAGACCACTTGTACAAGTACCGGTGACGCTTCGTTTCTAAGTCACCTGCAAAATAGAAACAAACTAACCCTTCTCACTTCATCTTACAAACTTAGTAATTGTCTTTATTGTGTTCTTTCTTTGAGGAAGAGCACTTTTGGCAACCCAAATTTTAATAATTTTGGGTTTGGTCTATTTTTGAGTCTTCTGTTTAGAAAACTAAGTCTCGTGTGTCTTTTCTTTGAAAAACTTTTCTTTTGTAAATAGGCGGAGGAGGCCTTTTCCTGTAAGCTGGTATGTGCTTAGTCCTTTGTTCATTTGATTGAATGGGACCATGCTTAGCCTTCTTTAACTTTATAGTTACGGAATCGGTTTTAAAAAGATTTGATTAGGAATTAGATTCATCTTCGACATTATAACAAATACCTTCTTTTCTTAATGACACACAATGAGAGCCAAGTAAAAGATCAAGGTTTTTCTAACCTTGACTGAGTTGTAAAACCAACTCCTTAGACTCATTGAGCTTCCTTTTCAGCTGCCCATTCTCTATTCTAAGTGACTCGGACTCGGTCTCATTCTCTTGAGCGAGTGGTCTCAAGTACTTTCGGATTTTGTCTCAAGTTTTCTAACTTATTTTTCAAACCATTACTCTCAGCAGTAAGAGACTTAAGTTGTTCTTTATAATCGGAAGAGTCAAAATTGGACTTTTTTTCCAAAGCAAAAATATATCTAGCAATATCAACTTTGGAAAACACAAGGAAGTATTCAATTACCTCGTAAGGACTTGTTTCCTCGGTATTTGAGTTGTCACCATTTGGCTCGAGATCCGGTTTCGAGTCCGTTGATGCCATAAGACACTTTGAGTCATCATAGTCATCTTCTTCGGATGAGTTATCATCGCTTCAAGTTACCATCGTAGTCTTTTTCTTCTTTATGTCCTTCTTTCTCGTTGGACGAGTCCTTGACTATGTGCTCCTTGCTGCCATATTCAAAGCAACCAGAGTTTTTAGTTAAGGATAACTTTGAAGGGGATGAGTATTTACCTTTTTATCTTTCTTATCTTTCTCGTAAAACTCTTCTTTTGACCTCTTTCGCCACTTTTTGTACTTCATCATCTTGTTGAAGCCTCCGCAATGAGTGCCATGGGATCCTCTTCGAGTATGAGGAGCTCGGACTTTGTCGTCTACTTTCTAAAGACTTCATTGTAATGTTCTTTGTGGTGCTGACTTAGGCATCCTCTTCTTCCGAGTGCAGCTCATGAGTAAGTAGCTTCCCAATGAGCTCGTCAAGCTTCGGTTAAGAGAGATTCCGAGCCTCTTCAATGGTTGTGACCTTGGGACCCACCTTCTTTTCGTAGACTTCTCGGAATTTTTCCGACCATTTCCTTGTGAAAGATCTTTCTACCGAAAGACTTGAGATTGTTGGTAATATCATCGAACCGAGCATACATCCGAGAGTTGTTATCTCCTAGCTCCATTCTTAATAGCTCACACATGTGAAGATATTGACTTATCTTCCCCTGCTTCACTTGACGGGTTCCTTCATACATGTGGACAAGTGTATCCGACACCTCTTTGGTCTGTTTCATAGGTCGACACTCTGTTGTACTCTTACGAGTCGATAGCACACATCGGTGTGTTCATGGCTTTGAAATTCTTTCTAAACTTCTCATTCTCTTAAGAAGTTACTCTGTCTTGTCTTTAGGCACATATTTTACACCTTCTATCTTCATTAGAATGAAGTTTCCATTCTTGATGATTTTCCATACTTCATCATTATCTAATAAAAAGCACTCCATCATCTTTTCCGAGTGTGTCATGTTTGACCCCTTGAACTTAGGTGGTCCGGTGTAATTCAAAAGTAGATTAGGCTTATTTAAACAATCTACAAAAGCAAATCAAAGTGGTACTCAAAGTATAAAATTACTTTGGTCTAAGATTAGGCACGAGATAATAAATGAACTATAGTAGTTAAGCACTTAATTATCTTCGACCTAAAAGATCGGAATTTTATGAGTCTAATATCCATTAGGTTTAGATTCCATCTTGAGTCGAGTTCTTAAAATGATCAAGTTAGAAAGAATAAGATATTAGGATGTACAAACTTGATCAAACAAATAATTCTCCATAGATAAATTGACTTAGAAATTAGAATTAACGTTGTAATTTTCACATAAAACATGAAGTCGAGTACTCAAAATAAAAGTGTTAAAGAGATTATTTAATCATGCAATAGTTTTGAGTTGTGTAGGAGTGGGTCGAAACATAGTTACAAATGTTATGCTAAAAAATTGGTTTCTTGGTGAGTTAGAACAGGATTAAAACTTAGATAATGGCTTCTATAAATCTCATAATACCTTAGAATCAAAGCCAAGAGAGATACATAATTATATCTGAGTTTTCAAAGGTTCTTCACAATTATTTTGACTTGGTCCTTCTCGGAAGGTCGGTCCACCATGTGAGCAGACCTTTGCCCTCCATCCGGTGAGAAAGTCAATAAAGCTCTCTTTCTCCCCTTGTTTGATCAACTCCAATTCTTTAAGAGTGATAGGTAGATTAGTGTTATAGGAGTACATATATAAATCATTCCAATTCATCGACCTTGCACGGGTCAACTGTGTTGTATCGTTTCATTACATCACCGTCGAAGGTACATTGGAAGATGATGTGGTAAGTGCCTTCAGGTACTTTTTAAGAGTAATTGCTCATAAGAAGTTGCGAACATGATGATGGGGATTTTCGAACCAAGAAACTTGATGTCCGGTATGGTAAAGTTGGGAGGTAACTTTCCTTAACATTTGCTCTATCATATATACGTGGATCGGACTTAGGCTTACGTTCGGGATTAGTTTTTGTAGAAGGATCGGGTGGAGGGCCTCTTCCTCCTATTTCTTTTTCACCATCTTTCTTATTATCCTTATGAGTGTTTAGGATGACTTTAAGAGTATCCGACATGGATTCTATCTTCTTGTCCCGAGCCTCGATACGAGATTCCATCTTGGCCGACGATTCATTGAGCAAGTTGATGAGAGGAGTTTCTTCTGGTGCTCAGTCCATTAAAGGGTTAATGGTTTTGGTTACTCGTCCTACAACGAATGTTAACTTAACCGAGTGTTGTGTGCACCTAGGTGGGTCGCACCGGTGTAGACCGCGGTGTAGAGCAAGGGGAAGAGGTACCCGACTCCTTGTTGAGGTGTTCAAACCTTTAGGAGCTCGGATTCCAACAAAAACCTATGGCGAGTAGAATTCCTTATTCTGCAGCGTATAGGATAATGCTTAGGACCATGTGAAGCAACACCAACTTTTTGGAGGAAGGGACTCAAGTGCAAGACCCGAGAAAACTAAGAAAGGATACTTTTTATTTGGATGCACATAAGGAATGCAAAGCAATTGAAATGAAATGTGGTGGTGCTCGTGACTTAGTTTATTATGATTTGTGATTCGACTAATGCACAATTGGAATTCACAAATCAACTCACCTAATATGAGATTCATAAATCAACTCACCTAATATGAGATGAATTTATTTTGAAAAAAATAAAAAATAAAATACGAAATTGGACTCACCTAATTTGGGATAAATTTATTTTTGGCTAAACAAAAAATGAAATGCGAAATTGGACGCGTCTAATATGAGATGAATTTATTTTTGGCTAAATGAAAAATAAAATGTAAAATTGAACTCACCTAATATAAGATAAATTTATTTTTTGCTAAATGCAAAATGGAATGCAAAATTAGACCGCCCTAATTTGAGATGAATTTATTTTTGGCTAAATGAAAAATGGAATGCGAAATTGGAGAAAACGCTAAAAACACAAAACCCCGAAAAAATAACACTAACGGAGGAGAAATGAGGGCCCCCGGCAGGACTCTCCTAGGTTGACTGGTAGTGGCCGATACCGGTTAAGCTCGGCGGCCAATGGGTACCTGAAATCTACACTTAGATGAATTTTGGGGATGACTTAAAAATGCGGTTAATGGACTCATAAAAAAAGAAGGCAATTTATCACTTTTGGCTAAAATTGCACATATTGGACTCGACTCGAGGAAGTTAATTATTGTAATTTATTCACACTCATTCAAGGGTTATTTAGCACTCCTAACCTAACCTAAAGGCTCACAAGCGTAAGATTAAATACTAAAAACAACCATATTCATCCAAGCATGAAAATGAATAAAAAGGTGTCGCTTGGCCAACCAAGCTTCTATGTTAAAAAAGGGATAAAACTAGGTAGGATACATGGTGTCTCAAAGTCCAGGCATTTAGTCCTCCATGGGGTGCACGATAGAAAAAGAAAGAATCCTCGGTGCCTCTTTGTGTAACGCCCCGAGTTACCATCACTTAATAATTCTCTAATTCGAGAATATTAGGTAAGGTCGCAGTGGAAGTTAACGATCGAAGGCGTTATCGCCGACCTAACAAGAGGACAAGGCTGAAATAAAGTACTATAATAACCTCGTGTCTATTAGTTACGCCTCCGTGAGTCAAGGGAAATATTAAATGCTACGTCACAAGGTGATATGACAACAACTTAAATAAACCAATCGCAAAGTACGAGTCTCGCTACATACTTACGAGATATTAACGGCAAAAACAATACGCAATATTTAATTACGATCCGAGGTCACCCTAAACTTAACGAGGAAGAGAATCACTGTGAGCATCTAACCCGTCATAGAGCAATGATAGTGAGGTATTCAGCTAAGTCTTACTCCCGTCAAGCTTCTTAGGCAAGAAGTCGTTGACATATGCTTTTCCTAAAAACCAAAAACATTAAAATAATTCGAAGAATCAGTCGAAACTCGACACGAACATTCCCGCACGATTAAATAATTTTGAAACACTTTGATTGAGCGCGCGCATTTCAATTCATTTTAGTTCGAAATCGAGGGGAGAGAATATAAGTAAAACTTGCTTGCCGGTTATTATCTCGAAAGTGGAACCCCTTGATAATTGATACGATCTTAGTAAGGTGCACACCTCCCGAGCCGACCGAGAACCCGAGTTGAAGCCGCGCGGGTTGGGCATAAGCCCCGATTATTGATAATTGATGGGCATAAGCCCCGATAATTGATAATTGGGCGGGGACCACTTGATTAGGTGGCAAAACTTGATTTGCAAATGATTCATTATTAGTTGTATATATGAGAAACGTTGAGATTTGATGAAACATGTGAGTTTTCGCAAGGTACGAGCAATGAACGTACTCGAATTGAGAATATTTGTTTCTCCCCATTTATGAAAATCCAAGTTACCAGCTAGTCGGCAACGGAAGTGGCTCGAGTTCTACTTCAAATAGGTTTTTATTGTTAATAATATGCCTCTTGAGTTTTAATATTTGAATTTGTATAAGCACCGACAATTATTTCATTTTCTATATTTATTACGTAATCAATTAAGCTACGTTTTCTTATATAAATTTACTGCATTAATTCCATTTTGAACATTGATTACAATGCATATTAAAGAAGTTAATTAGGCTAATCAGATGGCCAGTGACATTCATGTAATTCAATTCATTAGTTAACTTGGATTGAAAATGATATATATATACTTATTTATATAATCAAACACTTATCCCTAGTTTATTCCTTCCCTCTCCCTTTATTACATTCAAAACCTATAGTTAGGTAATTAGTTAACCCATCAAATGCCTTCCCTAGGAAGATTGCATAATCTACCGAATTGCTCAAACTCATGCATACACCATTTTAAGGTCATAAGCATTGTTTCCCGACAACTTCACATTCACAACCACAATTAGGTACGCTTAATACTAAATTATTTTCCATGCTCGTATACTTGCACATTACCGAATTTCAACTTCTACGCACGCATTCCTCTTCGTTTGCTCAATATAATCATTTCTAAAATGTAATAGTTCCACCAAATTGTTCCATTCGATAATATCACTTCCTCAATCTCATTCGTTAATTCATAATTTCCCAAAAAGAATCACTTTTATTCACATTCGTACAATCACTTCACCAAAACACCAAACCTAAATCCTCCACACCAATTTGAATTTTCCCAAATTAATCTTTAAATTCACTCCACAAACATATTTATAAATCGGATAATTCAATTTCACAACTACAATTGCTCGGATAAATAATGAACTTGATAATTAGGGTTTAGGGTTTTACCTTCGAATTCATAGAGGAGGAGTCAAGGAGAGGAAGGAAAGGATGTCGGTAGTGCACGGTTGCTCCGGCGACTGCGGGCAGCACCGGCGTCGAGCTCCGACGGCCGAGCTGCGGATGGTGGTTGGCGGCAGAGTGGGTCGCAGCGGTGGTGAGGCGGGGCATCCGCCGCGCGAGAGAGAGCGATGGCGAGAGAGAGACGCTAGGCGTCTCCCGACGACGCCGGCGTCGGCTTCGGGCTGGCGTTGGTGGCACTTGGTGGCCGAGAGAAGGCAACGGCGGTGGCTGCGAAGGGAAACCGGGAAACGGGGAGCGAGCTCCGCGAGCGAGAACCAGACACAAGATGCGACGGATAGAGAGAGGGAGGGAAAAGAAGGCCGGCGCCGGTCCTCTCGGCGGCGTCGGTCGTGCTGGTGGCCGGAGTAGCGGCGCTCACGGGGAGGAAGAAGCGGGGGAACGGAGGAGGAGCGAGAGGAGGCGAGAGGAAGCGGATGAACGGGGGAAAGGAGGCTGGTTTATACAATTTTCGAGATAATTGAAGTTACGGATTTTTCCTATAAAAAATCTGGTTAATTTCATTGTTATTATCTTTGCTTTATTTTTAGGTTTGTTTTTATGTATCTATTTATTCATTTGTTATTTTTGTTACTCTTTAATTTTATTTTATCTTACTGATGATGTTTGTAACTTATAAATATAATCGTTCGCTTGAAATATAATATTAGCGACCTTGTAATTATACACCAACTCATGTAAATTTTTGAAATTTACATACGCGTAATTTATAATCGTTATTACGAGATTTTTTATTAGGGCCACTTCGTCGCCTTAGTTGCATAACACATGTATAAGGATAATGTAAATATAAAATATCGAATTGAAGTGCACGCTCTCAATTATATTGTAATTAGCAAAATAAATAATGTGATTTAGGGTCGGGTTGTTACGGTCTTCCCCCTTAAAATAAGTTTCGTCCTCGAAACTTGAGTGTTCGACCATTATATTTGCAAACTTAGCTTAAGGTAAGTGAGGATATTTATTCCTCATATCTTCCTCGGTTGCTCATGTGGCTTCCGAGGATGTACGATTTTTCCACAATATTTTCACTAAAGGAACGCTCTTATTGCGGAATTTCTTGACCCTATAATCCCATATTTGCACTCGAAACTCCTCATGTATTAAATTTTCAATAATTTCTAATAGCTCTGTCACAATATCATGGCTTGGAATGGGTATATACCGCTTGAGCTGCTAGATATGAAAAATGTTATTCCCATATTTGGGTTCGAGATGAAATAGCTATATATATATATAAGATATTAGATCGCACTTTGTTATAACCTCATATAGCCCAATATACCTAGGACTTGATTTCTCCTTAGCTTTGAATCTTTGACCCTCTTTTAGTGGGGACACTTTCAAAATTACTCTAACTCCTACCTCAAACTCCAATGGTCTCCTTCTTTTATCTCGAATAACTCTTTTGTCGGCTTTGGGCTGCCTTGATGTGTTCTTAAATCTTATTAACCATTTCGGTTGTTCCTTAGGTCAACTTAAGCCTATGGTCAACGCTTCATTCAACTCTCTCCAACACAATGAGGTTCTACATTTGCTTCCATACAATGCTTCAAATGGAGCCATTTTCATAGTGGCCCGATAAGCTGTGTTATAGGAGAAGTCCATCAAAGGTAAATTATTTCTTCGAAAGTCGAGTACACATGTTCTCAGCATATCCTCTTATATTTCATTCACTCTTTCAGTCGGTCCATCTGTTTCGAGTAATATGAGCTACTAAACTCAATTTAGTCTCGAAGCCCTCTATTATAACGCTTGCCAAAGCCTTGCTTGAAACCTCTTGTCACTATTAGATATGATGTTCTTAGGTATTCCATGTAACATAACAACTTCCTTAGCGTATAATTGTACCGGTATCTCAACACTCGCATGTGTCATGTGTTGATACAAATTATGCAAATTAATAAGTTGGTCAACAATCACCCAAATAACATCTTTTCGAAGATAATAGGTAATTCTATGACAAAGTTCATTGAAATCGAATCTCATGTTTAGGTAGGAATTTCTAAAGGTCTTGACTCACCTACATGACTTTGATGTTCGACCTTTACCACTTGACAAGTGAGCATTATTCACATATTCTGCGATATCTCTCTCTCTTTTTTTTTCCACCAAAAATATTGCTTCAAGTCTGTATACATTTTGTTCCTCCTACATGTACCAAGTATCGTGTATTATGTGCTTCCTCAAGAATTTTCCTTCTCAATTCCTCTTTCTTCGATACATAACATTGATTCTGAAACCTTTAGGACCCATCCTCATCTATTCCTTGAAACCAAGAGATTTTTCCTTTTAATCTCTTTTTACTTAATCCTTTCCATCCCGATATCATCGTTTTGGATTAATTGATTACCCTTATGATTATGTATTACACCTCTATCGCGAGTTAGGAACCCATTCATTTGCCCATGCGAGACCGACACAATATTTGTATTGTGGAGATCTCATATAACCACGAGCTAAGTTGTCATTATTACATTCAAACTTGTGTTTTGTCTCCGTACTCCCGCGTTTGCCAATATATTTACTTTCACTAGGTGATACTATATTTGTACGTCATAGTCCTTAAATCATTCTACTAACAGACATTGCCTCGGATTGCTCTTCCTTTGGGTACAAATGTACTTCAAACTACGATGGTCAATATAAATCTTACATGTTACCCCATACAAGTAATGTCTCCAAACATTTAAAGCAAAACAACAGTAGCCCACCTAAATTCGTGAGTAGGATAAGTCTTTTCACATAGTTTCGATTGTTGAGATGTATAAGCTATGACCTTGTCGTGTTGTATTAATACGCATCCTAACCTGTTTTTAAATGTCTCACTATAGATGGTATACTTTTTACCTTTCAGGAGTAAGGTAAGAATTTGGGTTGTGGATAACATTTTCTTCAACTTCTAGAGTGTCTCTTTACATTTATCCGCCCATTTATATTAGATTATTTTCTTTAGTAAAATTATTAGAGGTGACATTGTTTTTGAAAAATCATGTAGAAACCCTTCGTAGTACCCTGTTAACTCAAGAAAATTCTTCACTTTTGTACCATTGGTTGGTATGGGGTATTCGAGTGGCTAACTTTATCTTATGAGAGTTGACCTTAATCCCTTCCTTAGAAACATTATACTCTATAAATGTCACTTCTTCTAACCAACAATTACATTTTTGCCATTTAGCATACAATCCACGTTCTCTCAAGATTTGTAGCACTATTCACAACTCGCTCGTCATATTCTCTCTTATCCTTAGAGTTTATAAGAATATCATCAAGAACCACCACCACCAATTTATCTAGATAAATCCTCAAAAATTCCACTCCCGAGATCCGTGAACGCGACCAATACATTGGTAAATCCTCTAGGCATCACTCGTAAATTCGTAGAGTCCATACTTAATTACGAGAGCAATTTTAGGAATACCTTCCTGTTTAATTCCAAGTTGGTAAAATATGCTAACTCCTTGTACCTGACCAAGCAAATCATCGGTGCGGGATAGCGGATTCTCGATAGACCTCTTGTAGTAATCTGCTAATCCAAAAATACTCCTCATTTACATACTCATTAGTTGGTCCGGATCATTCCGTTATTGAGTTTACCTTATGAGGATTGACCTTAATCTCTTCTTTAGAAACAACATGCCTAAAAATGTCTCTTCCTCTAACCAGAATTTAAACCTTTGTAATTTAACAAGCACTTGATATTTTCTTAATACTTGTAGTGCTATTCTCTTACACTCAACAAGTTCTCCCTTATCTTTAAAGTATGTAAGAATATCGTTAATACTACTACCTCAAATTAACTGGATAACGCCTAAAAGTTCCATTTGTGAAATTTTCATGAATGCAGCGAGAGTATTGGTAAGTCCACATAGAATCACCTTAAATCCATGATGCCCATATCTCGGTTCTAAATGCAATTTTGGCAGTATCTTTCCGTTTAATTCTAGGTTGATAAGACACATTAACCCCTTGAAGTTGATCAAACCAATCATTAATTTGGGGTAAAGGGTGCCTATTCCGAGGAGGCAATTATCTTGTTTAGCTCCGTATACTCTACATAGAGTCTCCAAGTATCATCTTTTTCCTTCACAAATAAGACTGAAGTTCTCCAAGTTGACACACTTAGCCTAATAAATCCTTTTTATAGTAATTCATCAAGCTGGCTCTCAACATTTTAGGTTCCATTGGGGTCATTCTACATGGCGCTTTGAAAATAAATTATGCTTTAGGAATCACTTCAATCTCAAACTCCATCTCCTTTGAAGAGATATACCATGTAAATTTTTAAGAAATACGTTCGAAAAATCACCTGCTACGAGTGTAATATTTGTATCTGTCTCTTCTTTTCTATCCTTAATAGCATAACATCAATACCTCATGTAGTCATTTCTTAATGATTAACTAACCTTCATGACTGAAGCTATGAAATACTCCTTTGTATTTTTTCCTTCCGACACGTTTCTTCCTCCTTTTTGGCCTTTTAAAATAATCTTACAACCTTTACAACCTTTGTTCACTTCATATGTCACCAACCAACCCATTCCTAACATTACCTCAATTCCCACATATTAAATTGGATTGAATGTGCGAAAAGTAACTTCGCACATATGACCTTGGCACATGCTCGATAAAGAATTGAGCCTTTTACCACTTTTTCATTTGACAACTCGATTTGGTACTCTATTCGGCCTTATGATCATCTAAATTTAAGTGAGAGGTGACTAAGACTAATTATAAATGAATGGATGGCGCATGAATCAAATAAAACATAAAAAGACTTTGAGTTTAGTACCAGTGACAATCGTCATTCCTAAGGTTGTGGCTTCCTTCACATGGTGTCATTAGGGGCTTGGTACTCTCTTCTCTACAACTTTCTCGCTCGGGAAGGTGTTTACTGAACATTCAAAGTTACCACACCACATACATTTATTACTACCCATCCAACAATCTGGTGCGGTGTGATTTGTTTGGCAACATTTTCCCCAAGATTCGGGGATGATCAATGAGTGACCCCTGTTGAAACTAATAACATGTTTCTTTTGAA
Organism: Talinum fruticosum; assembly: GCA_021018815.1. Classification (NCBI taxonomy): domain Eukaryota; kingdom Viridiplantae; phylum Streptophyta; class Magnoliopsida; order Caryophyllales; family Talinaceae; genus Talinum; species Talinum fruticosum. The sequence goes on along the minus strand of JAITYX010000120.1, from coordinate 632,724 downwards.
CTATACTCTCACTTGTGTTGTTCAGCTCCCTTTGAGTTTCCGGAATTTATAACCCTTAGTCCACTCTTTACTCGTCAACCTCTATGTCTACCTCTCTCCCATATAATCCACGACAATCTTTGATAGATTAACCAGCAAGTTAATGTTGAATGTAATAGGCCAAGCCATCCTCAAATCTTAACATTTTCTCCCAAACAATAACGACAAGGTCTGAATCATATCTAGATAATTCCATAAATTTATTGGCATACTCCACTTGTTGTCATATCGTAGTCCATTTTTAACTCTACGAACCCTTATTCCTTTCGTTCATGAATTACGAGGGGTAAAATTTAGCTCTAAACTCTTCCAGAAATTACCCCAAGTGAACTCACAACCTCATTTTTCATTGTATTTCACAGTAGTTTGGGTCCATGTTATCAATGGAAATCTTTAAAGGTATAAATTGAATTTCACCAAGGATTTGTTGTGAGTTCGGAGGGGTTTCTAATGCCCATTCGACAAGTCCCCAATCATAAGCAAACTCTATAGTTACATTCGAAATTACGTTATTGCTTTCTAGTTGAGACATGCTAAATCATATAAATTTAAACTTTCCTCATTAATTTCTTTTCCCCCTCCTAGAAGCAAATTGTTAACAACTTTTAATATAACCCAAACTTAGTTAACCCCAACTTTTATTGCATTTATATAATAAGAAGTAACAAATTGTATGTTAGATTATCATTTAACTCTAGAAATTCCGATCGATTAAGTAATCCTCAATTGAAGGAATTCCCACGGCTTACTCGGGTGTCGGTTTTGCCTTCTAATTCCAACTTAAAGGTAATATAAGAAATTTCCTAAGAGAGTTTGGTATTTTCTAAAAATTTCGGCAGAGTTCCGTTTGTAATATGGCTTATCCCATAAATTTAAAGCTTTAAAACCCCGCATAGAACCATAATATCACTCGACGAGCCACACGCTCGGAGTACACAACTCAACGGCCACACGCCGGAGTACAACCAATATACATTAAAGCTTAAAACCACCCAAATGGCTCATAATACATCCGGAACAAAATTTGTGAACTTAATTACAAGCTACAAAACTTAAAAGCATATGAAATGCATGTCGAGCAACTTAAGTCATTACATACATTGTTTATACTTAGCATCACCCAAAAGTATATACCTCAATTCAATATTAGTTACACCACATCCACAAATCCCAATTGACAACTTGAGGGAATAATAGCCACATAATTTTCCTAAAGGTCAAATCATGACACCTTAAAATCATATTGCTCACGGTGATTTCTAGACTCGGCTCGATACCACAAGCTGTAACGCCCTAAGTTACCATCACTTAATAATTCTCTAATTCGAGAATATTAGGTAAGGTCGCAGCGAAGTTAACGATCGAAGGCGTTACCGCCGACCTAACAAGAGGACAAGGCTGAAATAAAGTACTATAATAACTCTGTGTCTATTAGTTAAGCCTCCGTGAGTCAAGGGAAATATTAAACGCTACATCACAAGGTGATATGACAACAACTTAAATAAACCAATCGCAAAGTACAGTCCTGCTACATACTTACATATATTAACGGCAAAAACAATATGCAATATTTAATTACGATCCGAGGTCACCCTAAACTTAACGAGGAAGAGAATCACTGTGAGCATCTAACCCGTCATAGAGCAATGATAGTGAGGTATTCAGCTAAGTCTTGCTCCCGTCGAGCTTCTTAGGCAAGAGGCTGTTGACATATGCTTTTCCTAAAAACCAAAAACATTAAAATAATTCGAAGAATGAGTCGAAACTCAGTACGAACATTCCTGCACGATTAAATAATTTTGAAACACTTTGATTGAGCGCGCGTATTTCAATTCATTTTAGTTCGAAATCGAGAGGGAGAGAATATAAGTAAAACTTGCTTGCTCGTTATTATCCGAAAGTTGAACCCCTTGATAATTGATACGATCTTAGTAAGGTGCACACCTCCCAGTGCCACCGAGAACCCGATTTGAAGCCGCGCGGGTTGGGCATAAGCCATGATTATTGATAATTGATGGGCATAAGCCACGATAATTGATAATTGGGCGGGGACCACTTGATTAGGCGGCAAAACTTGATTTGCAAATGATTCATTATTAGTTGTATATATGAGAAATGTTGAGATTTGATGAAACATGTGAGTTTTCGCAAGGTACGAGCAATGAACATACCTGAATTGAGAATATTTGTTTCTCCCCTTTTATGAAAATCCAAGTTACCGACTAGTCGGCAACGAAGTGGCACTGAGTTATGCTTCAAATAGGTTTTTATTGTTAATAATATGCCTCTTGAGTTTTAATATTTGAATTTGTGAAGGTTTGCTCGGGGAGAGTTAGAGTCACCCTAGAGGGGGTGAATAGGGTGATGAAAAATTCTCTCTAAAAGCGCACACCTTTTGACGAGAGAAGAGGCAAAGACAGATTCCGAGTCTAAGCAAGGGGTCGGAAAATAATGGACTCGGAATGTAATGAATCGGAGTAAACACATTCAGCGGGGATGTCCGAATCTAGAATGAACTCGGAAAGTGAACACGAGAGATTTTACGTGGAAACCCTCCTGGGGCGAGAAAACCACGGCCCGTGTCAATCCGGACACGAAGTCAAATCCACTATTTTGAGTCCACAAAAATACCGTGAACTTGATCGAACCCGAGTTGCTCCCTTAGACAACTCTATACAAGTTTTCCTAGACTCGGAAATTCCCTTATCCGATCTAGTACTTCCTAGCTGAGATAACCCTTACAGCTAGGGACAACTAAGCTGAGTTAACCCTTACGGCTTAGTCAAGGGACCTTACAAAGAATGTAAGAAGTGTTTGTAGCGAGTACAAGACCTTACAACTCGGAAAGTAATGAATTACAGAGTGGGAGTTGTAAGTTGAAGATTGAAAGTAAATACAATAACTTTGATCAAGTTGGTGTATTGACAATATGTTCAGTTGTCTTCAAGTCTTGTGAAGTGGCTTCTATTTATAGATAACCGGGTAGAGTAGCCGTTATCTTCATCTCGCTGACCGAGAGTCCTCTGTGACCGTTGATAAGGGCTTTCGAGTCACTCGGAAAGTATCCGTTGAAATATGGACGTTGGAGAACGGTTCAACTCTCTTGGAAGTCCCAAAACCATCGGTTGTGTCTTGAAAAGTGTGGTGAAAACCATCGTTAAGCTTGACCTTCCAGTTTTCCGGATATGGAAGCGGACGGCTTCGACACAATCTTACGGGACTCGGAGCGGGGAAGGTTGAAAAGCTATATCTCGCTGGTGATTTGACGTTACGAGCCGGCTACTTTTGTAGTTTGAAAAGATATCCTCGATTGAATAACCTACAAAAGTAAAACATCTTCGGTTCTCAAAGTATAAAATACTTTGGTCCAAGGTTAGACACGAGATAATAATATAATCATGATAATTAACCAATAGATTATCCGAGTTAGAGAAGAAATGGAACTTTACGAGTCTAATATCTATGATACTCGGAATTCCATATGACTTAGTCTGAAGCAAAGAATCAAGTTCCATAATGAATATCGAGTGGGAAATACTTGATGTAGACTAAGCACGAAAAGAACTACGAATGCTGACTTTGCAAACAGTAGAGTAAATAATCACAAGTCGGATTCCGAGTGAGAGTGGACTCGGAATAAAGAACCGGTTTTACGAGTCACTAAGCGAAAGCGATTAAATAGATAAGTGAAGGCCGAAACGCATAGAAAAGATACTATTTCACTCAAGTAAGTTTCTAAGACACGAGAGAATGCCTTGGAATCAAAACACTCGTATGAATGACATCGTTATACCTGATTCCTTTTACATGACTCGAGAAAGATATAGATCGATGTCCGAGTCTTCAATCTCCCCTTTTTGATGAAAGGCATTCCATACTTAAACGAAACTTTGTTAGAGGGAAATAGAATGATTCCGAGTAGTGTGAGTAAAAGTAAGACAATATTGAATGAATCGGAGCAACGTATACTATATCGAGCAAAATAAAGTATGCTTGAACTCATTAACTCGAGAAAATAAAGAACTCATAAATTAATAAGGAAATGCATTCGAGTTCATTTAAAAAAATATTACAAGGGCGGAAAGAACTCCCCTAGACAAGACAACCGGTTTCGACTACATTTCTCCCCCTTGCCTTTCAGCAAAAACAAGAAACAAAAAGAAGGGAGAAAAGTGCAAGTAATACACATAAGTTGTCGGACAAAAAGAAAATTTTGAAAAACGAAATTGCGGAGGCACGAGGAATCGTGACGCGAGTGCATGGCTCCAACTAGGGAGGAGGGGATTTGTGAGTGGAGGCGGAGGTGCGCCGGCGCTGATAAGATCTTGACGATGTGCTTGAGCGCGGCGAAGGGAGAACCGGAACAATTCGCGAGGGCTCGGCTCGAGTGGCCGACCGGAGAAAGCGGATCGAGGGTTCTACCCTTGGGACCTCGGGGGCGGGAGGGGCTGCTCTGGCGACTCGTCGGAGGAGCGAGATCTTCGACCCACTCGAGACCAGTGCTCGAGCTGAGTACAGCGATTTGAGCTTGGGGAGCAGGCTGTCCCTCGGCGGTTGCCACGGCCTCCTCTTCCCTTTGCCGGAAGGAGCTGCCTCAGCTGCGGGTTCCTCGGCGTCCGCCGCTGCATCTTACGCTTCTTCCTCTGCTTCCTCGGCTTCCTCGCTCTCCGAGGAGGTCGGGCCTGGGCTCGAAGACGCCTCGGATGGGTCCGAGTCTTCGGGTCTCGAGCCGCCTTGGACCGTCTCTCTCGAGGAGCTCAGCCGGCTCTTTTCGCTCCTTAACCAGCTCTCTCATCTCAAGAACGAGAGACTGCTTGCTCTCGGATTTGGGACTCGACCGGTCTTTTGGTTAATGGTCGGACCACGAAGGACAGATTTGAAACCTCCGAGCATGTCTCCGAAATCGGAAGACACAGAGGTGATCTTGTCCATGAAGACGAGGGGACAAAAGGGCGAGAGAGAGTTTTGGAAGCACCGGAGGTGGAGGCACCACCAGGTGAAGAGGGAAGAGGGAGAGGGGTTGATTTCGAGTACGAGGTGGAGAAGGAGGCCTCGGCTCCGAGTTGTGAACCCGGACACCAGGGTTAGTTTCCTGGTATCCGTACCCCTGGAGTTCCTTCTTGCCGACCACAATGGCCGCCTCGGACACCGCGTTAGGGTCGAGAGGAAGAGGAACTTGGAATTGTTTGAAGACAAGGGTGAGAAGAGCACCGAAAGGAAGGGAGGTGTTCTTCTTAGTTTGAAGTTGAGTGGCACAGCGGCCATTTGCTCAATGATGGAGGGGAAGAGGTCGACTTCGTATCCCTCCGGGATATCGAAGAGAGCTTTGAGGTGCTTGGAGTTGGGGTTCTCCTTGCTAGAATGCTTGAGAGAAGAAGGTTCTCATCGGCGAGGAAACACGAAGCCTGGCTTCGACTTCAGCGAGTCACGAAAAGTTCTTTCCGGACCCGGGGAATTCTTTAGCGTATTTTTCAAAGAAGTCGTCGGCGACTTCGGTGAAGGGGATAGGGTTGCTATTCAAGAAGAGAGAAGAAACTTTGAACAGATCTGTGAAGGAGGGAGGTGTTGATACTGAACGGTAACGTTACGAACCCTAGAGGTTAGAACATTTTCGAGTGAGAGAGGTGAGTATAAAACTCGAAACGAGTTCGGGATAGATGAACTCGCTGAAACACAAGAAATGGTAGACTCCTGTGGTTTGGATGTTGGGCAACCAAGAAAATTTGGTTGTTGGGAAGAACTTGTCGTCCAGCGCAAGATCTTTGGGTGACAATGGGTTTTGAGGGGTTGAGCTTTACGGCTTGTTGGTGCGGGGCTTTTTGGAGGATGAAGAAACACTGAAAGTCGGGGTGGTTTCCTCTTTTAGGCATTGTGAGAGATGAAAAGATGAAACTTTTCGAAAGAAAGAGAAAGAGATGGAGGTGTAGAAGAGAAGAAAACGAAAAATGAGAAGAGAAGCGATCGAAAACTTACGAGAGAGAGAGAGCTTCTTCAACGCTTGCGGACGATCAAGGGAACACTTGTTCACGTAGAAAAGTTCCGCGAGAGGGTTTTCGTTTGAGAGGGAAGGAGTTTGAGAATACCGAGAGGAAGATGAATAGACATTATTTATAAAGAATACGCGCGCCCGTTCACTATCCGTTAAGTAACTCCGTTCCGTCTCACCCGTCCATCGATCATTAATGCCGGTGTGACAGTTCTTCTTCAACGGTTGAGATAACAATGGTTTGAAATCTGCGGTTAAGATCCGATCGCGGCGCTCGAGAAAGAGAGAGAAAAAGAGTTTGAAATTATAATCCGAAACTCTCCATTGTTCTAGAGATAGCTTGAGAAAATTTGACGTCCAATTTTCTCTACATCCGAGTTTGACTCGGAAAAGTTTCGAGTGACTCGAAACACGAAATAACTATTAGCCCGAGTATCACATGATCAAGCTGAACCAATGGTTATTGACAACTAAAGCACATAGCACGAGAAAAATGCAAGAATCATAACGCGAAACTAAGCATTTAACATACCAAGCTCATTCAGAATAAAACAGAATTGATCTTCACCAAGAGGCTTAGTAAAGATATCAGCTAATTGAAGATTAGTAGGAATGAATTCAAGTGTAATGTCGCCCTTTTACGAGTGATCGCGTAAGAAATGATACCGACTTCAATATGCTTTGTTTTTGAGTCTTTGGACGGGATTCTTAGTGATGCTGATTGCGCTTTGATTGTCACACTTGATTGGGACAGAGTTGAGAGTTAGTCCAAGATCCTTCAAGTGTTGTTTTATCCGAGAGAATGCGAGCGCAACAAGCTCCAGCGGCAATATATTCAGCTTACTGCGATTGATAGAGCTACTGAGTTTTGCTTCTTTGAGTGCCGAGGATATTAGGGATTGACCCGAAGCTGGCAAGCTCCGGATATGCTCTTTCGATCAACTTTGTATCCTGCGTGAGTCTGCGTCCGAGTACCCGGTCGGACTCGGTTACGAGTCTCCGGAGTACCATAGTCCTAGATTTTGAGTGCCTGCAAGATATCCGAATATTCTCTTCACCGCAGTGAGATGTGATTCCTTTGGATTAGCTTGAAATCGTGCACATAAACAAACACTCGAACATTATATCTCGCACTGCTTGAAGTAAGATATAGCGGTGATCCAATCATACCTCGATAGAGTTTCGATCTCTTGCTTTACCTGTCTCTTCCGAGTCGAGTTTTATCTGCTTGCTCATAGGAGTAGATGCGTGCTTTGCATCTTGAAGTTTATATTTCTTCAGCAGTTCCTTGGTGTACTTTGATTGATGAACAAAGATTCCATCTTTGTCTTGTTTGATTTGCAGTCCAAGGAAGAAATTGAGTTCTCCCATCATGCTCATTTGGAACTCTTGACTCATCAACTCAGAAAATTCTCGGCACGAGAAATTCATTAGTAGCACCGAAAATAATATCATCTACATATATTTGAACAATGAGAAAATCTTTCCCTTTGGTCTTTATGAATAGAGTCTTGTCGATCTGACCTCTTTTGAAATCATTTTGAACCGGGAAGGCTGCTCGAGTCTTTCATACCAAGCTCTAGGGGCTTGCTTAAGACCATAGAGAGCCTTTTGGAGTTTGAAAACATGATTTGGAAATTCGAGTTTTCAAAACCGGGAGGTCTGCTCAACATAGACCTCTTCTTCAATAAAACCATTGAGAAAGGCACACTTAACATCCATTTGATATAATTTAATATGCATGCGGGATGCAAATGCCAACGAGTATTCTAATGGCTTCAATTCTAGCTACTTGGTGCAAAGGTTTCCCCACAATCAATTCCTTCTTCTTGATTGTAACCACTGAGCTACAAGTCTAGCCTTGTTTCGACTACTACTCCACCCTCATCCAGTTTGTTTTTGAAAACCCATTTGGTTCCTATAAGCTGGGTGGTCGGAAGGTCGGTTGGTCGGAGTCCGGACTTGGTTTCTCTCGAATTGATTCAGCTCTTCTTGCATGGCCTCTACCCATTCGGGTTCATTAAGGGCTTCTAGTGCATTTTTGGGTTCGATTAGTGAAATGAATGCGGTGAATGCACATAGATTATGAAGAGAAGAACGAGTTCTTACCCCACTTGTTGATATCAGAAATAATGTTTTCTTGGGGATGACTGGAAGTAAATTTGAATGCTTTACCAGTTCTTTGATTCACCAGGTTTGTGGGTTGAATTGCTTGATCTTCGAAGCTTGTTACGAGTGATCCTCTTCATTGACTTGTTCGTTACGAGCGACCTCTAGAGTTGTCTCATTACGAGCTTCCTCGTTACGAGTGGTCTCCTTCGAGTCTTTATAGACTCATCTTCGTCATCATCCTTTCTAAGCTTCGGTTCGAGTATGAAGATTCACTTGGTTTTCCCTGTTCAAGCTCATCAAACACTACGTGGATACTTTCTTCCACTTTGTTAGTTCTCTTGTTGAATATACGATAAGCTTTGCTATGAGAAGAGTAACCTAGAAAAATTCCTTCGTCGACCGAGCATCAAACTTGGTCGGATGATCCTTACCGTTGTTGTGGACAAAGCACTTACACCGAAAGATGCTGAAATAGGAAATATTTGGCTTCCTTCCTTTGTAGAGCTCATAAGGTGTTTTCTTGAGAATGGGTCCGATGAGGCAACGATTGAGAGTGTAGTTAGGCTGTGTTTACTTGCCTACGCCAGAAATAGTAAGGCGGGTTGTGTTCAATCATCATCGTCCTTGCTATTTCTTCAAGGGTTCTGTTCTTTCTCTCAACTACTCCATTCTGCTGAGGAGTTACGGGTGCTTGAGAAGTTGTGAGAAATTCCATTCTTGTCACAAAACTCGAGAATTACGAGTAGTCGAACTCCCTTCCATGGTCGGTTCGAATCTTTTGAATCCGAGTCCGAGACTCAACTTGAATCTTTCTACAGAGCTTGCTGAATTCCTTGAAGGCCTCATTCTTATGCTTCAGAAAACACACCCAGGTAAATCTTGAAAAATCATCAATAATAACAAGTATGTAAGATTTACCTCCGAGACTCTTTACGAGGATTTCACCACATAAGTCCATGTGTAGTAATTCAAGCACGTTGGATGTGGAAACTGTCTTCAGAGATTTGAATGAAGATCTGACTTGTTTCCCTTTGGTGCATGCTCCACATACTTTATCCTTCTCAAACGCACGGTTAGGTAATCCTCTAACCAGACCAAGAGATGCAAGCTTTTTGATAGTATGCATGCTAATATGACCTAATCTACGATGCCAAATCCAAGAATCATCTTGAAGATATGCTTTTAAACAGGATAAGTTCGACTTGGGTCAGAAAGAGGAATGATGTAGGTATTACCTGATCTCTTACCTGAGAGCTTTACCTCTTTGGTGGTCTCATCCGTGATGTAGCACTTGGATTGAGTGAATTTTACCTCTTGACCTTTGTCACAAAGCTGGGAGATGCTAAGTAAGTTGTACTTAAGTCCTTTGACAAGGTAGACTGGGCTCACCAGATTGTTTCCATTACCAATCTTCCCAATGCCCACTATCTTGCCCTTCTTGTCATCACCAAAGGTCACCTTTCCTCCTTTATATGACTCCAGCTCGAAAAAGAGTCCTTGGTCACCGACATGTGTCGAGAACATCCGCTGTCCAGGTACCAGTGTCCTTTTGATCTTTTCTGAGTGACCTGCAAAACAGAGAAAATCTAACCCTTCTCACTTCCTCTAACGAACCCAGTAACATTCCTTCTTGTGGTCCTTTTACGAGGAAGAAGGTGCTTCGGAACCCAGATTTGAATGACTTTGGGTTTAGTCCGAATCGAGTCTCCTTCTTTTCGAGAAGCCGAGTCCGTGTCTCTTTCCTTTTAAAAACCTTTCCTTTTGAAACAGAGGAAAATGGTTTCTTTTTGTAAATAGGTCCAGGTTTAGTCCTCCTTTCATTTTTGTGAATGGGACCATGCTCGGCCTTTTTGAACTTAACGGTTACGGAATCCTTTTTGAACAATTCGAGTAAGAATTAGATTCTTCCTCTTTGTTGAAACCAAGACCTTCTTTTCGAAATGAGACACATTGTGATCCTAAGAGCATATCAAGGTTCTTACGTCCTTGAGAAAACTTTAAAACCGAGATCTTGAGACTCAATGAGCTTCTGTTTCGAGTTGCTCATTTTCTTTTCGAGTAACTCGGACTCGGTCTCATTAGTTTGAGCACTTGTCTTGAGTTCTCCGAGTGTGAGTCTCGGTTTTTCCAATTCATTTTTTAAAAGGTGCTCTCGGTAGTGATTGACTCCAGTTGTTCCTTGAAATGAAAAGAATCGGAATTGGACTTTTCTTCCAAAGTAAAGATGTATTTAGCTAAATCAACTTTGGAAAATTTGAGGAAATAATTTATTACCTCTTGAGGATCGGTTTCCTCATTATACGAGTACGTAGTGCGAGTCGACTCTTTTTCGGCTTCGAGTCGGTGATTGCCATTAGACACTTTGAGTCATCCGATTCTTCGTCGTCTTCGAGATGAGTCCTCGTCACTCCATGTTGCCATCATGGCCTTTTTCTTCTTCCTGTCCCTTCTTCGTTTTGGACAATCCTTGACTATGTGGTCTTTGCTTGCCACATTCAAAACATCCGAGTATTCTTAGTCAAGGATAACTTTGAGGGTGAAGAAAACTTACCTTTTCTGTCTCTCTTGTCCTTTTTGTAGAATTCTTCTTTTGGCCTTTTATCCCATCTTTTGTGCTTCATCATTCTCTTGAAGCCTCTTGCAATGAGTGCCATGGGATCATCTTACGAGTCGGAGGAGCTTGGACTTGCTTCTTTGGATTACGAGGCTTTAAGCGCGATATTCCTTTTGGAAGTACCCTCGGCATCTTCTTCTTCCGAGATGTATCTCATGGGTCGAAGCTTTCCAATGAGCTCGTCCGGCTTCAAGAGTGAGAGGTTCTGAGCCTCTTCTATGGCGGTTACCTTCGGACCCCATCATTTCTTGGGTAGGCTTCGAGAATTTTCCGGCACATTTCTTCATGGGAGATTTTCTTTCCCGGAGATTTGAGATTGTTGGTGATCTCGGTGAAGCGTATGAACATCCGAGTAATGTTCTCTTCGGCTCCATTTTGAAAAGCTCATATTTGTGAAGATACTTGGCTGATCTTCGCTTGTCTCACCTGGCTTGTACCTTCGTAGGTGTTGACCGAGTGTCCCACACCTCTTTAGCGAGTCACGAGCGAGAGACTCGATTATATTCTTCCGAGCTTATGGCGCACATGAGGATGTTCATGGCTTTGAAGTTCTTTACGAACTTCTCGCCTGTCTGGAGTGAACTCGGCCTTTGTCTTTGGAAGGATTCGAATTCATCTGTCTTCGTTGGGATGTAGTTTCCTTGTTGTATGATTTCCCATACTTCTTCGTCGTGATCCATAAGGAAACATTCCATCGGCTTCTTCCAGTGACCGAAATTTGAACCTTTGAATTTTGGTGGCCTGTTGGAAGATCTACCTTCGTCGAACTCTCCGGTGTTACGAGCCATCCGATCTTTAAACCTTTGGACTGTTAGATCCTTTACGAAAGGCTAGGCTCGATACCAATTGAAGGTTTGCTCGGGGAGAGTTAGAGTCACCCTAGAGGGGGTGAATAGGGTGATGAAAAATTCTCTCTAAAAGCGCACACCTTTTGACGAGAGAAGAGGCAAAGACGGATTCGAGTCTAAGCAAGGGGTCGAGAAAATAATGGACTCGAGAATGTAATGAATCGAGTAAACACGTTCAGCGAGGATGTCCGAATCTAGAATGAACTCGAGAAAGTGAACACGAGAGATTTTACGTGGAAACCCTCCTGGGCGAGAAAACCACGGCCCGTGTCAATCCGGACACGAAGTCAAATCCACTATTTTGAGTCCACAAAAATACCGTGAACTTGATCGAACCCGAGTTGCTCCCTTAGACAACTCTATACAAGTTTTCCTAGACTCGAAATTCCCTTATCTGATCTAGTACTTCCTAGCTGAGATAACCCTTACAGCTAGGGACAACTAAGCTGAGTTAACCCTTACAGCTTAGTCAAGGGACCTTACAAAGAATGTAAGAAGTGTTTGTAATCGAGTACAAGACCTTACAACTCGAAAGTAATGAATTACGAGTGGGAGTTGTAAGTTGAAGATTGAAAGTAAATACAATAACTTTGATCAAGTTGGTGTATTGACAATATGTTCCGTTGTCTTCAAGTCTTGTGAAGTGGCTTCTATTTATAGATAACCAGGTAGAGTAGCCGTTATCTTCATCTGCTGACCGAGAGTCCTCTGTGACCGTTGATAAGGGCTTTCGAGTCACTCGGAAAGTATCCGTTGAAATATGGACGTTGGAGAACGGTTCAACTCTCTTGGAAGTCCCAAAACCATCGGTTGTGTCTTGAAAAGTGTGGTGAAAACCATCGTTAAGCTTGACCTTCCAGTTTTCCGGATATGGAAGCGAGACGGCTTCGACACAATCTTACGGGACTGGAGCGAGGAAGGTTGAAAAGCTATATCTGCTGGTGATTTGACGTTACAAGCGAGGCTACTTTTGTAGTTTGAAAAGATATCCTCGATTGAATAACCTACAAAAGTAAAACATCTTCGGTTCTCAAAGTATAAAATACTTTGGTCCAAGGTTAGACACGGATAATAATATAATCATGATAATTAACCAATAGATTATCCGAGTTAGAGAAGAAATGGAACTTTACGAGTCTAATATCTATGATACTCGAGAATTCCATATGACTTAGTCTCGAAGCAAAGAATCAAGTTCCATAACGAATATCGAGTGGGAAATACTTGATGTAGACTAAGCACGAAAAGAACTACGAATGCTGACTTTGCAAACAGTAGAGTAAATAATCACAAGTTAGATTACGAGTGAGAGTGGACTCGGAATAAAGAACCAGTTTTACGAGTCACTAACTGAAAAGCGATTAAATAGATAAGTGAAGGCCGAAACGCATAGAAAAGATACTATTTCACTCAAGTAAGTTTCTAAGACACGAGAGAATGCCTTGGAATCAAAACACTATATGAATGACATCGTTATACCTGATTCCTTTTACATGACTCGGAAAGATATAGATCGAGTGTCCGAGTCTTCAATTTGTATAAGCACCGACAATTATTTCATTTTCTATATTTATTACGTAATCAATTAAGCTACGTTTTCTTATATAAATTTACTTGCATTAATTCCATTTTGAACATTGATTACAATGCATATTAAAGAAGTTAATTAGGCTAATCAGATGGCCAGTGACATTCATGTAATTCAATTCATTAGTTAACTTGGATTGAAAATGATATATATATACTTATTTATATAATCAAACACTTATCCCTAGTTTATTCCTTCCCTTCCCCTTCATTACATTCAAAACCTATAGTTAGGTAATTAGTTAACCCATCAAATGCCTTCCCTAGGAAGGTTGCATAATCTACCGAATTGCTCAAACTCATGCATACACCATTTTAAGGTCATAAGCATTGTTTCCCGACAACTTCACATTCACAACCACAATTAGGTACGCTTAATACTAAATTATTTTCCATGCCTCGTATACTTGCACATTACCGAATTTCAACTTCTACGCACGCATTCCTCTTCGTTTGCTCAATATAATCATTTCTAAAATGTAACAGTTCCACCAAATTGTTCCATTCGATAATATCACTTCCTCAATCTCATTCGTTAATTCATAATTTCCCAAAAAGAATCACTTTTATTCACATCCGTACAATCACTTCACCAAAACACCAAACCTAAATCCTCCACACCGATTTGAATTTTCCCAAATTAATCTTTAAATTCACTCCACAAACATATTTATAAATCGAGATAATTCAATTTCACAACTACAATTGCTCGGATAAATAATGAACTTGATAATTTAGGGTTTAGGGTTTTACCTTCGAATTCATAGAGGAGGAGTCAAGGAGAGGAAGGAAAGGATGTCGGAAGTGCACGGTTGCTCCGGCGACTGCTGGGCAGCACCGGCGTCGAGCTCCGACGGCCGAGCTGCGGATGGTGGTTGGCGGCAGAGTGGGTCGCGGCAGTGGTGAGGCAGGGCATCCGCCGCGCGCGAGAGAGAGCGATGGCGAGAGAGAGACGCTAGGCGTCTCCCGACGACGTCGGCGTCGGCTTCGGGCGGCGTTGGTGGCGCTTGGTGGCCGAGAGAAGGCAACGGCAGTGGCTGCGAAGGGAAACCGGAAACAGGGAGCGAGCTCCGCGAAGCGAGAACCAGCACAAGATGCGACGGATAGAGAGAGGGAGGGAAGAAGAAGGCCGTCGCCGATCCTCCGGGCGGCGTCGGTCGTGCTGGTGGCCGGAGTAGCGGCGCTCACGGGGAGGAAGAAGCGGGGGAACGGAGGAGGAGCGAGAGGAGGCAGAGGAAGCGAGATGAACGGGGAAAGGAGCTGGTGACCGAGGTTCCTCACTTCATTAACCTCAAAATTTTTATTTATTTATTTATTTTTTATACAATTTCCGAGATAATTGAAGTTCGGATTTTTCCTATAAAAAATCTGGTTAATTTCATTGTTATTATCTTTGCTTTATTTTTATGTTTGTTTTTATGTATCTATTTATTCATTTGTTATTTTTGTTACTCTTTAATTTTATTTTATCTTACTGATGATGTTTGTAACTTATAAATATAATCGTTCGCTTGAAATATAATATTAGCGACCTTGTAATTATACACCAACTCATGTAAATTTTTGAAATTTACATACGCGTAATTTATAATCGTTATTATGAGATTTTTTATTAGGGCCACTTCGTCGCCTTAGCTGCATAACACATGTATAAGGATAATGTAAATATAAAATATCGAATTGAAGTGCACGCGCTCAATTATATTGTAATTAGCAAAATAAATAATGTGATTTAGGGTCGGGTTGTTACACTTTGAAAACCAAAGAGAGCGTGCTATGAGGGAATAGGTACCACCTTCTTGAGAATCAAGCCTAATTGGGTCCGTTTGGGTTAGCAGTTCGAACCTCTTCCAAAATTGTTGTTAAAGGAAAAGCGTAAAGCTTGAAATTAAAAGCAACTATGTTCGAGGCTACCTAAATGCAAGATGCCTAATGCAAAACACATGCCCTTAGCGAAGTAGACACTATAGAAATCATCGACCAACCAACCCCGCGTCCGCCTCTATTGGGAGGGAAACAAAATTTGGACTCGAAGCTTCCCCATCAATGTCAAGTCTCTTTTTGTTTTAGAAGATGATTTTTAGAAGATGGTTTTTAGAAATGGGGATGTATTTCTTATTAGGATTTCCGATTTTTCTAATCTGATTTGAAATAGATTAAGTAAAGACGATCGATGATTTTATTAATAATTTGTTTTAGAAACTATTTTTTAGAAGCCTCGGAATGTTATTTTATAACTTAAGAAAATAATAAAACATAATAAATTCATTTCCGCCACAAAGGCTTTTGGGCCGTGATTGAGATGTTCAATATCAGTAAATGGTTTAAACTGTCGAAATTTAAAAAAATCCTCTCTGCCATTCTCTTTGTTTCGTACCTTTACCCCCGAACACCGTATTATCGGTTCTAGAGTAATGGAGTAATGTGTTAAACCTCTGTCAAGCTTAGTATTTTTGTATAAAGATTGGAAGAGTATTTTCTTTATTTTTGTTAGTTTTTACTTTCTAACACCGACTAGCAACTCTCTCTCTTCGCTTTTTAATTCTCCTGAAAGCATCTCGACATTTTTGATTTAAAAATAGAAAAATGTAATTTACTTTTTAACAGCTGAGGCTATAGGATCGAGACTAATTTTTTCAGTCTCGACCCATGACCGATGCTAGTGACTTGACGGTGTTAGCTCTTGCCGGTGCCGGCCAGTCACCAAGCTTGACTCTTGGTCCAAACCAAGTGTTATCACACCTTTTGGCCCAAAACCCTTGGGGCAGTAATGTACATTATGTTTTTTACGTTTTCTTAAATTATGAAATAACATCCCGAGACCTTCTAACATTAATTTCTAAAATAAAAGATTCACTACTTTACCTAAACTATTCCAAATTAAGTTATAAAAGTCAAAAATTTTGATAAGAGACACACCCCGCTTTCTAAGTCCATTTTCAAAAATCAACTTTCAAAAATAATCCTAAAAATAAGAGAGTCGACATTCATAGGGAAACTCGGTCCCAAGTTGGTTCCCTTACGAGGGAACGGGTCGTTGTTCCTACAACACCAACAAGTTAAGATTGGAAAAACTCTAAGTCCGGAAGAGCGAAGCACTTTACTTCGCTCCTTACGAGTTTATAGATGTCTTTCCTTAATCTTAAAAAGACATGCCAAGGATAGATCCTAGTATAGCGGAACTTAAAATTTCACTATATGAAGATGCCAAACCAGTTAAACGAAGCTTTGGAGGATGAAACTTTAGAGGGCCCTAAAGATCCACGAAGAGGTTCATTACAGTCGTCCACTACCCTCAATTGGTAGCAAATTTTTTGTCGGTCCCAAATAAAGAGGGAAGGGTCCGGATGTTTGTCGACTTCGAGGACCTGAATAAGGCAAGCCCCAAAGATGACTTTCCTCTACCCCACATAGATATCTTAGTTGACGACACGGCTAGCTGGACTTTACTTTCCTTCATTGATGGCTATGCCGGTACAATGAAGTAAAGATAGCCGAGGAAGACATCGGGAAAATGATCTTCATCACTCAGTAGGGAACGTATTGCTATGTAGTCATGCCATTTGGAGTGAAGAATGCTAGACCCACGTACCGGAGGACAACGACAACTTTGCTACAAGACATGATACACAAGGAAGTCGAAGTCTACATTTATGGCATGATCATCAAGTCCAAAGACAGGGCAAGACACCTACCTAGCCGTCGGAAATTCTATGAAAGACAATAAAAACACAACATGCACCTTAACCCCTCGAAGTGTGCCTTTGGGATGACCTCAGGCAAACTATTAGGCTATGTAGTAAGCCTTAGAGGAATCAAAGTTGATCCATCCAAGATCAAAGCTATCCAGGAGATGTCACCACCGAAGACAGAGAAAGAAAGATAACGTTTTATGGGGCGTCCGCAATACATTAGTCACTTCATATCAAAACCGACTATGATATGTGAACTAATCATCAAGATGCTTAAGAAGGGAGCTAAGCCTATTTGGGACAAGGATTGTTAAGCGACATTCGAAAAGGTTAAGATGTACTTGGCTAATCCACCTATTTTAATTCCTCCACAACCTAGAAAATTGTTACTTCTATATCTTGTCACCACAGAGACTACAATGGGAGCCACACTAGCTCAATGGGATGGAAAAGAAGAGCATGTTGTGTACTAAGAAAGAAATTCTTAGAGTATGAAACTCAATGTACTCCCTAGAGAAAATTTCCTTAGCTTTAGTTTAGGCCACCACGCTTGATCAAAGTCCTAAAGCTCGGTGATTTTTGCTGAACCTCGATCATCTTTTAATATGAAGTGTGGCTTAATAATTCTACTTGCACTAGCATATTTATTAGTAGATAATTGAATTCATGAAAGTTCAGTATTTTTACCTGAATAATTCAGTAAAAAAATTGAAGAATAAATCTAGTAAAGTGAAAATAGTGGGCTCTAAGGATCCACATCCATGTTCAACACCCTAAAAGAATCCAGCTACACCTGATGGGACCCCACACTAGCTAGGACTAGCCTACACCTGCAAGGCCGCCACCGAGCTAATGCGGTCAAGCCTCGTGGCTAGTGGTAGCTAGGCTTTAGGCAGAACTAGTCTCTGCGTATGCACTTGGTCTCCTTTTGCTTCTTGAATTTTGTCTCATGAACTTTTCAAGTTAGCCAAATTTGCCTATAAAAGGTGAGCTTGGTGTGTTCATTTTACACACTTCACTTACTCCTCTCCTCTCTTCTTCTTACTTGCACTAACTTGCTCTAGCTTGCTTTCTTGCAAAAACTTCTACAAAAATGTCTCGAAGATGGGCTCATTCTATTAGGAGAACAAGAGTTGAAGGACTAACTCAAGATAACTTCCTAGAGCAGGAGTAGCGCCCTCACCATGAATGGAACCTGAATGACATCTTGGTGAAGACCTTGAGCCATGTTTCATCACTTGCCATATCTACTATGGTAAGCACCTTGACTTGAGTTTCTTCTTTTCATGTCTTAATGTGGCATCTTTAACTAAGACTTTGGCTGAATTTCATTTTTGTAGAGGGGTACCATTTGAAGTAGCGATGCCATCACAAAGTTCTTTGATACCTTCAAGGATTGAAACTAACCCTTAGAGCAAATTATGACTCGCTGTTTTGTTTGGCCCTCTTTTTCTCAATTTAACCACTTGTGTGACTGGAAAGAACGTGACCATACTAAAGTCGTTCGTGAAAGGTTTTAGGACACTACCAATACATTTCATCTCCCATTTAGGGATATGACTATTACTCCTCTCGATTTTTCCATTCTTACGGGTTTGCGAATTTCGGGGAACCCGTAGCTTATGACCAGGACTTGTATAAAAATAGTGAATATTTGCATCACCTCTTTGGTTCCATAGCTAACTGATTTCCTCGGGCTAACAACTTCAAATATTCCATCCTTTTTGACGCCATTGAGAATGCTAATTTATGGGCTTAACATGATCGAGCAACAAGTCCAGATTGTGCTTGCCCTTGTGCTATGCACGTCTATTTTCTCGGATAAATCCTCCAAAGTGCACTTTTACTATTTAGAAACTTTGATGGAATTGGACAAGATTAAATACCTTAATTAGGGTGAGCTTGCATACACCTGTCTCATAAAGGGCTTACGTGTCGGGGCTACGCGCACAACAGTCGAGAAGGACTCGGAAAATTACATGCCCTTGTGCGGTTTGTGGAAGGTCATCGAGGTATGCTCGTCCTTCTTAGATTCCAAAATATTTATCTTGTGTGGATAAAAATTTTACTTATGTGGTAAATTTACAGCCATAGTTGTATGCATAGTTTCCCCAATTTTAACCCGGTTCGAGGAATCACCCTTCCTTTCCGCCTTCGATAACGTGGGCGAAGTTCATCTCCGACGGTGTAGAGCGCTTGTAATTTCCTCTTTGAGGTTCGCCCTCAACAAAGTGACCACGGTATGTCACTTTTATGCCTTAAATTTTGAGCTAAAATTGCCAATAATTTTTCCGCTTTTCAACTCCAATTTCTACCCCAACCACGGCCTATGGTGGACCTGTGGGCGTGGTCGTTTTTGCTAGTTTTGCCTTGTTATTTCATGGGTCTTGTGTGTGCAGGCCAACTTCCACCGTTGGAACCAAAGTCAGATGCCTACAAGCCTTGGGGTTGCGAGAGACGAATTTTATTTAAGGGTCCATTTGGTTTTTGTTGGTACCTTCATAAGAAGGTTACACCTCAAATCTGCCACAATATGTGATCACCATTTATTCTCCAAGATTTGCCGCAGGTCATGTTTTACTTTGGCTTGATAACTCAACGAAGCGGGAAAAAATAACCAACGGGTACCCTTATATGAAGTTCTTGGATGCCGGCTCGTCCTATGTCCAATATTTCGGACGAATCATGACTCGATTGGTAAGTCTCAATATCCTCTTTTGTGGATTATATTTCGGTATGGAAATTAACATGGTCACTATAGCTTCTCTCGGGTGATGTCCAAATTCCAAATCTTGAGGTTGACGTGTCTCAGCCTGGAGAGCCCCCATGTATTATAAGAATTCCGAACTTCCGAGTCGGAATGTATTGGACATCCGCTCCCACAAAACTGGAAAGGGGTAAGAGTATTATGCTCTTTTACTTCAAGCATTCAAAGACTTATATATTGGTTGGGTCTTCCGATCATTCCAAGTGAGTCAAGTTAGTTAAAATGATAAATCATGAGTTCTTAATATTTGTGCTAATTACTCTTTGACTTTGTATGATCGTCGTTCTAGGTCCCCTCCTTCATGAGGTTTTCTTGGTAGCTCCGGGAGTTATGCTCATCCTGCTAGTTAACGGATGTCGTCTAGTAGTACTTGTTGGAGCTGGTTCTTCACGGCGTTCATCTCGACATTCTCATGACCGTAGCGCTTCTAAAGCGGGGCCAAACTCTTCTACGCCTTGGCCTAGTTCTCCTGGAGTCGGGCCTAGGTCTTCCGACGCTAGCATGGATTATTCCCTTACAAGCTCTCGAACCTTATGGCAACCCATATGATTTTCACCGAGATGTCATATAGTGGGCCATATTATAAGGCCTCACAACCGACTTTGGATCGTGGGGCTAACTCTTCATATATGGCACAACATCGATCTTGGAAGATATCAGCAATTATATCTTCATCGATGTTCGAAGGTTTCCCGTTGAAAGTCTAAGTCACCCTAGAGGAGGGTGAATTGGGTGATTTAGAAAATTGAACAATTTTTGCAACAAATCAGCTAAACAGCAGATTCTAAGTCTAGATTGGACTCAAAAAATTGATAACACAAAATTACATGGAAACCCTCCTAAGGCAGAAAAGCACAGACAATGCTAAGCCAAGCACCAAGTCAAATCCACTATTTTGAATCCACAAAATACAAGGACCGACTCTACCAGAATTACTCCCTTAAATAATTCCTTACAATGTTTTCTTAGACTCGAAGCTCTCTTATTTGATCTAGTACTTCCTGACCGAGGTAACCTTTACAATCGGGGACAACCGAGCTGAGTTAACCCTTACAACTCGGTCAAGGGACCTTACTCGTAAAGTAAAAAAGAATGTGACTGATTACAAGACTTTCTTTACAACTCAAAAAATATTAAATACAAACTTGGAGTTGTAAATAGAAGATTGAATAAGAATGAGAACAATAATTTCAGCTCAAGTAATGTGTTCAAGCAATAATGTTCAACAATCTTCTAGTCTTGTAAGGTGGCTTCTATTTATAGCCAACCAGGCAGAGTGACCGTTGTACTTGGTTCCGGACATAAGTTTTCACTAGTCGTTGTAACGGCTCTTCCGAGTTACTCGAAAAGATCCTTGGGATGTGAACGTTGTGTAACAACTTTTGGCTCCAAAAGATGGTCCAATCACTTGGTGGTGACTGAAAATTGTGGTGGAAAGTGAAGGTTTGCTCGGGGAGAGACTAAGTCACCCTAGAGGAGGGTGAATAGGGTGGTGGAAAATTTTTTCTTAAAATCAAACTCTTTTGATTTTGATGCAAACAGATGCGGATTCCGAGTCTATATTGAGGTCGAAAAGTATGAACTCGGAATACGGATAAGAGTAAAGAAGCAGATTAAGCTGAAACTTTGAGTCCGTCCGAGTCTAGAATGTACTCGAAAGTGAAGACACGGAAAGTACGTGGAAACCCTCCTGGGGTAGAAAACCACGGACCGTGCTAATCCAAGCACGAAGTCAAATGCACTATTTTGAGTCCACAAAATACAGTAGACTGACCGAACCCCGAGTTGCTCTCTTAGACAACTCTTTACAAGTTTTCCTAGACTTAGAAATTCCCTTATCCGATCTAATTCTTCCTAGTTGAGATAACCCTTACAGCTAGGGACAAGCTGAGCTGAGTTAACCCTTACAGCTCAGTCAAGGGACCTTACTTAGAGAGTAAGAAAGAGAGTGTTTGTAACTAAGTACAAGACCTTACAACTAAGAATATAATGAATTACAGAGTGGGAGTCGTAAGTAGAAGATTGAGAATGAATACAAAGACTTCGATCAAGTATATGTATTATCAATAGGTTCGGCAATCTTCAAGTCTTGAGAGTTGCCTTCCTTTTCTAGATGACCAAGCAGCTTAGCCGTTGTGTCCATCTTCCGACCGGAAGTTCCTTTATGACCGTTGGGTAGGATTTTCCGAGTCACTCGGAAAATATCCGTTGATATGTGAACGTTATACAACGGCTCTTGTCTTCCTTGGAAGTGCCTAAAACCACCGGCGGTGTCTTCAAAAGTAAGGTGGAAACCACCGTTGAGCTTAGCATTGCAGATTTCCATTTCTGGAAATAGACAGCCCTAACACGAGTGTCCGAGGCTAGGTCGGAGGTGGAAAAAGCCTTGTCTGCTGGTGATTTGACGTTTTGAAGCTGGTTACTTTTGTATTTCAAATATAGGATAACCTCGTTTGAATCACCTACAAAAGTAAATCAATTTAGTTCTCAAAGTATAAAATACTTTGGTCCAAGATTAGACACGAGATAATGATATAATTATGATAATTAATTTACTAATTATCCGAGTCGGAAAAGGAATGGAATTTTCGAGTCTAATATTCATGATACTCAAAATTCCATCCGAGTCGAGTCTAAAAGTGAATCAAGTCAAATATGATATAACAGAGTAAACAGACTTGATCTAGACTAAGCATGATTCAAACCGAAATACCAGAGTCGAGCGCGAAAAGATAGTGTTTGAATCATGCGATATGTCCGAGTGTTAAGCGACTCGGAACTGAGTGAACCATGCAGAGATGATTTCTAAGTAACACGAGTCATGCATAAATGCATGAGATAGATTCTATAACACTTAGAAAAAGTACCATATCACTCAAAAAGTTTCTAAGACACAAGGAATGACTTGGAATCAAAACTTTATAAATAAGAAAGTCTTATACCCGATTCCCTAAATAGAACTCGAAAGGTGAGATGCAAAGTCCGAGTCTTCGAAACAACAGCTTAAGCCTAGAGTTCGAGTTTTGCGGTTTGGAAACGAGATAACCCCGACGCGGTGTCCGAGCCATGTCTAGAAGTAGGTAAAACTTATCTAGTGGTGTTTGACAATTAGAAGCCGGTTGCTTTTGTATATCAAAAATGAGTTAGCCTCGTTTGAATAACCTACAAAAGCAAACCACATTAGTTCTCAATGTATAAAATACTTTTGGTCCAAGATTAGGCACGAGATAATAATTAAATTAGCACAATTAAAAGCTTAATTATCTTTGGCCTTGAAGAATGGAATTTTCCGAGTCTAATATTCAATATACTCAAATTCCATCCGAGTCAATCCTAAGGATGATCAAGTAAAGAGAATAAAATATCGGAGCATAACAACTTGATCTCATCAAATCATTCTCAAAGAAATAAACCGACTTAAAATAATGAATTAACGCTGTAATTCTCTTTGCGTTGAAATACACAGATCAGTGCTTAGAATAAAAGTGTTAGAGAAATTATTTGAGCATGCGATAGTTCCGAGTAATGTCTAAGTGATTTAGAAACATTAGTGTATAAGATACGCCAATAAGGTGCTTTCTAAGTTAGTCGAAACGAATGAAAACTTACACAAGAGTTTCTATATTTCTCGGAATGACTTGAAATCAAAACTTAAGAGAGATAAGATTTATACCCGAGTCTTCATGTAATACTCGGAATGACTTAGAGTTAGAAATTGAGTCTTCAATCTCTCCATTTTTGATGAAAGGTCGTGAGACCCGAATTTTGAGTAGATTAATTTTATAGTTAAATTAAGCTAAGTATTTATACGTAAATCTATTTTATGTGATTGTTATGTGCTTGTCTGTTTATATAGCTTAGTTAATAAAGGTAATTGCTCGTTCGTCGCTATTAATGATAGAAGCCCGGGACAAAATTGCCAAAAAAACATTAATTAAGGGGAGGATTAGTGTACTGCAGCAGGTGCTGGCTGCACCTAATGGAACCACCGAAAAAGGGAAAGAAAGGAGCAGAGGAAAAAGGAATGAAGGGGGACTGGGCAGAACCGGGAAACGAAAGAGAGAGAGAGAGGTCGAGCGAAAGAGTTAGAATAAGACCGAGAGGACGAGCGAGAGCGAAGGCAAGGAAGAGAGGCCAAAGACCGTCATGCTGAACGGTGAGCGGCGGTGAAGTGGCCGACGAGCGCAAGGAAACGGTCGAGGCGCGAAGGAGGGCGAAACCAAGGCCAGGAAAGGGACACCAACGTGAGGGCAGAGAGGGAGGCAACCGATGGGCGCGGGAACAGTGGCCGGCAACGACGTCGGGCACGGAGGAGGGTGGCGAGACCAAGGCTAGCAGCAGGGGAAGAGGAAGGAAAGGAGGAACCGAACCGGGGAGCATGAATCTCGGAAAACCAAGCAAACCGTCAATCCCTCGAATCGAGGTGGGTAGTCTTATACTCTAAACTATTAGTAATTTCGAAACCCAAATGAGTTTGTTGTGATTATTGAATGTTTATGTGATGGAACGAAGCTAGGAAATTGTTAGAACCGAACTAGGTTATGAGAAAATCGAATGGAATTGTTAGAGTCCGAATCGAAAACCGAAGGAGTTTAGAAGTTGGTTAGAGCTGAGTTGAGATGCTGAAAATTTAGAAGAGTTAGGCTGCGTAGGTATAAAGAGTATGCTGATGATCTCAAATGGCACTTAAGGGCAAAGAAGTGGTAAATTGGGGGTAAATTGTGAATCGATGTTCCAGTTAAACTATTGAGACTCCCTAAGTTCTTGCGATAACGATACGTATTAGGAAACGATGATTTGAGTATAAAGGAGGGACATGACTTCATCTTGATGGACACACAATTGATATAGAGAAATAGCAAGCTGGAAAGTCTAAGGTGAAATTGAGTTTAGAACATAGCTAAGTCCTTGAAGATTAAATCGACTTTGAAGTTAAACATAGCAAGCGGGACTTAAGTGATAAAGTGAGATCAAGAGTGGTGTGGTTGAGTATGGGCAAAGAAGTTGAGTTACAAAGTAGAGGCATAAAATGAGTAATTAAGGTAAAAACAACGAATTGTGAAAAGTAGAACATTGATTTAGGTGATGTCTACTTGTGGTTATTGTGGCTCGGAAAAGAAATCAATACTACTCGAATTGGGGAATTGAGAAAGGTGTAGTTAGGAATGAAGTTGAGAATGCGTATCCGTGTTGAATTGTTGCTATCTCGTGCAAGTGATTGTGAAATTACGTTCAAAAGTAGTTTTAAGAGGAGTTTTGTGTTTTACGTGAAATGATCCTTGAATGGAACTTCTTATGAACTGCATTTTTAACGTGAATGTGTTTTAAACAAGAAGAACATATTTGAGAAAGTAAATCAGATTTGGAAAAGTGAATTGATAAGGGTGACACGTGGTGTCACGCCTTCCTTGATGTAAAATCAATTTGAGAAAGTCTGTGAAAGAACGTGATAAATGAGTATGTGCAAATTGTTTTCAATCAACTGGCTACGGATCGTTTAGCATACCAAAGGGTAGGGTTCGAACCGGGGACGCCCAGCTAGAAACTTCGAGGGAAGGGTTCTAACAGGAGTCCCGCAGTGGTAGTGAAGGTTTGCTCGGGGAGAGTCCGGGTCACCCTAGAGGGGGTGAATAGGGTGATAGAAAATTCTTTGTGGAATCAAGCTCTTTTGCGCAGAATAGAGACGAAAACAGATTCCGAGTCTATCAACGAGGTCGAAAAGGTTGGACTCGAAGGAGATCAATCGTAAAGAACAAGAGCAAGAAAGCCGTCCGAGTCTAGAATGAACTCGGAATGATAGCACTTAGATTTTATGTGGAAACCCTCCCGGGGCAGAAAACCACGGACCGTGTCAATCCGGACACGAAGTCAAATTCACTATTTTGAGTCCACAAAATACCGTGAATCGATCGAACCCGAGTTGCTCCCTTAGACAACTCTATACGAGTTTTCCTAGACTCGAAATTCCCTTATCTCGATCTAGTACTTCCTAGCTGAGATAACCCTTACAGCTAGGGACAACTAAGCCGAGTTAACCCTTACAGCTTAGTCAAGGGACCTTACAAAGAATGTAAGAAAGAGTTTGTAATCGAGTACAAGACCTTACAACTCGTAAAGTAATGAATTACAGAGTGGGAGTTGTAAGTAGAAGATTGAAAGTAAATACAATGACTTTTCTCAAGTATGTGTATTAACAATAGATTCGGCAATCTTCAAGTCTTGTGAGATGGCTTCTATTTATAGATGACCAGGCAGAGTAGCCGTTATCTTCATCTCGCTGACCGAGAGTCCTCTCGTGACCGTTGATAGAAGCTTTTCGAGTCACTCGTAAAGTATCCGTTGTAATATGAACGTTGGACAACGGTTTAACTCTCTTGGAAGTCCCAAAACCATTAGCGGTGTCTTGAAAGATAAGGTAGAAACCACCGTTAAGCTTGGCGTTCCAGTTTTCTAGATTTGGAAATAGACAACCCCGACACAATCTATCGGGACCTGGAGCGAGAGAAGGTGAAGAGCCATGTCTGCTGGTGATTTGACGTTCGAAGCTCGGTTACTTTTATAGTTTGAAAAGTGTATCCTCGATTGAATAACCTACAAAAGTAAATCAATTTTGGTTCTCAAAGTATAAAATACTTTGGCCCAAGATTAGACACGGATAATAAAATAATTACAATAAATAAACCAACCGATTATCTCGAGTCGAAATGAAATGGAATTTTCCGAGTCCAATATCCATGATACTCGGAATTCCATCCGACTTAGTCTAAGCGAAGAATCAAGTTCAATAAAGAATATCAAAGAGGATTAACTTGATATAGACTAAGCATGAAATAAGCTAAGAATACTGACTATAACAAGATAGGACTTATAACCACAAGTCGATTCCGAGTGAGAAAAGACGAAACACTTGGTATATTCAATCTGCGATTAATCCGAGTGAAGTCGGACTCGGAACAAAGAACCGATTTTCGAATCGCTACTGGATAAGCAATAAATATAATAAGTAAAAGTTGTGTCACTTAGAGAATATACTATTTTACTCAAATAAGTTTCGAGATGCGAGAGAATGCCTTGGAATCAAAACTCTATAAGTATGAAATTGTTATACTCGATTCCTTTTATATAACTCGAAAAGTATTGAGCAGTGTCTCGAGTCTTCGGGTAGGATGCCCGATCCGAGACTTCCTAGAAGATAGGTCCCGGAGCCTTTTATTTGGGGTCGCGCCCAACGAAATAAGAGAAATCAGAGAAACTAAGAGAAATTATGAGAAAAGAAGTGCTAGTTCGAATCCTCGAAGGCCTAGAATGTTAATTCAATTCCGAAAGAGAATTATGATGAATGTGAAACCGTGTTTTAAATGATTAAAAGAGTCTTGATCTTTACGTTGCAAGAGATTTCATTGAAAGTATATAGATTTGTATTATGTTATTACTTTTTCACCGATTTCATTATTATAAGTAATATGTGTAAAGAATTTCCATTTTAAGGGTGTAAGACTCCGGTGAGCCCGTGGTTTATTGCTCACCCCCACAAATCCCCCTCTTCCCTCCCGAGTTGCAGTACCCCCTAAGGCGAATGGCTGGAATGCTTGTCTTTGGTGGTGATTATGGTTGCGATCAAGTCTATGTGTTTCATGTTTAGTATATTGTATCTATTTGACTACTTATGTAAATAGACAGTAATGTATAGTAAGTTAGATATATGTATGGAGACCGAACTAGTAGCTTCTAGCAAGCCGGAGATCTCCTTTCTCCGGCAATTTTGATCTTAAGTGGTTGTAAATCTAGTTTTGCTTGAGTTCATGACTTGGGTTGTAAACTAGTTCGAAATGTGAAATTTTATGGTTGTAAATATACTCCGGCGTGTAGCCGTTGAGCTGTGTACTCCGAGCGTGTGGCTCGTTGAGTTTTATTGTGACTTTCATGCAGGTTTTAAGGCTTTTAGCCTATGGGTTGGGCCATAGTTCAAACAGAACTCGCCAAAATTTTTAGGAAACTTCTAACCCTTGGGGAGAATTTCATTTCTTACCCTTAAGTTGGATTAAGACAGCTAAGTCAACACCTGAGTGAGCCTTGGGAGTTCCTTTGAGGAACTCGGCGGTGTAATACTTCTAGGGTGGGTTTTGGGGTGTCACAAAGGCATTCCACACTTAGATAGAAACTTGTTAATGCGAAACATGAGTTTTCATTTTTACTATTCAGAACATATCGAGCAAAGCGTGATGGACGAAAAGCATTCTATACTTATAAAATGCACTCGCAAATAATATCATCACTCATAACGGT
This sequence comes from Talinum fruticosum, assembly GCA_021018815.1. Taxonomy (NCBI): domain Eukaryota; kingdom Viridiplantae; phylum Streptophyta; class Magnoliopsida; order Caryophyllales; family Talinaceae; genus Talinum; species Talinum fruticosum. The sequence continues at coordinate 604,793 of JAITYX010000120.1, read as the reverse complement.
TATGTGGATAATACATCATAGCAAAGGAATGAATAGATTATATTAAAGCATAAACGTAAGACAAAATGGCAGAGTTAAACATTTAAGCATTAGATCAAAAGTATAACTCGAAACATATAACTCGAAATAAGTTTGTTCGAAAAAGATGTTCATTCATTCATTTCTCAAAGAAAGAGAGGCTGAGCTCCCCTAAACACAACATCATGTTTTCTATATTCTCTCCCCTTATCATTTCAACAAAAAGAGGGAAGAAAATAGAAAGAAATACACAATTAATGTTGGATAAAAAGAAATTAAGAGGATAGGGCGTGCTTGTTAAGAGGAGGAGGGACGAGCAGTGGGCCTGCGAGTGATATGCTTAGGAGGAGGTGGATGATCGCAGCAGCGGCAGCACAGGGATGTCCGGAAGTTGCTCCATCCTGGTAATGTGAGCTAGAGGTATATCTTCCTCGGGCTCATCCTCTTGGAAGACAATAAAGGGTGGTGCTTCGACTTAGTAGTTGTGGAGTGACCAACGTCCTTAACTTCTTCCGACCTACTCGGATCGAGATTTGAGGAGATTAGTTTTGGTTCGAGAGCTCGTTGCACCTTTGCCCTCAAGTTGAGCAGACCTCTTCTTTTTCATTCTCCTCTTGTTATTTCTCCTCTTTCTTCTCCTCCTCAGGCTGAGTTGCTTTAGCTTCTTCTTCTACCTTAGCCAAGGTAGTCTTGGCTGAGCTGGAGGACTCCTCGAAGTATCCGAAGTTTCGGATCCTAGGCAACCTTAGATCTACGTTCTTGAAGAAGTTGGAGCTACTCGTGCTGCTCGTTGATGATGCCCTTGAGCTCGATCAACGGATCTTGGTTCTCCCGAATCCGAGACTAGCCGGTCTTCCGGTTGATAACCGGGCCTTGAAGGACATTTTTGAGAGAGCAGAGAGTATCTCGAAGTTCTTCGAACACGAAGAAATTTTGTCTACCAATACGTTAAACATAACATCATATGCTCGAAGGAGGTGGTTAAGAAGTAGAGGGACCAGCAGAGGGAGGAGGAAGTGGTTGAAGAGTCCGAGTCCGAGTGGGAGGGGGTGAATGAGGTTTCAACTAAGACCTATGGACCCAAACACCGGGCTTGAGTTCCCGGTACTCGTAGCCCGAAGCTCCTTTCTACCAACCACATTGACAGACCTCAAAACGGCATTTAGATATGAGGGAGGGTAATCTTGAACTGTTTGAAAACAAACGTCAAGAGAGCTCCAAAGGGAAAAGGAGCGGATTTTTGGACTGAGCTGGCACGGAGGCCATCTCGCTCAATAATGAAAGGAAAGAGATCTACATCGTAGCCCTCTAGAATGTCAAACAAGGCTTTGAGAATCTCGGAGTTAGGATTCTCCTTGCTAGAATGATGAGAAAAGAAGGTTCTCATCGGAATGAAATAGAACAACCTTGCCTCCGATCTCATCCGAGTCATAGAGAAGTTCTTTCGTGACTCAAGTGCTTCTTTGGCATATTTTTCAAAGAAGTCATATGCAACTTCTATGAAAGGAAGAGGATTGGAGTTGAGAAAGAGGGAAGAAACTTTGAAAAGTTTATGAAGAAGAGGGAGGTTCATGCGAACAGCCTTCCCTTGGACTTTTGAGGTGATGACACCCTCGGAATGGGACATGTTTGAATAGAACTCAGCGACGAGTTCCGGATAGATGAAATCACTAAAGCACAAATAAGTGTAGACTCTAGTGTCCTGAATGTATTTTAACCACGAAATCGATGTGGTTTGGAAGAACTTGTCATCCAACATAATCATACATTAATCATACCAAGCTTATTCATAATAAAACAAAACTAATCCTCACTAAGTGACTTAGTCAAAATATCATCTAACTGAAATTTCATAGGAATGAATTCAAGCTCAATATCACCTTTTGTGGAATGGTCTTTTAAAAAATGATACCCGACCTCACTATGCTTTGTTTTTTAGTGTTGAACCAAATTCTTGGTAATGATGATTGCACTCTGATTGTCACACTTGATTGGAATTGATTTGAATGATAGCCCTAGATCCTTCAACTCGCTACTTGATCCACGGAATTTGAGCACAGCAAGCTCCGGTTGCAACGTAGTCAACTTCGGCAGTTAATAGAGAAATAGAATTTTGTTTCTTTGAGTGCCAAGAGATGAGGGATTGACCCATAAATTAGCATGCTCCTGATGTGCTCTTTTTATCAACTTTGTTTCCAGCATAATCAGCATCTAAGTATCCGGTGAGAGTCGGTTCGAGTCTTTTGAAAATAATAGACTAAGATTCCGAGTCCCGTAAGATATTTAAAAATTCTCTTCACTCGTAGTGAGATGTGATTCTTTTAGATTAGCTTGAAATCTTGCACAAAGGTAAACACTGAACATGATATCTAGCCTACTAGATGTGAGATAAAGTAGAGATCCGATCATACCTATGTAGAGTTTCGATCTACGGTTTTACCTTTTTCATCCGAATCTAGTTTCAAAGTGCTATCGTAGGTGTTGCTACATGCTTCACATCTTGTAGTTTGTACTTCTTCAAAAGCTCCTTTTTATACTTGGATTGATGGACATAAATGTCATCCTTGTCTTGTTTGATTTGTAGACTAAGAAAGAAGTTGAGTTCTCTCATCATACTCATTTGGAACTCCTATCTCATCAACTCGGAAAACTCTTGACACCGAGTTTCATTAGTAGCTCCAAAAATGATATCATCAACATAGATATGAGCAATAAGAAAATCTTTCCCCTTGGTTTTTATGAAAAAAATTTTGTCAATCCGACCTCTTTTGAAATCAATTTCAACCAAGAAACAGACTTAGTTTTTCATACTAAGCTCTAGGAGCTTGTTTAAGACCATATAGAGATTTTTGTAATTTGAAAACATAATTTGGAAATTCTAAGTTTTTAAATCTAGGGGTCTGCTCAACATAAAATTCTTCTTAAATGAAACCATTCAGAAAAAGAACATTTGACATCCATTTGATAAAGTTTGATATTCATGCTAGATGCAAATGCCAACAAGATTCCGATAGCCTCAATCCAAGCAACAGGTGCAAAGGTTTCCCCATAATCAATTCCTTCTTCTTGATTGTAACCACTGGGTAACAAGTCTAGCCTTATTTCTAACTCATCCAGTTTGTTCTTGAAAACCCAATTGATTCCTATGACTGGGTGGTTAGATAGTCGTTTGGTCGGACTTTGTTACTTCCAAATTGATTGAGCTCTTCTTGCATGGCCTTTACCCATTCTGACTCATTTAGGGCTTCTAGTGCATTTTTGGGTTTTGTTAATGATATGAATGCAGAAAATGCACACAGATTATACAAAGAAGATCGAGTTCTTACCCCACTTGTTGATGTAAGAAAGTATGTTTTCGTGTCGATGGCTGGATGCATATTTAAAAGCTTTACCTGTCCTTTGATTTACCAAGTTTGTTGGTTGAACAAGCTGATCTTCAGTTAGTTGATCTTGCTGAGTCTCATTGACTTGTTCTTCAGTATTCGAGCTAGCTCTTAAGTTTGTTCGATCTAAGTCATAACATTCCGAGTTACCTCGGTAATTCGTTTTGACTCTTTTTGAGCTCAGCTTCAACAAGGTTGTCTTCATCTCTATTAAATCTTAGATCCGAGTATGTGGACTCACTTATCCTGCCAAGATCAATTTCATCAAAGACAACGTGGATACTTTCTTCCACTTTGTTAGTTCTTTTGTTAAAAATTCGATAAGCTATGCTATGAGATGAATAACCCGTAAATATACCTTCATCCGACCTAGCATCAAACTTAGTCGGATGCTCTTTACCATTGTTGTGGACAAAACACTTACACCCAAATGGTTTGAAGTAGAAGATGTTGGGTTTCTTCCCTTTGTAAAGCTCGCAGGGAGTTTTCTTTAAGATGGGTCCGATAAGGCATCCGTTGAGTGTGTAATTTGTCTGTGTTGATCGCCTCAGCCCAAAAATAGTAAGGTAGATCATTTTCCATCATCATAGTCCTTCCTATTTCTTCAAGAGCTCTATTCTTTCTCTCCACTACTCCATTTTGTTGAGTAGTTCTTGGTGCAGAGAAGTTGTGAGAGATACCATTCTTGTCACGAAGTATGTAGATTCCGAGTAATCGAACTCCCTTCCATGGCCGGTTCGAATCCTTCGATCCGAGTCCGAGACTCCGCTTGAATTTTTCTGCAGAGCTTAATGAACTCTTTGAAGGATTCATTCTTGTTCTTAAGAAAACATACCCAAGTAAATCGTGAGAAATCATCAACAACAACAAGTACATACGATTTACCTCTAAGACTTTTCACGAGAATTTCACCACACAAATCCATATGAAGCAATTTAAGCACTTTGGATGTAGATACGGTTTTAAGTGGCTTGAAAGATGATCTAACTTGCTTACCTTTCGTGCATGCCTCACAAATTTTATCTTTCTTAAAAGAATGGTTAGGTAAACCCCTAACCAATCCATCGGATGTAAGTTTCTTGATAGTATGCATGCTAATATGGCCTAATCTACAATGCCAAGTCCATGAATTATCATCACGAAGTTTTAAACAAGATAAATTCTAACTTGAATTTGAGAGAGAAATAGTGTAGGTGTTACCCGACCTAAGACCCGAGAGCTTAGTCTCTTTGGTGACTGCATCGGAGATGTAGCAGTTGGTCCGAGTGAACATTACCTCCGACATTTGTCACATAGATGAGAAATGCTAAGGATATTGTACTTGAGTCCATTGACAAGGTAGACTGGGCTGACTATGTTGTTTTCTTCACCAATTTTGTCAATCCCTACTAT